>JAYESA010000005.1:211334768-211682268 GCA_036927795.1 Iris macrosiphon
TACGGCAGTATTAGGCGTGTTGTATGAAGTTCCGTCCTGGCGGTAGTATGGCTCATGCTCCCAAAAGTAGACATCCATACTGACAAACTTCTTCTTCTCTACTGGACTCCAGCACACATACCCCTTCTGGGTCGCCGAGTAGCCTACGAAGATGCATTTGACCGCTCTTGGGTCAAGTTTCCCAACTGATGGCCTGTTGTCCTTCACAAAACACACACACCCAAACACCTTCAGTGGGAGTATCCCACTATTATTGCCTTGCAATACCTCACATGGGGACTTCTATCCGAGGACCTTCGAGGGCATCCTGTTGATGAGTTGAGCTGCTGTCAACACTGCATGCCCCCACAAACTCTGTGGGACATTCATGTCGATCATCATACTTCTTGCGACCTCTAGAAGGTGTCTGTTTTTCCTTTCGCAAATCCATTTTGTGCTGGTGTGTATGCACAGGTAGTCTGATGCTGTATTCCGTGTGCTGACAAGTATTCTGCAAGCGTCCTGTTGGTATACTCCGTTCCATTGTCAGACCTCAGTACCTTCACAACTGCTTTGTACTGAGTCTGGACATGCTTATGGAAATCCCGAAAACAAGCAGGTACATTATTCTTATTTTTCATCAAATATAACCAGGTAACACGAGAGGCACACTCAATGAAAGAAACAAAGTACTTATAACCATTCATAGTGTTAGAAGCACATGGACCCCAGACATCAGAATGTACTACCTCAAAAGCAAAAGTGCTCCTATGACCCGTGCCAATATATGAGCTCCTAGTAAGTTTTTCTAACTCGCACGCATCACATACTAATTTCTCTTTATTTGTTTTTGCATAAATTTTTGGATACAACTTACATAGAGTATCAAAGGAAGAATGTCCCATCCTCCGATGATGGAGTATCAAGGTATCATCAGTCCTCTGCTGCAGTCCTTCCATGCCAGCCTTCTCTGCCATAGATACCAATGCTGAGTCAAGTCCTTCTCGATCTAGGTACCACAGTCCCTCATGCCAAGTGCCAGTCCCAAGTCTTCGTCCTGTCCCTTTCTCCTGGAAGGTCACCTTAGGAATATCAAAAGAAACAATGCATTTAAGTTGGAGGATTATAGAACTAATGGACAAGAGACTGTCTGGAAAGGATGGAGCATGTAAAACATTGGATAATCTTACTGAACCTGTACAATTAACAGTACCCTTACCGACCACTGGCTGGAAAGTGCCATCAGCTGTCTGAATGCTGTCTGCTGATGCTAGGTGAGTGTAGGAAGAAAACTCACTAGCATTCCCCGTCACATGCCGAGATGCTCCCGAGTCGATAATCTAGTCTGATGATTTAAGGGAAGAGATAGACGCAAGGGCAAGTGATTCGTCAGTACCTTCTGATGGATGGGCATACATGGCAGCGTTGCCCCTAACAAAGAATGAGGTGGACGCCTCCTCTGTTCTACTCCTCATGTCTCCCAATGCCTGGTCCTCCACAGTAAAGGTGCCATCAGCTTCTCCGTTTCTTTCTGATATCAGGAGGTTCGCCCGATAACCTCCTCGGCCGCCTCGTCTACCCCCTCGACCACGACCACGTCCTCCATTATATCCTCGTCCGCCGAACGGTCCTCGTCTACCACCTGAATCTCCCTTCCTAGGTGGTTTGGTACAAGCATACCGATGATGACCCATCTCCACACAGTTGTAGCACTGCCGGTTATGCTGCCAGGGCTCTCCCTTAGATCCTGTGTTACCTGAGCTGGTGATCGCTAGTGCTGACTTTGCTTCGGGGGGACCACCTGTCCCGGCTTGCAGCCTGATGCGTGTCTCCTCCTGGATCATGGCTGAAATAGCCTCCTCAAGGCTATGGATCTTTGGTTGGGCTAGAAGTAGGGCCGTCCTCTGTGCGAAAGCTGCAGTCAGCCTTTTGAGGAACTTCATCGTCCTCTCCTGCAGACACACCTGTCTCTCCTTACACATAGGGTCCCCGCAGCTCGCCCGATCTGAGGAGTGATCATAATCCAACCACAGACGCTCCAACTCCGTGGCATACTCCTGCACCGTCTTCTCTCCCTGTACGGTGTCATCAATCTCCCTCTTTATCTGGAAGACCCGTAAGTTGTTCCTCATACCATCATAGGTCCTTCTCAACTTCTCCCACACATCTTTCACCATCTCAATACCGTCTACTGTGGCGGCAATAGACTGGACTAAGGAGTTGAGAAGCCAAATGTAGATCACCATATAAGAGGACTTCCACTCATCGCGTCCTGTCGAGCCCTCGTCCGGCTCTGTCGTCTCGTCCGTCAGGAACCCCTCCATGTTTTTTTCTGCGAGGGTTCTTCTCACCCGCCATGACCAACTCAGATAGGTGGCTGGTCCATCTAATTTCAGATCGATGGAGGGAAGTTTCAACTCCGGTGACGTTCGTGTCGTGTTCTCACCAGCCAACATCGTCAACAACTTCATCAACGTCGCCACCTCTGCAGAATCTAGCTTCTTGATGATCTCCTCCATCGATGCGTTGTCTATCCAATCACGTCACGTCCGCTCCACGACTCACGCTCGTCCTCGTCGTCCGCTCCTAGATCCGAACATGTCCTCCCTTTTTTCAGATCTAGGCATCCCTATTAGGCGCTGTCTCGTGCTGGTGCAGAGGAGGTGACAGCACGCATGTCACAGCCGTCGTCGCAGCAGTAGCAGCAGTTGCAGCAGCCGCAGCAACAGTAGTAGCCGCAGCAGTAGCGGGACGGGGCAGCAACAGCGAAGGGCGGCCTGCGAAGGACGGAGAAGGGAAGAAGAGGGGGGGGGGGTGGAAGAGTTCGGTGGAGGAGATCTAGGAAATCCTCCTGTGGGTTTGTGGAAGCTTGGTGACGGCTAGGGTTTGTGGAAACTTGGCTCTGATACCATGTTAAAATTAGTTGATTATTTTATTGATTGTCTCATTGGCATTATATAGCCTTACAGTCATTAATACAATGATCTCAATCATTATGACAATAATCTCATAATGGAATATCCTGTGACATATTCTGGCATCCCAAATATGTCCTCAGGATATTCCCATGTGCTTATACTATACTTAAATATGACACCCAACATACCATATCAACAACATGCTCTGGCCCAGATGTTGCAACTAAAACTTATGTCTCTTGATGATAAATACCTTGGCCACTGCCTTCACAAATCCAAATTTCGCCTGTCCACCTATCACCCTATTGTCTCCAAATGCTCATCTCGTTTGAAAGGATGTAAGGGGAAATTACTGTCTCATGCTGGTCGATCAATCCTTATCCAATCTACTTTTAAAATTTGGTATTCTAAAAGGAAAACCTAGCAGAATTGTAACAGAGAAAATGAATTAAAGACCCAATGGTCGGATCTTCAGCAATCGCAAGAATATCGATTATGGACAATCGGTGCAATCTCGACGACCCAACTGTCCATATGAAATTAGACAGAGATACCAAGAGTTTCTCGTTAGTTTGAGGTAAATTGAACATCGGAGAGCACATATACAGTTCCTCCTCTATTGGACACGATCTGGAAATGTCGCACTAATACGAAAGTAAATCACCCATTAAACATCAATAATGCTAAGTTTACTACCAAATGCTTACAACCTTCTTACAATCCTCTCACCCCCTGCTATGTAGGCCACTCCCGGTCCCACCTCTCCCCCAATGAACGACCACCACGTGGCGTTCCGATCACGTGACGACCATCTGGACAGCCACCGGGTACCACTCTTCCCTCTCCTCCAATGGACGGCCGCCACATGGACGCCACTTGGGCTCCACGTGGCGGTTGTAAGAGGGTTGTAGACATTTGATTGTAGTCCTAGCATGGCCCATTAAACATGGTCGTGGTCTCATAATTTTTTCACAAAGGTAGAGGTTTATGACACGAACACAAGTGTGAAGATGGATCATGTAATCGACAGTGAAGACTGGCCTAGAGGGTGGATGAGCTAGGCGACTGCTCCAGGTCCCTTAATAGACAATGTCTCAAAACATGACCCAATGTTACTTACTAGTCCATCCATCCCTTGCAATGGGAAGGCCCGAAGAGGCTCTAGATCCACTTAAGTAGTAATTCGTAATAATGACTTTAGTCGAAAGACTCTTAGTAAATTTAGCAACCAAAATGGCAATAAGAGTATTCGAACGATAGATCAAGAAATGCATTGAGAGAGTCATTACTACGAGGTCAACTAATTTACTCGTTATTTTTTCTAAATATTTTTTAGTATTCTAACAGTTACTTTATTCTTTTGTTTCCAAATGAAAAAAAATATTGTATAGACCGGACACAGTGTACTCTTCCCTCCTCCCAATCATTAGATTGTATAGATATGTGTGCGGACACACATCCCCACGATAATCCAACGGTTCCCATGTGAAAGGTTCACTGTGTCCGGCACACCCAATAATTTTTCTTCCAAATGATCTTATTTTTATTTGTCTTGTTTGACTGTTAGAAAAAAAAATGTCGAATAAAGTTACTCAGATGGTTATTTTTTGTCATCTTTTTATTTGTTATTTTATTAAAAAGATTTTATTTGTTAAATTGATTGATAAAATTGGCATCCGAAAAAAAAAAATTCCGTAAAATCTTTTTAGAAAAGTTAGATGTTTTCCATTCGTTCCAGATGTCTCATTTTCAATTTCCGTTCTAGGCCTCAAGAATAAACGGACCGGCCCCTCAACATTTGTATTGAGCATGGTGATCACATGAGTTCAATGATACAAGTTGGATTGTTGTGTCCTGGATTTTTTTTAATACTGAATTTCCAACAACTCAAAACCAGCCCTGCTTAATTATACGATTTTTTTTCCAAAAAAAAAAGAACATTTTAATTTTTGCCATGGCACTCAAAAATTCAAGACTGACTCTGCTATTCTGTTGATTCAGATCTTTTACCATTATTTTTCTCGACCTACTAGCTTTTGTTATGGAGAGGTCATCAGTCCTATGCTTCGCTAATGGTTGTTGAGTAGCTTATGGCACAATTTGGCAACCGCTTCCAGAGTAGAATCCCTTTGCCTTGTGCTTGCATGCTCAAGTGAGCTGGGTTAATTATTCTCCCCAATGACCAAAGGCAGGGCTCATCACTATCATATTCGGAACTAATTTTGTCGTGAGTCGATTCTAGGAGGTCATTCGTAGCCCCAACCTTTGATAGGATCACGTTGAGTCTGAAGAAGTTGTCCTAGCAGAAAAAAGTTGTTCAAGTTCGAAGTTTTGTTCGACTTATTCAATGACCGACTCCGACCAAAGACGACCCACCAGCATTTTTAGCGTTGGAAAACCATCAGTTTTCCATGCTTCTCTATCTCAAGCTGGTACGTAATTATTTTTGCTTCCTTCTTACGTGTAAGGAACAGTCGTTATACCTTACATCTTTATATATTCCTCATTGAAGCACATTCCTAACTAGTTGATTGAACTTCAAAGAAACATGACATCCAATAATATGGGTTCGAGTATGCATCATTCTTCTCTTTGTTGGTTGCCAGTACTAATTTGGGTCCATTATTTTCTCATAATTAAAGGTTTTAGGTAGGAATTTGTCCGAACATCACAAATGAGTGTTTCCTTTTGACTTGGGAATGATATAATGGTGTAGTAGCTCAAAAACATGTTGTTTGCGTGGTTATATATAATTATAACCACCATCTAATTAATCAATGTGGTCTTGCTTGAGAAGTCCTTTTTCAGGTTCAACCAACTTCCAAGAAATAAAAATTCTCCGACATTCTGGAATATGCGGTTTAGTTTATGGTGGTTTGTTAGTAGTGGTATAAGAGTATCTCTAATCCTGTTGTGAGTTTGAAAAAAATGGTTGCCACATAGAAATCATAATTTCTTATTTCAAAATTCTTTCTCCAATACATATATGAAATAAATTGTGAAGTTGACATGTCAATGACATGTCAAAGACAATGTAAAGTTGGTTGTCTAGATCTAGACAATGGATTTCACAATGCATTACTTCCATATCATCAATTATGAATAAAAATATTTACAAAAAAAAAATGAAGAAGTGAAAAAATTGTCTTGGAAGTTGAAAAAGTAATTTTTATTGTCTTCTCAATACTTTTACATTGGAGAACAATTTTTTATCTCATTGTCTTGTGAATATAATCTCGCCACATAGGAAATACATTGTCTTGTGTCTCATGCCACATAGGAATCACAACACAAAACAAGACAATAGGGTTGGAGATGCTCTAATGTCTACCATATATATATATATATATATATATATATATATATATATATATATATATATATATATATATATATATATATTCTCTTTTCCTTCGCGCACAAATTCAGAGTGTGCTAGTCATCAGTTCTCAAACATTTGTGGGATCGCGGGCTTTCTGTTCGCACATCTACACAGGCAGCTTCATCATCGCCCTTGCACTACCATGTCGACGTCAGCTCCGCCCGAAGGCTCGCAAGAGGCGAGGGACGTTCGCGGGTCCGGTGGACGTTATTTCCCTATCGATCTCAGAGTAATGCTACTAACAGAATAAGTCAAATTAGTGACGTCTGGAGACATCGCTAAATGGCATGAAAATATCGCTAAAAATTTAGAGAGATAATTAATGACGTTTCATTGAAGTCGCGTTTAAGCTAGTCACTGATAGAAAAAATATCGCAAAACGTCTGTAAACCCTCTAACCTAAAATCTAGATTTAGGGATTTAATTTAGAATTATTCTGGAATTATTATTGGAGTTATAATTCACTACTTTAATTTTTGATTCAATTGTTGTACCTTACCGTTGTTTAAATATTTGGAGCACTACACTAGCTTATTCCTTCCAACAAAATTCACACCCTTGACCTAGACAAGCCAATATCTAATTCCGACCTATGTGTCACTCATAAATACCCTCGCTTGTGCTTCATTTTAATCGCACAACATTATTCAAACAATATCTAATTTTAAACCCAAACTTTGTACCTATGTCCGTTCCAATCGAGATTGGGGACACAACTTCGACCCGTTTCTTACAACCAATTATATAACCATGACCTACACTAAGCCTACAACATCCATAACATTTGTGTCACACCCAAATGGACCATATGTAATTCCAATTCATTAACAAATACCTATGACACAATTTCTATTCATTTTGGGCAACCGAGTCAACATAGCCCAAAACTATTCCAATCACACAACTCAAACCCCCACGCACCCTCATTTGGCTCATACAAAACACCACACACGTATCTTCCTCTTTAAAACCCACCAAACATCAATTTTGGCACACTAAATCCTAATTTAAATCCCATTTGAATTTGAATTCAGCCATGGCCATTTTTGGATAGACACAAACCCTTTTTCCCTCTTCTTCCACACTTGTTTGTACATCTATTTTGGTGTAATTTCTATGGATTATAGCCCTCCCCACTCCTTTGGCTGACCACACACACTCAATAACTCTCCACCACTTGATTAAAATACTCCTTGCATCACCACCATCCATTTGAAGCTCATTTCCACTTCCCCTCCCTTATAAACCTAAGAGCAACTCATATCAGCCCCTAGGGCCAGCCCTCACTCTTCCTCCCCCACTTCTCTTCTTCATTTCTTCTCCCGCCTTCCTCTTCCTCTTCCTCTTTCTCTTCTCTATTGCTGAACTCGACCCTTCTTCTCTGCTTACAACAACCCGACCACCATCTCCTTCCTTCCCTCAACAACCCTACCACCATTTCCTCTCTCTCCATTACCTCCGAGGCCCGAGCTCCCTCATCCTCTTTCATTACCACCACCACCACCCTCACAACCATCAGCCACCACCATCATCTCCCCCTTTGGCAAGCTGATGTTGCTTGTCACACCCGTTCTCAGATTTGGTATTCTTGAATTTGTGATATTTAAATTTTTTTCTGTAGATGTATTTATGTTGTATTTACATGTTGGTTCCTGTTAAATATATTATATTTATTTATTTATATTTTTATTTATTGTGGAAGACTACCCGAGACCAGTAGTGAACACATTAGCAATTGCTATGGACCCGTGCTAGGACCCATATATAGGATGGATACCAGACCCGGTTCACTCTTGGAACCACTAAGCCTATTTTTGGATGGTTGAGATGGGTTGGAGAGTGTCATGACTAAATCCTAGGGCTAACCTCATTTATCCACTTGGTATATATATCTGATTTTCTCTCCCCTCTCTCATTCTTCCTCATTTTTACTTCCCTTCTTCTTTCATCTTCCTCCTTCCCTCAAGAGCTCCCCTTGGCCGAAGTCCTAGCCCTAAACTTGGTTCTAGGAAGAGGTTTATTAGTCCACCAAGGCAAGTAAATCTTGCTCAAAGTGGTAAAGCCATAAATTTTTGAATTTATATATATATGTTATTTTAAAAATGTGTTTGATGAAAAAAATGTCCTCCTTGAGTTGATGTTCATATTTAGTTATTGGAGTTTTGGATTTTGATGTATACATTTTTGTAGATCTGAGTTTAAAGTTTAGGGTTTTTATGTGTTTTATAAGTTTTTCTTAGTTTTGATCTACTAAAACTTAGTATTTTTGAAAAATAGTTGTTCCTTATGTTAGAGCATTTTATTTTGAGAATTTTGACTTTTATTTCACTGCATTTGGAGTTAAAATAAAGTTTTTATGAAGAAAATAAATTTTAGATTTTTGGAACTTTTTTTGCCATGGCTGAACTTGCAATCTGGAGAAGACGAAGTTCACATGCGGCCAGTGAACTATGCGACCAAGAGTGCTATGCGGCCTTAGAGGGTTATACAGCCTAAACTCTTGCCGCATACTAACATCATGCATCCATCTTGTTGGACGCATGACTGCTGATTTACACAAGTGTCCTTGAACACATTGTGCTTTCACTCGCTGAACGAATAAGAATTTTGCTAAGTCCAAGAGGCATCCCATGTAGTACTGACACTCATGCGTCCTGGAGAGCATGCTGCCACTATTTTCCTTGGACGCATGGCTCTGGACCGTTGGCACTTTCTTTGGTTTTGTCTTTTCTCTTCGATATACTTTATTTTAGCAGTCACTTTATATCACATCAATGACACTTCATTTATTGTCCATCACTTCAATACTTGTCCCAAGGAGTGGACCTTGACCCTGAACATGCGGCAAAGTAACCTATGCTGCCAGCTCGTCCATGCGACCAGTTTCTCATACTCCTGATCAGTGCATGCGTCATGACCCATGCGATAATCCACGCGTGCACTTCTTGTAACCTTCATTAAAAAATATATATATATTAGAAAGTCAAATTCAATTTGGATTCCTCTTCATAAGAAGAGAAATCCAAATTGAATTAGTTAAGGACACATTGGTCAAAGCACCATAATAAATATCTTGACCTCTCATTCCCTATTTAAACACATCCCCACCCTCCTTCACTCTCCATCCCTCATCTTCCTCAATCCTATATTAGCAAGGTAACCCTTGTTCCTCTTCATTTGTTTTATAACTCTAACTAGGATAAGTGTGTATATATATATGTGTGTGTGTGTGTGTGTGTGTGTGTGTGTGTGTGTGTGTGTGTGTTCAAGGAAAAGGAAAGAAGCAGAGCAGCAGAGGCTGCAGCAGCAGCAGTTGCAGCAGAGCAGCAGCAGCATGCAGCAGTGGCTGCAGAGAAGCAGTGGCTGCAGCAGTAGCACCTACAGCAGCAGCTGCAGCGAGCAGCATGCAGCAGTAGCACCTGCAGCAGCAGCAGCAACAGCAGCAGATGCTCCCTACATACTCTCATCTCCCCCGGACTGTCAGCTCCCCCTGAGACACCATCACTCCTCGGTGACTCAAAAGGACATGGAATCATACCAACCACGATGACACTCTTATTCTTCCCCTATCTACTAGAATTAGTAGAGCCATCCTCGAACAAGAAACTTAACTCCGCGTTCTCCCTATAAAATGGGTCAAACTCCCGGAAGGTCATGTCCATACAGACAAACAACCCTCTTTCAGTAGGACACCAACACTTGTATCCTTTCTGACTTGATGAGTAGCCTACAAAAATATATTTAACTGCATGTGGATCCAGCATGCTCACTATCATTATGTGATCTCGCACAAAATATGTACAGCCAAACACTCTGGGTGGAAGAATAAAAATATTGAGCCCAAGTGTATCTCATATGGTGTCGTCATCCCTAATATTCTTGACGACATCATGTTAATTAGATAAGCTGTTGTCATAATAGCCTCACTCCATAAGAACTTTGGCACATTCATTGTCAGCATCAAAGAACGTACCACATCTAGCAGATGCATGTTCTTGCGTTCAGCAACCCCATTCTGAGCAGGAGTGTCTGGATAAGTGGTTTGATGAAGAATTCCCTGACTAGAGATAAAATTAGCAAACTCCTTGTTAGTGTACTCGGTCTCATTATCTGTTCGAAGAATCTTCACATTTACTCTAAACTGGGTCTTCACATACGCTGAGAAGTCTTGAAAATATTTGTACACCTCAGATTTCTGCTTCATCATGTAGATCCAGGTCATACGCGAGTAACAATCAATGAAGGTAACAAAATATCTGAATCCACTGATGGAAGTAGTAGGACATGGTCCCCAAATATCAGAATGAACAAGTGCAAATGGATCAAGACTTCGAAGACCCACCATTTTATAAATAGAACGTGTATGCTTTTCAAGTTTACAAGAATTACAAAATAATATTTTTTTGTCTACTTTATGCATTATCTCAAGTTCTAACTTATTCAAACTATCAAAAGATAAATGTCCCAATCTGCAGTGTTGAAGCATTGCTTCTGTCTCTGGATGCCATGTAGAAAGACTTAATTGATTTATTTCTCAAAGAGGAGGTACATATATATAGGAGGAGGCTAGTCTCCTCCTTACTTTCTATCCAATGTGGGACTAAATAAGTTCCCATAACGCAATAATTTTTATCGACTCCTTGTGAGCTTCTCTCTTTATTGATTTCCTTTGGTGTCCTTTGCTTCATTTTGTTTTATTTTGTTCTGTTGTTCTTCCTTCTCTATATTTTGCACTAATGCTAGTTGGTATTAGGGGGAATGATAGAAGGTGAGGAATGTATTTATACCCTCTGTGTCTGTTACAAGAGCACAAGTATATATAAAACTCATGTTAGGAGCAAACTAATACCATTGTGTACATGTGTGTTTGTGTGTTTCCATTTGCTAAGTGGTAGCCGAAGTTAGGCATGGGCATAGATATGTCCCTTGTGTACTCGCTTTTGGAGGGATCACTATTGAGTGAATGAATATCTTCCTAAGAAAGCATTGGGGAGTGTTTAGTGTTTCAGAAGAGGATAATATGAAAGATGGCTGAAAAAGATTGTATTTTTTTCATGTATTCAATAGCATATATATACAAGTGAAGAATCTGTTGGAGCTTGGCTGTTAGCCCTATAATTATGGTAACCTATCTTACTTGGCTAACAACCGAATTCCATAGAATAAGGGAGACGGTTATATGCAAGCGAACACTCCCCCTCAAGTTGGTGCATATATATTACTCATTCCCAACTTGGATAGGAACTTTGAGAGAACATGACATGTAACTGCTTTCGTAAGTATGTCTGCTAACTGGTCCTCTGTTCTGATTGGTGGTACTACAATAATTTTCTTATCGATCTTTTCTTTGATGAAGAACCTGTCAACTTCAACATGTTTTGTCCTGTCATGTTGAACGGGGTTATGTGCAATGTTACGGGCAGCTTGATTGTCACAGAACAACTTCATCGGTTCCGTATTATCGAAGCCTAAATCCTTCAACAGATTTTTGATCCACAATATTTCATAAATCTCCAATGCCATACCACGATATTCAGCCTCTGCACTCGAGCGAGGAACCACATTTTGCTTCTTGCTCCTCCATGTAACTAAATTACCTCCCACAAATGTAAAGTAACCTGATGTAGAACGTCGATCATCAATCGCTCCTGCCCAATCTGCATCTGTATATCCCTCGACTCTTAGATGATTATTCTTCTTGAACAGTATCCCTTTTCCTGGACTTCCTTTAAGGTATCGTAATATTCTCAACACTGCATTCATATGTTGTTCTCCAGGATCATGCATAAACTGGCTAACCACTCCCAACGCATGAGCCAGATCAGGCCTGGTATGTGCCAAGTACATTAGCCTGCCAACTAACCTCTGATATCTTCCTTTGTTCACTGGTACTTGATTTGGATTCATTCCAAGCTTCAACCCTTCCTCCAATGGAGTATCAACTGGTTGACAACCCAACATACCTGTTTCCCGTAACAAATCCAAAGTATATTTTCTTTGAGACAAGAAAATTCCAGATTGGCATCTAGATACTTCGATTCCCAAGAAATACTTCAAGGAGCCTAGGTCTTTCATCTCAAACTCGGTTGATAAATATTTTTGAAGTGCTAAACGTTCTTCCTCATTATTTCCAGTAACCACCATATCATCGACATACACAATGAGGGCTGTCATTTTACTTCCCTTTCATTTTATGAACAGAGTGTGGTCAAAATTACTCTGCTCATACCCAAACTTTCTCATACCTGTCGTAAACCTACCAAACCAGGCTCTTGGAGATTGTTTGAGACCATACAAGGATTTTTGTAGTCTACAAACCTTTCTTCCATGTGATAATGGAACATTGTATCCTGGAGGCAAGTCCATATATACTTCCTCAGTCAAGTCTCCATGTAAGAAAGCGTTCTTCACGTCGAGTTGATGCAGAGACCAGTCACAATTAGCTGCTAGGGACAACAATACACGAACTGTGTTGATCGTTGCTACAGGTGCAAACGTCTCTGTGTAGTCGATCCCATATTTTTGTGAGTATCCCTTCGCCACCAATCTCGCTTTGTAACGATCAATAGTACCATCTGCTTTATACTTCACAATATAAATCTATCTGCACCCTACCGGCTTCTTTCCAGCTGGTAAATCAACTATCCTCCAAGTGGTATTTTTCTTCAATGAATTCAACTCTTCATTCATCGCTGCCTGCCATTTAGGTTCAGCTAAAGCTTCCTACAAACTGTTAGGAATAGATACAGAGGATAATTGACAAGTAAATGACTTATTTGATTTTGACAGATGATCGGTAGACACATAGTTACTCATAGGGTATTTCACATTATTTTTAGGATCAGGCTCATATGTGGGTTTAGGAATACCTCGATTATGACGTGGTGGGAGACGTTGTGATAGTGGAACATCCAACTCTGGAGACGATTGGTTATCATCCTCATTGCCCGTTGGCAAGGAGGAAGCAGGCATGACTGTAGGCGTTGGTACTATGGCCCCCTGAACGACTGTAGGTTGTGGCACTGGTGACTCCTGTGTTTGTAGCTCCATAACAGTTGGCTCTTCAACCTGGGGTGTATAACCAGTTGTCTCTTTATCACTGATATCAACAATCGCTTCAATTGTGTGTGAATTTTTACTATAATCCAGAGTCTGAACCTCATATTTCCTCTCCCCCTGAGGTGAAGAATCGGACGATAAATAATACATATCATGTTCATGGAATACCACATCCATGGTGACGAACATCTTCCTGGTAGGTGGGTGATAACACCGGTAGCCTTTTTGGTGTAAGGCATACCCAACAAACATGCACTTCAGGGCATGAGGTTCCAGCTTACTTCGTTGTTGTTTATGAAAATGAACGAAGGCTACACACCCGAACACATAAGGAGGCAAGTTGGGACTAGGTGGTGAGGTGACCAGAGCAGAGAGCTCCTAGCAGGGTGTTCAAAAATTTATTGTACGGGATGGCACACGGTTGATTAAGTAGGCAGCAGAGACAAGGGCCTCACCCCAATAGAACAACGGGGCGATAGCTTCAAGTAGAGAGGCACGCACCACATTTAGGAGGTGACGATTCTTCCGCTCAGCCATGCCATTTTGTTGTGGTGTATATGGACATGTCGTCTGATGAGCAATACCATGATGATCTAGGAACTTACGGAGATCTGAATTCATATATTCACGCCCATTATCACTACGAAGAACTTGTATTTGTGCTTTATATTGGACAGCAACCATTTTGTGAAAATTTTTGAAGGCAGAACACACCTCATTTTTCGATTTCAAAAGAGACACCCATGTCATATGTGTACAATCATCAATAAATGTTGCAAACCAATGGGCACCACCTAAAGTAGAAATTTTAGATGGACCCCATACATCTGAATGTACTACCAGAAAAGGGACAGAACTTTTTTTTTAAACTTGGAGAGAAAGTACTACGATGGCTATGTGCTAATTCACACACATCACACTTAAAATGGGAAACATTACTCTTTGCAAATAAACTAGGAAAAAGTTTCTGTAAATAACCAAATGAGGCGTGTCCAAGACGACGATGCCATAACCAAATATCATTAATATTTTTTTCCTGCTTCCCTTGTGTACCTCCAACTGAAAGGGCTTTTATCAACTGATGATTACTGTCTGATGTTAAGTCCAAGTAGTAGAGCTTGTCCCGTCTAGTGCCATAACCAATCGTCTTCCGAGTCTGGATGTCCTTAAACACACAGAAATAAGGCCAAAAAATGACAAGGCAGTTTAGAGCAATAGTTATTTGGGCAACAGATAATAGATTATAATCAATGGATGGAACTACAAGGACAGTATCAAGATTGAGATTGTCATTAAGGGAAATAGTGCCTTCCCCAATAACAGGGACAGAGCTGCCATCTGCGATGGTCACATCGGTTTGAGATGAAGGATTTAAAGTCTGAACAAGTTTGGAATCAAAAGTCATATGTGTCGTAGCACCCGAGTCAATTAACCATGTATTATTCATAACAGAATCAGAAACTTTTAAAGCCTTACCCTTGTTACCTGCTGTCGTGACTAAAGCAGTTGCTTTCTCAGCTATCAGTTCTGTATCATCCTTGACGTTAGTCACAGAGGCTCGATTTTTGTTGAAGCGAGAGTCACGGGTTTTGTCCCAGCCTTCAGGGTAGCCAATCAATTCGTAGCATCTTTGCTTGGAGTGTCCAGGTCTTCCACAATGCTCACACTTGCCATATTGACGTGAGGCACGATCACCACTCGACTGATTATATGGGCGTCCGGATCGAACACCTCTATATTGTCCAGCTTCCTCAGAGAAGGTTCGAGTAGATGAACCTGAACGGTTCTGTGGAGTGTGATATCGAGCCACCATCGCTTCATCCTTATCTCCTTCTGTCTTCATGGCTTCCTTCCTATCACATTCTCGACGAACATAGGCATAGGAAGCCTGCAGGCCAAGCCGAGGATCCTTCCGGAGAACTTCACCACGAACCTGTTCAAAATCATCATCTAGGCCTCCGAGGAATAAGTAGACTCTCTGTCTCTCCTTTGAATCCAGGTAGGTCTTGAGATCTTTGTCACAAATCATGGCAATCTTGCTGTAGTGATCCAGCTCCTGGAAAATTTCAGTCAGTTCTCCAAAGTAGACGGATATGGGCCTACCATTCTGTTTGAGGTGAGAGGCCTTCTGGTTCAAAGTATACACCCTTACTTCATCATTCTCATCAAAGAAGGATGTCTTCAAGACATCCCAGATCTTCTTGGCACTCGGTAAGCGGATGTAGCGCTTCATGATTTCTGGCTTCATGGATGAGAGAAGCCAACTCTTGACTTTTTGATCCTCAGAATACCAATCTTCATAAGTAGGATCATCTTCAGGTGGGGCTTTGATCGTACCCCGAAGGTACCCTATTTTTTTTCTCCCAGCGACATGCATCCCTATGAGCGGAGCCCATAGATCATAGTTGCTTTCATCGAGCAGTATTCCAATATTAAAGTTGGAATTCTCTGCTTGAACGACAACAGGGGAAGCACCACTGGAGGAACTGGGTTTCTTTTCGTCACCCATAAAATCCAGTGGAAATAAGAATCAGCAAATCGGTTGGTGTCTCGACGTGCTGCTCAGTCGGAGCCGGCACGGTTGATCGAGAGCTTACAAACCCTGCTAGAGGGAAAGATGGCGACTTGAGGAAAGGGGCGGCCGAACCCGGCCTTAGATCCCAACCGGATCTGGTCGACGGATCTAAGCGGATCAACGCGGAGCAACTGCGGAAGGGAGATCGACGGGTGCACATGCACGACCCACCAACAGGCTCTGGTGACGAAATCGAGCTCGGAGGCACCTGCGTTCAGCAGCGGCTCGACGCTGACGGTGATCGACACACGACCCACCAGCAGGTTCTGGAGACGAAACCTGGCTTTGATACCATGTTTCAGAAGGGGATAATATGAAAGATGGCTGAAAAAGATTGTATTTTATTCATGTATTCAATAGCATATATATACAAGTGAAGAATCTGTTGGAGCTTAGCTGTTAGTCCTATAATTGTGGTAACCTATCTTACTTGGCTAACAACCGAATCCCATAGAATAAGGGAGACGGTTATATGCAAGCGAACATTTAGAATATAGTTCATGCTTGAACTATATCATACAGGTGATGTGTATTAAGAGAAGATGGAAATGGAATGATGTGTTTGAGCCCTGTTTGCAGAGTAAGAATGATATTTTCTTCAGTAAGAAGTAGAGGTGAATCATAATTGGTATGGAAGATTTAAGTGCATGAATTTATTTGATGAAATACTACTGTGTACTCTCCCAATATTTAAGTGGAAGTTATGGTGACCCTAGCCAATAATGAATGATATGTGTGTGTGTAATGGATCTGAGTATATGTGTTTTGGGAACTAAAATGGATATGTGAAAAATATATGTTGTGAGTGAGGTATGGACTTGGAGAAATGAAGACAACAAGAGTTAGGATGATATTGTGTGGATTACTTGAGAATAAAAAAAAGAAATGATAACTGTGGGTTGAGTTTGGAATCTCGTAGACGTGTAAGTGAACTGTTATAGTTTGTAGTGTGTGTGAATATTGTGGTAGGAATGTTAACTGGAGCCAGGAAGGGAGTATTAGTTGTGCATAAAAATATGGGACTGATTATAAAGATAAATATTGTGGATATTGTGATTCGTGTTGAACTGTATACACGTGAGAGTGAAATATTAGTGTGGGCAGATTTTGGTGCTACCAAGGATACAAGAAGTAGTGAGGTGCAGTTAATACTCAAAGGAATGGAGTTTGGGAAGCTCGGTATGGGTATGAGATCACATATGGTTTAGATGGCTATTTACACTACTTAGGTCCAGAAAATAGTTATTCAGGGAGTGTAGATAATTAACTTTAATCTATGAATAGCTTATATAAGTAGAAATTGTTATAACCCAATAGCTAATTAAATTCTAATTTATGCTCTAGGTTATTGGATCATTTGTGTCCGAATTCAGTACCAGTTCCACATCTTCAGCTTCCGGATCCAGGTAGGTATACTTTGCCAGTACTCTTGTTTATATTTCTTAAATACTACAACTGTATTTATATTATTTTTTGGTTGATCGATATTGCGCGTCCAAGAATAACTTGGGTGCGGTCGGCTTTGGCCGATTTCTCGTGACCTAGTATTTAGAAGACAAATTCCTTATTTGAGAGATGTCCAAATCTCTCGTTTGTCCATGAAACAAATATGACACAGAGAGTTTCATGTTTGGACGCAGACTCTTATACTAGCTGATCAATTGTACAATTGAGATGCTTGACGGCAGCATATAGATACTATGATCTTGACTCGGGAGTAGGATCTGGACATGTCGTAGTGCATGACAGATACAACATCATTGGGTGAGGAGGACACTCACTAGACGTATGGGCTGACTACACTTTTCATTTGTAACCCGCCGCCTCCGTTGGAGTACCGGGTGAGATGACCATGGATATATTAGTATTAGATTCGGCATCTGGCATCCACGACGCTAGCTGTAGTAGGCCGTTGTTTCTCCCAAAAAATTATGTCGATCACATTTAGCCAGCAGCCCATGCGTCGAACGTGGTTCTCATTGCATTTAGACTTAGTTTGGTACACCCCTTATTTATTGCAGTATTTTTATATCATCAGTGCATATTTCTATGTATCTTATTATGTCCCTCTGAGGACCTGGTTCCTTTTCAGGCTTGCTAAGTTGGTTACAGAGATTTTTGCTGGATTGTTGATCAGTACACATTTCATTACAAGTATTTACACTTCCGTAGTATATATATATATTATTTCATTTCGGTATTTCATATATGATTGATTGCATAGTATTTGTTGACTCATTTATTTTTTTCGAGTCTATTCGGACAAGTATGGTTATTAGGTTTCAGACTAGTACTCATATTTTCCTTTTTTATGTTCTTATCATGTGGATTGAGATATAAATATGATGTAGAGATAGCTACACAAATCTAGGACAGCTTATACGTATTCAAGTTGGACTGGAGTCTACTTGGAACGTAGCTGGCCATTGCCACATGGCCTGGTCCCGTGTGTTTTGGAACTGGGGCGTGACATCATGAGCACAAGTAACGAATATAATACCTTCGTATTTAGATGAAAGAAAAGTAGCATCAGTACTAATAATTGGTAAATAATCATTCAAAAAAACTTCAATACATGCTTTGAAACAAATAAAGATTCTTTGAAAGCCATAATTTTCATTAGTCTTTAGAAAGCATTTGCTACCTGGTTTTGACTTCATAATTCTAAAATCATTATCTTCAATACTAGCATATGTATCAAAATAGCTACCATTTATTTCAGCTAATGTCATCTCTCGGGCTCTCCAAGCTTTGAAATAAGAAATATTTATCCGATATTCTCTATGTATATCCCTAACAACTTGTGATGGACTGTAGGACTGATTATCCCTAAATAAATCAATTATCTTGTTTTTGATCCATGAACTAGTAGCCAATGGATGAGAACATGTTGTGAGTCCACCTAAATAAGAATGTCGGTTTTCTAATGTAGCAATTTGAAAAATAATACCTCTATGAACAAGTCTAGCATATACTCTCCAATCACAAGTTGGTTGATTACAATCATATATAATTTCCTTGGCAATGTTCTGGTCACCGGCTGAACATGTAAAAATGTGTTAAATTGCCAGATTACTAATAAAAGTTCTAAATGAAGAACGACTATCAAAATATTGTCCGAGAAATAATTCATTAATGGTAGCATTATTGACAATATCTTCAAAATCATCATCTATATTTTCAATTAAATCATCACTATTTTTATCACTTTGAAAATCATCATAATCATAACTACTATCTAAAACTAATGTGTTATCTTCTTCATGATATGAAAGATGTCGAGAATGATTGGCAGCTTGTCGAGAAGAACTAGGAGCTTGTCGAGAAGAACTAGGAACTTGTCAAGAAGAACTGGGACCCGATTCGTAATTAGAAACTTGTTGACTACGTATATTATCAAATATATGTGGTACTTGAGTTATGAAAATACTTACAGTGGGGATTGCAAATTTACTTCAAGAACAAAACCCCAAGCTCGTTCACAATCTAATAGAAAACAATGTGTCCCATAAACATGTCTTAATATAAATTCATATTGAAGATAATTTTTTTCAATAATCATATTACGTAATCTATCTAATGTAATACTACGACCAGTTATAAGAATTTGGGTAAAACCTCCTTCATAGGATATCTCATTTACTATACCTCCATGCGAGCACCACAGTCTTAAATTTTTATCCATGAATGAAGAATTGGAAAAAAAAAAGTTGGCAGTAGGAGTTTCTGAATGAAGAGCTGAGAGTGTAGAAGTTTAATTGAGAAAAAAAATAACGAGGATGGTGAACAATTGTCCACTCTCCCTCCCCTTAAATAGAGAAACCTACAATGGTTGAAAAATTAAACATTGAAAACCCGAACGTTAGAATGTGAACGTTGGATGAAATGAAAAAAATAAAAATAATAATAATAATAATAAATTGGCGCCAGTGTCACTGGAGTCGAACTGAAGAAATTGATTTTGGTTCCAGTGCAACTGGTGATAGAATATTTATAGAGTTTGGCTCCAGTTCAACTGGTGCCAGGTCCTCCTCCCTTCCCGCAATTTCCTGCAAATTTCTCCCTTCATTTGAAATTTTCTGTTTTATTATATAGACTCTTATTTCATATCTTGATAGAATCAAATCATGTGACATTAACTAATCCTAACAAACTAGCAAATCTTAGAAAGCATAATTGACTCATCTGAATCTGTACATATATAGTATGCTTATATACATCTCTCCCTCTCCATCATAATTCCTTATCCCAGTCTCATCTTTCCTGTGCTCGACCAACAAATCAAACCCGCCATTTTCGACGCCACAATTTGAGCCCGCTGACAAAGTTTTCGCCGTGGATCCTGCGGAAGTATCCCGACGCGGAGAGGTCATTCCTTCCCGCCAAAAAAAGGGAGGATAGTTGATTACTTTTCACATACACCCACCCGTGCACTATTCACGTATGGGTACACAAGGTTTTCTCTTCCACATGCCAACTTCCCTTGCATGGTTCACGTAATTGAACAGGAGAAGGTGCATGGTGGTTCACCATTTGCCTCTTTCGCTTTCTTCCCGAGTAATATATACATGCCTTCCCCTTTTATTCTCACATTAAACATGAGTTGTCCTCTTAAGTTAAATAATAGAGCAATTAGGGTCCTAAATGGAAAACAAACCATCTTATTCAACAAGTTTGTCACGTGGTACAGAGAAGTAGGGATTGTTGCTATTTTTCAATATAACCCTTCCTTTTATATTTATTAGTTTAGTAGTAATAAGAAATTTTATTTAGTATTTATAAATATGCCAATAAATACATAGACTTATAATACCATTATTTCATCTAAAAATATAACTCAAGATTAAATAATATAAGCCAATTTAGGCATAAGAAAACTTATAGTAAATTAATGACATATAATATACATAATCCAAAACAACATGAATTAAAATACAAAAAAATAACTATAGATTTTGTTGATTGTTAGGCTTACAATCTTTTTTGAGTTCTTGCTCTCAATATAGATTGGACGAATCGCCTGACAAGTATATCTTGCAAAGTTTTCAAATTCATATAGCATGTTTAGTTTAATTTGCTTATTTTATATGACATTTATTGTTTTCCTTTAGATTCACATGATGGCAGTTTTAGAATTTATTTTGTAGATATTATCATTACTTGATTTGAGACTTGTTATAGAATTATGAATATGTTCTATATAATGATTAAGTATTTGTACCCACATCTTAGAAGGATCGTCTACGTTAGTGTAGAAATGCGAGAGCGATTATAAACACATGGACTGTTTTCTTACTCTATTTTTGTTATTTGTGACCATGCGGCCTCTAAGGTCGGGTTACCTATTTTGTGACCATGTGGTGTAAACCCCCCAGATTTTTGCAAGAATTTTAAATTGGGATTTTTCACAATTTTCTGGAATTTTCTGGGAATTTTCTGTAACTAAAATCAGGATTTTTAATTATTAAATAATTTTTATTTGTTAATAAATAATATTAAAATATTATGGAAATAATATTTTTGGTTGTAAAATGAAAAACTGGACTTAGGGTAATTTTTTTGAATTTTTCTGGGCCTCAGACCTATTTTTTAAATGCCTCAAAACTATTTTAATTATTTAATTAACTATTTATTTATTATTATTATTATTATATTTATTATTATTTATTTATTTTTATTCTTTTTTCTTGGGCCGGCCCGGCCCAGTGGACCGGCCCAGCCCGCCAGCCCTCAGCCCGTTCCCTTGCGGGTCGGGCGGGTCTGCCCGGACCCGCTAGCCGCCCGCACCCGCTGACCCTTTCTCCCCCAGCACCCCACGCCGCCCGCGTTCCGCGTCGGCCTCCGCACGCAGCGCCGGCCGTTCCGGCCCGCTCCCCGCATCCTCCGCGGCCACGTCCTCCCCTCGGCCGACTCTCCCGGCCACGACCCCGCTCCTCCTCCTCCTATATAAACCCTCCCCCTTCTCTTCCCCGGCCACCACCGACCGCCCAGAACTCCGCCCTAACCCCGAGCTCACCGCCACCCTCGCCACCGGCCGCCTCGTGTAGCGCCCCGTTCTCCCGATGCGGAGAGCGCGGCTAAGAAACACAAGACGGTATCGTTCGATCGGGATAGATTGAATTAAGAACTCGTCTTCGTTATGGATTTGTTTCTTCGGAATCGATTCCCATATTCAGTGGACCGCGCCCCAAGGATCGGCTTAGCGGCAGAGTCAGGAGGGACCTCTCCGCTGCTATCTTTTATTGCCTCGATTTTCGATGTCGCTTGTTGCTTTCGTGCTTTGAGTTGGTTTTGGGATTTGCTTGTTTTCCTTGAACGGTTTCGATGGTTTTCATTGTTTTCGTTCATTGACTTGCACTTCTATTCCGAGAATGGAGAGAGAGGAAGAAGTATTAATCGAGCTGTTCGTGTGCAGGTGAACGAGCAGTAGGCGGCTTGCGAACGGAGTCGTGAAGCGCCTTTTTCCTTCTTCCTTCCAAAATCTAAGTGAGTGGCTACCAACCCGATTAGCTAGTCCTGCTTCCAAGCTTCACAGCTAATCAATCTGCACTCTCCTTTGCCCCGATCAAACGATACCAAATGATAATAAAAGAAACCAAGATAAAAGACAAATATACTTGGTTATTACGCTTGTCAATCAAACCTGTGAATTGTTGCCTTATCGTATGCTTGTTCGTGCAAATGTTCTATGAAACGTGCTAAGTATAGAACACATCTTGTATATGCATAATTGTTCAGGGAGGCTATGCTAAATAAATCATGCATTACTACTTGTCGTGCACTCGTGTACTTGCACTCGTGTTCTTGCAATCGTGTTATCTCAACTGCATAAATTGTTAACGTGTTAATCGTGTATGATCATGGACAACTTGTGCACAAGGTATAGTTCTGCGGACGGTCGCTGGGGCACTGGCACCGATCCGATCCGGGCGGAACTCGTGTAATAGTCATCGTGTACGGGACAAGGTGGCTTGCAGCGCCTCGTGTACTATCGTTGCATGCTATCCTTGCCTCGGACTAGTCCACTATGGCAATCATGCCAGTGATCATCGTGTATATTAAACCTGTTGCATACTAACTTGTGTCTTCGTGGCAGGGAAGGCAGGGTAAGTATTGTGCAGGTAATTCAGACGGTCAGGTAAAATCCACCTAACGGTGGCACATTCATTTCAGTAAATTCAATATGCTGCTTACTTGTAAATGAACTAAGGCAAGATAGAAACCAACCAAATATGCATGCTTCACTAAACAACGTGTTGATTGGTATAGTCAGGCTAGCTCGCCTTCACCAGCATGTTTCGATATGCTGACCCTCGTTGAAACAGGTTCTCCGCACCAAGGCGAACCGAGCGAGGAGCCGAAGTCGTCTTCCCGATCCAGTCCAGCTGTTAGCGCATCTTCACCGCGCCTCAAAGCCTTTTGAAGTCCGAAGCTGCAACTCTTTATACACAAATGCAGCTCCGTGGCAAAGCGATCCTCCAGCCTGGAGGTCTTTATCGTTTTGATTTTATAAAAGGATGTAATGTACAGGACTGCTATCTCATTTTGAGTCAACCCTTTTGTAAGCCGTTCGGCATATTAGCTGACTAGTTCAAGAGTTTGTAATAGATGTTCATTATCAATAAAGAAAACTTTTCTATGTTTCAAATCTGTGTTTCAATTTATCTGCATACTCTGAATATGTGCTTGCTATGCAAATCATTAAAGCCTTGTGCGGGCGCAACTCAAGGTCCGCACGGCGGTCACGACTCGGGGGACGCCTCGGGGCGTGACACCTCGCCCCAGCTCCGCCCCGACCAGCCCCCTTCTCCTCCTTCCTCTCCTTTCTCTCCTTCCTCCGCCACCTCACGACGGCTCCGGCACCCCGAACGACAGCAGCGGCAGCAACACCCCCCTTCCAGCCGTCTCCGGCCAGCCGTCCCCGGCGCGCCGCCGACCCCCAGCCGCGCCCCAGCGCCCCCGACCGCCTCCGGCCAGCCAGCGCCGCCTCAGCCTCCGGCCGGCCCCGCCGTAGCTCCCAAACCCTAAACCTAGATTTCCTGTGTCCGACACGAGTCGGACACGTGTCAGACTCGGTTCGACTCTGATTTTCGGGTCCCCTTCAGGTGCGTGTAACTTTTTGCTCGTAGCTCCGTTTTCAATTCCGTAAATTGCGTTGTAAAGCCTGTATGACCCTCTCGGTGCCCGGACAAACCGCTCGGGACGTCGCATCCTGTGGTGATCGCATACCGCGATCCAAAAACAGGAAAAACCTGACCCTGTTTCACCCCGGAACTAAGTACGCCCCGCCAAACGGGACGACTTGGTCGCGTGTGGTCTTTACAGATACGTGTGCACCGTCGATACGGACGTGTGAGATTTTGCGGAAGGTGATTCGGGTGTGCGTGCACACCGGAATCAACGCGTATCCGCGGACATCATCCCGTATCTGACTTTTCTGCAATTTGCCCTAACTTTTTGTACACACGTCGGATCGAGACAAAACTTGTGCCATCGGACTCGTAGCGATACGCTGGTCCTGTGGGTCAAGTTTGGTTCGATTCTGAGAACGTTGACGAAATCGCGTGTCGTGGGCCCCACAGGCCCCGCTCGACGGGCGATTTTGTGATCGGCTCATCGGAATCCAATTCTGGAAGTTCCGTTGGGTTCGTATTAGCGTTCCTGACCTATTGACACTAAGTTTGGTGAATTTAGAGACCGTTGACCCGGACACGCTTTTCGGTGCAAAGCGGGCCCACCGGCGGACCCCGTTTTGATCCGAAACTGCCGTTTTGCCCTTGTCTCCAAATTGGACCCAAGGACAGGCGTTTCTAGCTATTTGACATCTTTTGAGCATGATGGTAATATCTATTTCCGCCTTTGGACTCATTTCTGGAAATTTCCCCGAGAGACAAAACTGTAATTGGATCCAAACATCAGGCAAGTACCTGCACTTCAAGTTTATTCTTTATATTGTGACAATTAATTCCTTGCTCTACTAGTACCATTGGATGTTTACACGTAGTGTTAGAATCTGGATTTTATGTCTTGAATATTGGATTTTATGTCTTGCTTTTCGTGTCGGGTGGGAGAATACTGAAAGGCATGTAGTTTACCCTGACCCTTGCCATGATTAATAGCTGTTGGTACAAGACTGTCCATCAGTCGGATCTCGATTTCCCCTGTTTAATAGCCGTTTATGACGGCCGGTTTAACCCTATAAACCCCTACATGCCAACTAGGTATTCTAAATACACAAGTTCACACACATAGTTTCTTGTCTTGTTACAGTTCCTATTGTCTGGTTGTAATTCATTTTCCTGTCACCTTGTTCCTGTTTTACTCATGTCCCTGTCTTACAGCAATTAACTCTTAGTTATTGTTACTATTTATTTATACATATCCTCAACATGATACCTGTCAGTTCTTTTCTACTTGTCATAAATATTTAGTTTAATATTTGTTGTGCATTGTGTACTTTGCTCCTTTCCTGACTGGATCCGTTGATTTAGGCAATGATGAGGATTATGCCCCCACCTATTATGGCCCCTATGAGGCAGCAGGTGATACATCTGAGGAGCCTGTTCCTACTCAGGAGACTACCCTTGAGGAGTAGCAGCCAGTTAGCTAGTATTTTCCTTTCAGCTTAACAATCGGGTTTGTCCCCGATTTATCTTCTGGATTCTGTATTAAACCATGGATTTGTATATCACATATTGTCTTATGAAATCTTATCATTTCTATTTCCCTGTCATTTTCCTTGTCTATTTACTTTATTGTGGATGAGATAGATTCTAAATTACCTGTGATTATGACCTAGACAGCGTACTACCGCCGACACTGCGGCGTAGGCTGGACGTGCCCACGAACTCGTGCCCGAATATCCGGGTGCGGGTCGTGACATGTGGCCTCTAAGGTCGGATTATTTTATCACCTTCAGGCCTCTAAGGTCGGAATATTTTATCACCTTCAGGCCTCTAAGGTCGGATGAGTGTTCTCTTAGCCGTAGTTTACTTGCGAGCTATGGTATTTGTATCATGTTGTATATTACAGTTCATGTGTACTTAGTTGTTCTCTTTCTTGTACAACTGTTGTATAGGCTATGCCTTAGTTGTTTCATGCCTTATCACTTGTCTATTTTAGATGTTATATTTTTATATACTTGGGCTTGCATCTATGTATCTTGTTATGTCCTATTGAGGACCTGGTCCTTTCTCTAGATATTGATGTGCAAGATTACTCAGAGTCCTACGGATAGACACCAGACGAGGGAAAAACCACAGTTGACGACTCAGCTATTGCTTAGTTTATTTTTATCATGGACTTTGATTATTTTCTTCTTTTTTATTTTTCGTCTACTACTAGTTGATTTGTCTCCACCGAAAGTTTTTTGGATTCTTGTGAAATTAATTTAATTGTACTTACATTCATCATTATCCATTGTCATATTTATTTGACTTATTCTACTGATTTAGCCTAGTTTTGATAAACTCATATTATTCTTTCGAGTATATTCGAACAAATATACTAGTGGACTACAGACCATGAACCATATTGTTCATTCTTGATGTTTATTCTTATGTGGATTGAGATGTAGTTAGACTTGCCATATTAGAAATTATGTTCTATTATAGACAACATAAACGTATTCGAGTTGGACTGGAGTCCACTTGATACATAACTGGTCATTGTCACGTAACCTAGTACTACGTATTTTGGGACTGGACGTGACATATTTTTTGTGGTAGCTCATGCAAGCCAGAGCATATCATATCGGTTACGTAACTGTACTGATACAAGCCTGCGAATATGAATAGACCAAAATAAAATCTCAATCCACAACTACTTTGACAATTCTCTTTTAAATTCAATTATTGCCCTTGAACTTCGTATCTTGCATTCGATCATACTACTTGACATCAATGTTCTTGTTTCTCGCCTCTTCCTGTTTCGAAGGGATGAACACTCATATTTGATAAAAGTTAGAAAAAAATGCTAGTAGTAGGTATACAGCCCTTAGGTCAATCACATTGTTAGGTGGATTACTTTGGCAATTAAAGATGTAGTAGAGGAGATATAATTGAATTTATATATACATTTAAAATTTTAAGTATTGATGAACACAATTGATGAATTTGAGGAAAGTTTCATTAAGATATTGATGAACACTATTTAATGAATTGAATTAAAGATGTGTTTATGAAAGATTGGTAGATTCTAAGGTGGATATAAGTGGTATTACCAAATTCAAATCATAGTTGAAAATTTTATATATTGAAGGTGAAACCCTTAGACGGTGGTTACGAAAGTAATCAGGAAAAATAAGTACATATTTCGGTAATTGATAATGTCAGACATGCATTCATAAAGATATGAATGCCTACCTACACACAAATCAACCAGTTAAATCTAACTTGTTTAGGTCAAATTCATATTATACTTGTTGATTTCCTTTATCCTTATTATCATTAAATAATTTGGTACTTATGCTGTTATAGTCAAAATTTCATTTTTGAGATGAATGTTTCTTTGAGATAAATGCTTTTTTTTAGATAAATGTTATCCTTGAGAAATGTTTGAGAACATATATGTGATTCTTTCATATAGTATACAAAAATGAGGGAGGGCCGGGGGAAGTTGATCATAAAAGGTTTGCCAAGTGTTTTTCTAATACTACAATCCCATGCTTCCACTCATTTTCTTTATTTGTGCTAGAAGGAATCGAATATGAAAATGGCCACTTTAATAGATTATTATACAATGACCTCTCTTACTTATATTGTTAGAAATAAAATCCCATTCATTAATTTGTTTAATTAATTTGGGAGGACTGACTGACCTATTTGTTTGAGAATTAATAATGGCTAGTATATCCTTAAAATTACCAATATACATGATGATATTAATGGATAATGGTTAGTGATAAGATAATATAATAATTTGTTTAATGCTTTAAAGAGAACAACCAAAAAGTCTTAGTATTATTGTCTTGGTATTATTGTTTGTTGTAGGCTAGAAATGCATTACCATGGCTAAATATAATATCTAACAATTGGAAGAAAAAACGGGGGGATTTTTGTTCCCTGAGGAAGTTTCTGCCATGAGTATTTTTGTTATTGATGACATCTCTATTGTTTTATAATCTGAAACTTATTTTCTTTCCTTATGACATTGATTGATATTTATAAAATATGACACTTTGTTTTGATCTGAAATTGAAATATTGAGAACATAGACATAATATATTTTAATAATAAAGTACCTTCTATCAAGGGTTTTAGTATAGCCATAATTGAAGCCAAGAGTCAACATTCAACCTTTCCAATAGCGCATCATACTGGATAGAGTTTTCAAAGTCCAAATTTTATGATCATGTTGCAAGCTATAAGATGCGAGCACCTAAAAAGAGCTATGATATGACTACAATCAAATGCCTACAACCATCTTACAACCGTCATGTGGCAGCCATATGACGTCCACGTGACGATCGTTCATTGGAGGAGGAGAGAGTGGTGGGACCCGATAGCTGTTCGAATGGCCGTCATGTGACAGAAATGCCACGTGGTAGTAGTTCAATGAAGGGAGAGGTGAGGTCGGATGTGGCCACATAGCGGGGGGAAGAGAGGATTGTAAGAAGGTTGTAAGCATTTGATAGTAAACTTAGCATTATTGCACCTAAAAATTGCTGATCTATCCATATTCTGTCTATGTTGGACACGTGCAGAACATTGTATGAGCACTTCAAAAGTACATAGACACAAAAGCTTACCCTGCCCTTATTGTTTCAAACTATAATCTCAACCCACGGATGCACATTGGTAAAATATTTAGCGCTCTCGTGTTTTGGTAAAAGCTAAAGGCTTCACTACAACAACAGTCAATAATAAATAGTAGTTCGTGATGCACTAACATAGTCCATTTATTATAGAAAATCAACAATCCGAATGTTGGTATTTCCATAATATAAATGCATGTATTAACTTATTTTGGAACAAAACAAGAAAATATCGTATATGCACTACTTAGATCCTTGTATAGCTTAAAGCAAGTTTGTAAACAATGGCATGACAAGTTAGATAAATTATTTTTACAATACATGTTTTTCGTATAAAAAAAAGTTATATGTGGGTGTATTCTAATGCAGTAGATAAAGGGTATGCAATGTTATGCTTATATGTGGATGCTCACTAATACTATATAAACATTATTAATGATCTTTTTTCCCATAATAATACTAGTTCAAACGTACTATCTAGGTGAGCATTCGGTCTATTCGGTTTCCATCGAAACAAAATAGTCAAAACCGAATATATCGGAAGTCTAAAAAATCCAAAACCAAAACCAAACCGAATAAGCTATTCGTTTATTCGGTTTGTTCGGTTGGGCTATTGCTATTGTTTAATGGATCAGACCCAATGTTGGAATCATGATCGATTAAATTATATTAAAAGTTATAATTTTATACAAACATTTATAGTATTTTAAAGTTGTGTCCAAAGTTTGGCTTCAAAATATATACATAGAATTATTGTTCTCAAAATATACTCATTTTTAATCATAAAATTTGTGAAAAATTAGAATATTTACATAATTGCATAAATTTTATTCGATTTTGGACCAAAACCGAAACCCAAAAATGAAACCGAAACCGAATAAGAAATTTTAGTATTTTCAAAACTGAAATCGAACCGAATTTTTTTCGAATAGAACTGAATCTCTTATTCGGTTCAATTTGGTTCGATTTTTGGTCCAAAATTGAATAATGCTGACCCTTAGTATCCATGATAGCCGATCCTTCTTAAATTATTGAAGCCTTCGCCGGAGCACATTTATAGATAAGGAGCATTCGGTCTATTCGGTTTTAATCGAGCCGAAATAGTCAAAACTGAATAAATCGGAAGTCTAAAAACTCAAAATCGAAACCGAACCGAATAAGCTATTCGGTTATTCGATTTGTTCGGTTGGACTATTGCTATTGTTTAATGGATCAGACCCAAAGTTAGAATCATGATTGATTAAATTATATTAAAAGTTATAATTTTATATATACATTTATTGTATTTTAAAGTTGTGTCCAAAGTTTGGCTTCAAAACATATACATAGAATTACTGTTTTCAAAATATACTCATTTTAAGCACAAAATTTGCGAAAAATTGAGATATTTACATAATTGTATAAATCTTACTCGGTTTTGGACCCAAAACGAAATCTAAAACCGAAACCGAATAAGGAATTTTAGTATTTTCAAAATTGAAAAACTGGATTTTTTTCAAATAGAAATGGATCTTTTATTCGGTTCAATTCAGTTCGATTTTTGGTTCAAAATCGAATAATGCTGACCCTTAGTATCCAGGATAGTTGATCCTACTTAAATTATTGAAGCCTCCGGCGGAGCACATTTACCCAATAGATATATAATGTCTCATACTCTCATAATTCCACAAATAATTTACTAAGTTTTAAGGATATAAGAGCAAATGGGTACCATATTAAAGCTCTAAGAAAGTAAAATAAGAAATATATTTGTGTGTCCTCTAGCACAGAGAACCAGAAGTTCATCCTAGAGATATTCTCCAGCTATTCCTAAAGGATATACGTCACTCAAATTGGGGATGTCGAGACACATATTACCATATGCCAGAAGCTCAATCCCAAGGGCCCATTGTGAGCTAGAAGCCGAAGGATCCTATAACTCTTAAACTATGACATGATTAACTGAGACACCTCAGGACAATGATGATGAAAATTATCAAAACAAATTCTTGTGGTCATATCTTAGCAAATTACAGCATACATAATGGTCAATTCTATGTCTTTGACATCAAGAATAAGTTTGTTTCTAAACCATCAATCCTGAAGATTTCATCTGAATAATCAGTAGCTTAGTTTTATTTATTTTGAATTGCGTTATTTTAAGATGTTTTTATGGTTTATGTTGGTATTATCTGGAACTATAGTCTTGGCATCTATGTTTTATGAATTATAGTATTAAAAATTTATATGTTCATCTCATTCGATTATTAAATCTTTTAGACATGAGATATCTTTATCGTAAATTTGCGGACTATCACTTTGATAAGACAGCATTCTCGTTGCACTTTGACAAGACAATATTCTTTTTATTAGGGAGAGAAAAAAGGAAGATAAATACCTTATTCAAGAAGAACACCGTGAATTATCATTCCAGAAGAAAGTCATGAATTATCATGGCATACTCCACCTTTATGTCATCTTGACTAAATTAGGAGAATTATCCCTTATAATTATTTGCAAATGAATTAATCGATGTCTTTAATAATGTTGTATGAGTTATTAGGTCACATATATATCAACTATGAACGTACATTCTAGAATAGAAGTAAGTTCCAAAAGAAATAATAAGGCAACGAATGAACGAGTTCTACATTAAGAACATGGATGACCTAAAAGTTTTAAAGATTCAGCTATCAAAAAAGAAGAGACTAAATAATATAATACACCATAATGCTTGAAGAAGCAGCTCCTGAAGTAGCATCTTCTTTAGAGAAAGTTTATGACGATTCGAAAGTTGTCATGAACGAAAGATCCAATTTTTTAAAAATAAATTATATCGTTCTAGACGAGGATATATCTCAGATCCCAAAAGATACTGAGAAAGAGGTAATGGTACGCACAAAATCTTTATTTTATACATATTCAGGAAAATTTGGAATAATTTTTTTCCTCATAGATCTCATTAGAAAATGAGAATAAAAATGGGTGATGAAAATAAGGATAATACTGAACCACGAATAATCTTTGAATGTTAAAAAGGAAGTCACAGGACAACCTTTCTGAGTTCTAACTGAATGACATAGATGATACTCTTATAGGAAGTGGACTGGAAGGGACAGATTCTCCTACGGGAAGTGATTCTTCCCCATCCCAACATTGGTCGAAAAAGGAAAGATGCGATACAAGGAGAACTAGATTCTCTAGCAAAACGTAGAGTGTTTGGTCTTATAGTACAAAACCCAAAGGAAATAAACTCGGTATTTTAGATGGGTGTTTGTAAGAAATAAAAAGATTGAGATTCAAATGTATAGAGCAATGTTAGTCGCTATAGGATTCCCGATGTCACGCCCCAGTCCCAAAATACACGGGACCAGGCCACGTGGCAACGGCCAGCTAATACGACTCTGAGGGAATACCCAATTTAATGGATCCGATGAAGCGTACTACGCTGTCCTATAATACTAACAAGTCTAATATGCTAACATACAGCAGATAAATTTCTAATCTCATCCACAGAATATAATAAAATAATGACTAAAATAAATGCTGGTAAATGAAGTACAAGAGTCTGAATATCCATAATACATCTAAAAATGTCTGATGGGGACAAACCTACTGAAATACAGCAATGGAATAAAAGTGCAGAAAGAAGTAAGATAACTAGACTAGAGTATCGACTAGCTAGATAAGAATGCTCTAGTCCGAAATAGCTGCGTACCCAAATCACAAGAACTCCTCTGGAAATGCCTCGAAGTCCTCAGTCACGAATCATGTCTCTACTCCTACTCCATAGATAGTCAGGTACAAGTGCTCGTCCGGATCTGGAAGGGAACTAGGTCCTCAGAGGGACGTAACAAGATACAAAAATGCATGCCATAAAGTAAATATTGTGTAAACTCGAGGGTGATCTAACCAGCTAAGTGAAATACATTTGAAGACAACCTTGGTACGTATGGATAGGTGAAAGGTATAAAGTATAGCGTCGAGCCAGAGGCTAAGTACCTGGCATTAGTTGTAAACTGGATGCCAGGAGTATATGCTGACTACATCACCGATCATGATAGCGCGCAGTTAGTAACCTCTGTCGGATGTATCGATAAGCATATACGCCCATAACCGGGTAACCTGAGCCCATAATCGGGTAACACGTGGCCCATAACCGGATAACACTGAGGCTCATAGCCCCCCAGTTTACTCTGAAACTACGACAGCCAAATGTCTGTCCCATAAGCCTACTAATTGTCTTCCCTACCCAATGCCAATGTACATGTTGCGAACACGACATGGGCATCTCATACTATAATGCAAGTCGCTATAGAAATGAATAACTAAGCTAAATACCGTCACACGTGATGCTCATACTGATGGCCAGTCAGTAATGAAGCGCGCGTCCCTATATGAACTCACTCTGTGACGTGTAATGATATGTGTCAAGGCCTGGGGAGTCATATTGATAACTCCTCAACTTTAGGTGGGTCCACTAGACACTAGGTCAGACACAAGTCCTAATGTCAACGCCTTCGTTGACTGTACCCGAGTCTTTCTCGGACGTGCATAGTTATATAATATTACAACATTAAAATATGCAACTAGATAATATCTGAATTCAAATAGTACAACAAGGCAAGGCATACTTTCCTGGAACTCTGGTGTGCACAAGCAATGCTCCAGAACTAACAGCCAAGGTAGTATCATCTTGGATGCCTATGAATAAATAACAATAAATATTAATTACTATATTACACTATGCTAATTACGTACACAAGTATACTTACACAACGTCACGAGTTACGCATATATCAAATAAACGTTCTAATTAAATACATTGGCTAGGGTTGACTAGTCATGGGTCAAGGGGGTTAGGGGTACACTTAGCATTTTATAAGTTATTCTATGGTATAAATTCTCGCATGTTACAATCACGGTCGCATCCCAGATTCGTGTAGGTGCTAAGTCGCACCTCCAACACATGGGTACCAGGTATCCTTAATTATTTCTAGGACACGTCGAATGTGGGTAGCCATCTAGGTCTCCATGCACAGGTATGTCCAGATACCGTGCGCAGCGAAATAATTACTACCAAAATATCCTAAAATAACAAATTAACATATCACATCAAATACCAGTCCTAATTGACAGGGTAATGTGCACAAGTCAGTGTCTAAACACCTAGGTCAACATCTCCTTATTTAAAGTAGTCAAATAATTATGAGGTAAATTATTAACATAAATACATATAATAATTATTAATACTTAAATACGTATAATAGCATTTAATACTTAAAATACATAAATACACATATACATACATATCTATAAATAAGCATTAATACGTAAATACATATACATAAATACCTATTAATGCAGAAATACATAAATACATATATACGCAATACATAAATACATAATACCTTTAATACATAATACATATACATAAATATAAATACAATGATACATTAATACATAAGTATATAAATGCATTAATACATTAGATATTATACATTTATATATAAATACATTATTACATTAAATATAAATACAATAATACATTAATACATATATAAATACGTTAATACATTTATACATAATATATTATACATTATATATAAATACATTAATATAAATACGATAATACATATATATACACATATATACACATATGTATTTAAACTAATACATACATATACGAATATGACGAGGAATGTACCTAATCGATGATCGTGTCCTGGGGGGACTGTGGTTCGTCGGCGGCATGTCTCCAGCGAGGGAGGGAGGAGCTCCAGCCACAATACGCATAGCAGCAGCAGTTGCATCTCTGGCAGCAGCTCACAGCAAAGGCAGCAGCAGCTGCGGTAGTGGCGAAGAGTTGCTGGAGGTGGGGGATGGCCGGGGTGAGGTGGTCAGGGTGGTGGTGGTCTAGGGTGGCGGTGGTCGGGCTGTGGATGGTGCGGGTGGTGGTGATGATGGAGTTGGTGATGGTGATGATGGTGTTGGTGATGGCCGTGCTAGGGATGGTGGCGGTGGTTGTTGACGGTGGTGTTGGGGGCGGTGGAGATGGTGACGGGGATGACGGTGGAGGAGGTGGCCATGCTTGTGGTGGAGGAGATGATGAAGAGGGTGGCGGTGGAGTCGGGTTGAGGGGAAGAAGACGGGTGGTTGATGTTGGTGGTGATGATGGTGTGAACTGATGGAGGAGGAGGCTGCTGGTAGTAGAGGAAGGCGTCAGGTTGTCGTCGAGGAAGGGGACAGGCGGTGGAGGAAGTCATGCTGTGGTGGCGGGATCGAGCAGATATGGTCGGGGAAGGAGGGGGCCAGAGAAGAAGAAGTCAGGGAAGATGTTGAGGTCGGGTTGGGTCGTGGGCTACTGTGGCGGCGGCCGAGGCGGAGGCGGAGGCGGCTGCTGGTGGAGGATTGGTCGGGTCGAGGTTGGTGGGACTGGCAGAGGAGGAAGGAGGTCGATGGGGGACTGGTGGCGGTGATCGGAGTAGGGACAGGCGGGTGGTTGATGTTGTCGGGTGAGTGAAGGTGATGGTGAAGTTGGTTTTACTAGGGTTTCTTTGGTGATGTAGTTGATGTAGGTTTTAGGTTTTTGGGAGAGAGAGTAGTATATGTAGGAGAGAGAGAGGGGGCTCTCCTTGGGATTAGGGCCGGCTGGGAACAATATTTTTGGGGAGTTGGGGAACCTCACATGATGAAGGGAGGGCTAGGATTGATGGTTTTTGAATTGTAGGGTAGAGATGTAAGGATGGAAAGTTGTTGCAAGTACACCAAATGGGGGGAAAATGTAGGGTGGACCGGTCAAAGGAGGAGGATGAAGTTCTTCATGGGTTGGGGCCAATGAGAGGGGGACACCTTATTGCTTATTTGCATAGAAGTCCCTAAACAATTAGAAAATTACACAATTAATGGAATTTGGGATTGGATGAGGCAAAATACCATGTTTGGTGTTATGTAGTAGGCTAAAATGGTGTATGGTATTTAGTATGAACCTTGAGGGTGTGAGTGTGGGTTTGGGTTAGAGTTGGGTCTAGTTTTGGGTGAGGTTGAGTCATTACATTAATTTAATTAAAATAGTATAATTTGTGCTCTTTAATTAATTGGAAATACATGGGGTTAAAATTGGGTAGGACATAAGTGTCATGGACGTAGTAGACTCAGAATAGAATAATATCATAATTTGGGTTACACAAAACGGGTTGAGGTTGTGTCTCCAATTTCGATTGGAACGAACAAGGATGCAAAGTTGGATTTAATTGAATTTAAGAGCGGACATTTGTAACGAATATTGTGCGACTAAAATGAAGCACAAGATAGAGTATTTGTGAGTTACACATGGGTCAGAATAGTAGGCTGGCATGTCTAGGAAAAGTGTATGGAATTTGGTTGAAAGCAAAGCTAGTGTAGTGCTCTAAATATCGGAGCAACAGTAAGGTGCACTAAGTGATATAAATGTTGCATAACAATTCTAAAATACTGTGTTCCAATTCTAATTGGCTCCAAATTAATCCTAGTCTCTCTATCTAAGCCAAGTAGACCTAAATTTTGTCGAGGGGGTTTACACCCGAAATGACCATAAATAGAATATAAAGAAACATATTACATGGTTAGGTAACCAAGACAGTAAGATATACATGAAATCCTTAAAGGATTACAATTACAAGGATATTCCTGAAGGATTTACGAAATGAGCCATATATAGACTAATACCATCCGGAAGAATATGATATTATAGGCTAATTGAGTATCAGCTTGGAAAGAATATGATGATGATCCTAAATTTTCAAGCATATTTAAGAAGAAATACCTGGATGGATTCATCAAAGTGGTCGTCTATGTACATGATGCTATCTTTTGAAGAAAAGATCTCCTGATGAGAGTATATTCTAAAAAGATAATCTCCTGAAGAGATAATCTCCTAAAGAAAAGATCTCTTGCACAAGTAATCTTCTAAAGAGAAAACCTCTTAAAGAGATCTCCTGAAGAGAAGAACACTTGAAGAGACTTAATATGAACAGTTATCATTAACTCAATACACCTAAAGTGGTCTAGTCAATGGAACATATTTCAGACTAAAGAGGAAAAGAACATATTCTCGGTCCTGAAGTACTCTATTTAAATAAAATAAGTACATTTTTTATTGTCATTTACTCAACATATTATCTTTTATGTGAACCTGTTAATATGCACCTACACACAAACATTGGAATGATATAAAGCACATTTTTAGATATATCAAAAGAATCAATCTTGATTTAAATATGCTCATCTTAGGTGATATGTAGATGCATGTTATTTATATGATCCCCATAAGGGGAGATCATAAATAAGATACGTTTAAGTTAACAATATTGCAGCTATTTTAGAGATCAGTTAAACAAACTAATACGACAACCTCGACCTATCATCCTTGTACTTCATGGATCAAGCCCTTAATAGCCCACTACCCATAATAGGCTCTGAAGTGTAACTCCCTATTAAGTGGGCGGTTACAGAAGTAACCCGCACTAAGTGGGAAGTTAGTCCCAGGAAGCATATGAACAACCATTCCATGGGAGCAGCAGTCCAACGTGGACCAAAGTTTTAAAGGAGCTGACTTACCACAAGAACCTAAGTTTTGTGGGAGCAGCCTCTCCATAAAATCGTACTCCCGTGTGAACTATTGCACCCCGTGTGTTCTATGTGCCATCACAGAATCCATTCAGGAACGAGCACAATTACGCGTAAAAGTGCCATATTGTGCCCGATACGTACGTGGAAAGTGCGCCATTAAACCACACTTTGGGATCTTTGCCTATGTCCTCATCTACGTCCTAGTCTGAGTAGTCAGGCCTCTTCTGGGCCTATCTTCAAAGAAAAATTTCTAAGACATGGGTGACAAAAATATAAATATTTCTTATATAAGGTGTCATGCCCCAGAACTAGACTATTGGAGAACGGGGGCAGACAAAGCCAGCTACGTATACCAGATTACTCTATATCCCGAGATACGGTAACGGCTGTCTAGATATGTGAGGGTTTACTCTATAATCCATCAAGCAATCCTGGTTCAAGAATCCTAGATGTCTCAATCTCAAGCAAGAAATAAGTTTAAAAGATGTATGATCACCAACATATAATAGTAAAGCGTCACAAACTATACATACCCAGATGATCATGAAGCTAGTACCAAAATTAAGAACTAGAAGAGTATGTTACATGATCAGCTCTAGCTATAGTCTAGAATATGCTTTACATGTATGCCCGTAGGCTAAAATTTTAAATCCTAAAATACGAGCTAAACACGTCCTCAGTGGCTAAACGCCTCAAAAGAATAATGTACAAGATCAAGTGGGTGAGGAAGAAGAAACTCACTCATGTCCTCGGGTGCTCCTCGTGTTCACCATCTTGAGACAAGAAGTACGGAAGATCTTGCGGTCCTGCTCTGAAATCTGGCCATACAAAACCAGTGGGATCAGACCCCAAAATAGCAAGTACCATAAGGGGGCCAAACTTATAAAGTAAAGCCAGCATGCAAATAAATCAGTAAGAAAAAGCAAAAGGAACAGTTAAATAAGTACAACGGATAAAATAACAGTTAAGCAATTCAGGAGTAATTAAATAAGGGCATCTGGAATCAGTATTCCGGTTACCATTTCTGGATCATCTGTTAATAAAATTAGGACATGACTAGACTAGACTGGAAATCAAGCGATCACGGCCAATCATGCCCTACGGCTTGCTATCATTAGCTAACTAGCTAGGGTTATTACAGTCCTAGTTACTAACACATACAGTTTGAGATTCCTTACAGCCACATACCTTGTAGACTATCCGGGTTATCCACACGAATAGGTACATAGTATAGATTATATCAGGTACAATAATTTACAGGTAATGCAACACTAGACGGCATGCTGGAAGTGTGCCCCTCATGACGGAGAGCTCAAAATCCATCAGGTGTCGTTGGGATACCGGAGCTGGAAGTGTGCCTCTCACGATGGAGAGCTCCGAATCCATCAGGTTTCGTTGGAATACCACGAATGCATGTAACCAGGAAATCTCTCTATATACTTTTTCTAGATTATTATTCTAGTTATTAGCCTGGACGATTATCAAGTATTCCAGACCATGGTGCTCAAGAATCTGCCTTAAACAAGATACAAGACAGTACAGTCACTTGACGAGTATAATCAAAATCAACCACGGATATACAGGTCATGCAATACATGTGCTACTAATAGCCTTGATCAGGACAGTTACAGAAATTCTAAAGTCAAGAGTGCGCTATGTCGAGCCACTATCAGGATCATCAGGATCAGGAGTATCAGGGTTATCAGTACATGATCAGATCAGGATTATCAATACATGATCAGATCAGGATTATCAGTACAAGATCAGATCAGATTATCAGTATTATTAATTCTATTTTAAGATTCAGGTGTTCATTTATAATGTACAATCACTAGATCATGTCAAGAAATCAATATCAAGAATATCATGCTCAAAAAACAACCAGGATTAACTAAAATAACGGGATTAAAGAGAACTAGATCATCAAGAGTTAAGCACATTCAAGAGAACACTGGCGTACAGGCGCATAAATTAACAATTCAGGGTTGGCAAATAAAATCAGGCAAGAAAGATAACATCCGTGCACAATGGATCAAAAATGACCATTGGCGCACAAACGAGTATTGGCGCACAAATGGATATTGGCGGACAAACGGCCAAACAAATAGTTTTGGCGCACAAATCACTAATTAAGGCAGTTCTGGCACAATTTGATACAAAAGTGCTCCGAGCAAAGATGTCGCACAATCATAATAAAGCACAATTCTAGGACCTTGGCACACAATGATAAAAGTGCGTGAGCCAGGAGCTTGGCGCACAAATCTACCATTGGCACACAAATGAAAGTACCCTGAGGTATGAACTTGGCGCACTTTCATCAAGTATGCCAACTGTGAGGTTTGGCACAAAAGCAAGTGCATAAAGGTCCATAAAAGACAAAATACTCCAAGATATGACACAACAGTCGAGATGACTCTGCAGTGAGAACACAATTATCGAGAATGGTTAGAAGTTATTACTTAAAGTCATTAAATAATACGAACGGATGTAAAGTGCGTCATCTCTGGAGAATGCCACATAGTGTGCCACCCAGCAAAATTTGCTATTCCTCAAAAGGGACAAAGTGCGTCGGTAAAGAAAGTTAACTAAAGTGCGCCAACAATGCAATATCTGTAAAGTGCACCAACTTGGCTTTTTAAGCAGTGGCGTACATTCTTGATGACTTGCAGACCCATTCAAAAATGCGCCAAGTAGAATTGGCATACTTTTGAAGGAATTGCCTTACTACAAAATGTACGTAGGAGTAGAGAAGTGCGCCTAGAGTACCTAACATATCTTGGCACACTTTCTAAAGAATCTATGAAACACACAAGTGTGCTCAATGGAACTTCGCTTATGTGAAAAGGGTTCCCTACGTAGTTTTTGTATACATCTCAGGCCAACTTTGCATTCTTCGACTTGTTATTTTTGGGCTCAATAAAATCCTAAGAAAACAAAATTATTAATGAGACAAGTTCTGAGTGTTACCCAAGAATAAAACCGATCAAATGATAAAACAAGCTATACTAAGAATCAAAGAAAGATCCAAGGTTGTTCCTTCGGTTGGCAAGATGTACTTGCCTATGGTCAAGTTCTAGCCTAATACCCACACTACCAAGGTCACCCACGGCCAAGGCCAAACTCGACTGCTGCTCTCTGCTAGAAAACTTAAGAAGGAAAGAGAAATGAAAGAAAAAAAATCGGAGGAAAGAGAATGGGGTTGCTTATATAGCCAAGGGATTGATTGTAGGCCATTAAATCATAATATATGCCTCTTACCCGGGTTAATCATAGCCACCCACTAGAAAACCAAGGGACCAACGGTCCAAAGCATGCAACTAAGGGAACCTTACAAAAACAACCTAAAAAATGCATGAATGGCATAAAAAAGATGTAAAAAATTAAACAATAAGCAAGCTATACATGTATAAGATGTGTATATCGGGTACGTATACTAGAACAGTGAGACAAGTCTTACAACTCTCTCCTTAGAAAAAAATTTCCTCAAAATTTTAATAAGGCACAGGGTGTAGAAAGAAAACTCTGGGGACAGGCAATCAAGGCAAGCAAGGGCATACGAGAATCAAGCACAATCCTAGAACAAGACAAGCATGCACAAGACAAGAACAAGATATAAGATATAAGAACAAGAATACCTCACGGGTCAAATAAATACGGGTATCGAGCACATATATTATCCTCTCGCTCCCAAGTTGACTTGCCCAGTGAGTGATGTCTCCAAGCAACTCGGACTAACCTAATAGTCTGATTCTTGAGAATCTTCTCTCTCCGGTCCAAAATGGATATAGGCCTCTCCTCATACAAAAGGTCGGTACCAACGACCAATTTTGAATGATCCAGGATATGGCTTGAATCCGGAATATACCGTCATAACTGAGATATATGGAAAATATTATGTATCTCGCAAAGCGACGGTGGAAGAGCAAGGCGATAAGAACTATCTTCCACCCACTCGAGGATATCGAACGGACCAATATACCATAGACTAAGCTTTCCCATACACCAAATTTGATTACCCCTCGGGTAGGCAAAATTTAAAGGAATACATGGTCGCCGACAGAGAACTCAAGAGGTCGCTGATGCAAATTGGCCCAATGACACTGACGATCTTGAGCCACCTTAAGATGCTTAAGTACTTGTTTGACTACCTTAACTGTCTGGTCTATCATCTCGAGACCAAGAAATTACCTCTCACCATTGTTATCCCAAGCTACAGGAGATCTGCACTTTCTGCCATATAGTGCCTCGAAGGGTGCCATATGGATACTTGCTTTAAAACTATTATTGTAGAAGAATTCGACCAAGTGCAAGTGATCCTCACACGAATCACCAAAATCAAGGGTACATGATCGAAGCATATCTTCTAGATTATGGATCGTACGTTCTGACTGACCATCTATTTGGGGACGATAATCGGTACTGAATTTTAGACGGGTACCCAGACTCTGCTGTAGACTCTGCCAAAAGTGAGATATGAATCTGGAATCTTTATCTGATACGATGCTGACTGGCACTCCATGAAGTCTGATAATCTGATTCATGTACATACGAGCCAACTGTTCCGTAGACTGTCCCACTTTGAAGGAAAAAAAAGTGAGCAATATTTATGAATCGATCCACTATTACCCAAATAACATCTCTGCCAGCTGAGGATCTTGGAAGACCGATCACAAAATCTATGGTGATATGGTCCTACTTCCATTCCGGAATTGGTAAAGGTTGAAGAAGTCCTGGTGGTCTCTGATGTTCAGCCTGACAAACCAAACATTGGGAGACAAACCGTGCTATCTTACCCTTCATACCATTCCACCAAAAATACTGATGAATATCTCTTTACATCATCGTTCATTCTGGATGAAAAAAATACTGAGAACTATAAACTTCTGACATGATATCTTAACGGATATCTCCACTTGGTAGACAAAGACGATTACCAAATCAGAGAGTTTCGTCATTGTGAATGCTCAGTTCTGGCCTACGCCCTGCCCCAAACTCTACCCTGAGTAGCTGAAGCTTGACATCTGTGGACTGCATTGATCTGATCCTCACAATAATGCTAGATTGAACTTGCAAGCTGGCTATTAATGTCGTATTGCCAGGTAATACTACTTCTATGTCCATATCCTGAAGATCTTATAAAATCTCTCGCTACGCCGTGAGAAAATAAGCTCATGCTCTCCGGCTCAAAGCATACGCCATAACATTAGCCTTCCCTGGATGATACTGAAGGTCAAGATCATAGTTTGTCATCAACTCTAGCTATCTTTTTTGTCTCATGTTGAGATCCTTCTTAGTAAAGACATACTTCAAACTCTTATGATCAGTATAAATTACTACTCGATCTCTATATAGGTAACGTCTCCAAAGTTTTAGTGCAAAGACAACTGGTGCTAACTCCCACAACCAAAATATAATAAAATAGCGACGTATTTAGTAACGTCATAATAAAATATTGCTAAATTAAAAACTTAAGCGACTCCAAAAATAAATGTCGCTATATGTCGCTGTTGGCGACACATAGCGACATTTAGCGACTATACTTTAGTTTTTTAAAGAATAGTCGCTATAAGCTTATTTAACGTCGCTAAATATTGCTGTATTTTTTGATTTAGTGACGTTTAGCGCCGTATTTACCGACGTTGCTATTTTTAATTTTTAGCGACATTTTTAGCGATGTCGCTAATGTCGCAAATTTTCAATTAGCGACGTTTAGCGACGTCTATTGATGACGTCGCTAAATTTTTTAATTAGTGACGTTTAGCGACGTCCATTGATGACGACGCTAAATTTTTTAATATAGGGTTCAGGATTTCATTTTCCTACATTCTGTCGATCTTCTTCCCAAAATTTTGAAACCCCCCTCTTTCCCTCCCCTCTGGCGAAGTCCCTCCCCCCTCCCCCCGTCCGGTATCCTCCTCCTCCCCCCTTCCCAACCCCCCCCCAACCGACTCCCCCCAGCCCCCCCCCTTCGATGACCTCGGGCTTCTCCTCCTCCTCCTTCTCCTCTAGTTAAACCCTAACCCTGTCTCTCTCTCTCACACACACAAATACAGACATGATATGACACAGATACGACACACACACACTAACAAAGACACGACACACACACTGTCATAGACAAACCCTGACACAGATACGACACACACACTGACACTGATACGACACACACATACACTGACACAAATACGACACACTGTCACAGATACACACACTGAGACAGATACGATACACACACACTGACACAGACACGACACGATATATATCCATGTAATTAATTAATTTATCATATTAACACACATTTTTGTTGTAAAATAGTATTGCATAAGTGTATTTAACTTAATTGATAAATGATAGGTGTGACCATTCTAAATAGGGTTTCTATATATGTATCGGGGAATCAAGTCGAAGATTTTACTTATGCATTAATGTAGTGTACAGGATAAATTCATAGAGGGTATAAACCCTAACACTAACCATATCTCTCTCTCATAGATACTGACACGATATTTGATAGCGGATACGACACAAACACAGACATAGATACGACACGGGACACGACACAGACGCATATACTGACATGATATATCATTAATACGATACGGGACATGACACAGAACCTAACCCTAACCCTATCTCACTTTACAGACACGATATATGATATGACACAGACCCTAACCCAAAGTCGAGACACGACACAGACCCTAACCCTATCTGAGTTAATTATACACAATCTTGGGTATCATGTGAGGTGTTGTACAGTGCACACTTGTGCATAGTGCCGCGAGGGGGGGGTGTGTGTCTATGTGTATCATTGAGTATGTATTTTAGTCAAGATATTATGTTTGGGCCGACATTTGACATTTACAATATCAATATAAATAATATCTACCGGGCCTAAACCCTCTTTATTTTTTATTTCATAATCTATATAGAGTTGACACTATATAGGGGTGAGGATGCCAACATGGTGACTGTCTTCCTGGCCATCCATCGAAAGGGCGGGAATCTCATTAGTGAGAGGGCCTCACAGACCTATGTAAGTATTACTTTACTTTGTGTTAATTTTAATATAACTTAGAAAATATGCTAATAAATATTCACATAGTTAGTAATAAGTACCTTAGACATTAGCAATTATCGAGTATCCATACTTTTCTAGGCCGAGTATCTTAGGCTGCGTGAGCGGGCGTCTGCTAGTGCACTTACAGTGGGAGAGGACGGTACTTTCTCGCAGCCCTCTCCAGCTCCGTCGGCGGACGAGCTGTGGGTGACCGCCGTTGGTGGTCTCTAGAGGGATACGTATTACTGTACGGGATCCTATGGCACCCTTATTGCGATGCAGTCCTCTAAGGCCTCCACTGCAAGTGCGTATTCCTCATAGCCCTCGTAGGCACCGGCCTGAGTCCAGAAGGTCGTTGCTTGTCAAATTGTATCTCTCCGTGATGAGTAGTTACGAAGGATGAAGGAGCAGCCCTTGTCCCAGCCGTGGGCGGAAGATACGACGCTCATCGCATGATTTTATACGCTCGAGCGCGGTATCATGGAGCTCAGGGATATGATAGCTGATCTTAGAGCGTCGACAGAGCGCAGCATGACGGAGCTGTAGGCATCACAGCTATCCATGGACGAGAGACTGACGATGATGCAGGATTCAATGGTTCATAGTCGTACGAGGCTGTTATCTACCATGGATTCATACAATCATCGACTAGCAGTGTTGGAGCAGATACGTCCTCCTGGTGCGCCTTCATTGACACAGACTATACCGATGTCACTACCTTCTTCATAAATGTCGGTGTCAATTTTACAGGAGAAGTATGATTTGTTCTTATCCCTGATGCGCGCTGGTGGTCATCCTTCTGCAGATCTGCAGCAGTCCTAGTTAGGACAGTTTACTGGTTGTTTGTGTTTTGACCCATGATTTGGGTCATTTATGAATATTATACATTTTTGAGGCTTTCTGATTTTATTTCTTGCACTCAGTTTTGTGGATATTTATTGCATTTTTATGACGAGATTTTCTTCAGACTCGGTTTGTAATTTTAATATTTTATTTTCTTTAAATTTTATTTTATTATTCATATTAAATGTATGTTAATTTATCGGTGTTGAGTATTCCACCGAAGGGGTCGACGAACCCAGGCAATTCAATGGAGGATTGCTCCGGGTCTATTTATATAAATTATGAATTCATAAACTGCAGAAAGATTAGTTAGGAAACCATTTTATATTCTACTTTTTTATTTTTTTACTGGAAATTAAGTGACGTTTAGCGACTATTAGCGACGTTTAGCAACGTTTATATACGTCGCTAAATTCGTTGCTAAATACATCACTGAATATGTCGCTAAATACGTTGCTAAATATGTCGCTGAATGTCGCTAAATTGCTGACATGGAAGTATTTGCCAGGTCAACAAAACGTCGCTAAATGTGTTTCAAAATGTCGCTAAAGAGAAAAATATTAGCGACGTTCAACACGTCGTTAATTTAGCTACGTTGCATCACTAAACATCGCTAATATAAAAAATATTAGCGACGCGAATAGGTCGCTAAAAAACGTCGCTATAGCGATGTTTTACGATATTTTTTCTGTCAGCGACTAGCTTAAATGCTACTTCATTGAAACGTCGCTAATTACGTCGCTAAATTTTTTTAGCGACTGTTTCATGTCATTTAGCGATGTTTTCAGATGTCACTAATTTGACTTATTCTGATAGTATCCAAGACTTTGGTTAGATAATTCTTTTCATGGTCTCGAAGCTGCCGAGACGCATAAGCTATAACCTTATCATGCTGTATAAGAACACACCTAGTCCTTTTCCTGACATATTGTAATATACCATGAAATCACATGTCCCATCTGGAAGCGTCAAAATTGGTGCCGTAATCAACTTCTTGTTGAGCTTCTTAAAAAAGTTTTGACATTCATCTGTCCAATCAAAACGGACTTCCTTACGAGTCAACTGTGTCAAGGGTGCAGAAATTCTAGCAAAGTCTGACACAAATCTTCGATAATATCCTGCTAGTCACAGGAAACTATGAACTTCTGCAACTGTTCTAGGTACTGGCCATGTCTCAACGGCTTCTATCTTCTAGGGATCCACTTCCACTCCATATTTAGCAATAATATGCCCCAAGTATGAAATACGATCAAGCCAGAACTCGCACTTGTTGTACTTGGCATATAATTTATATTCTCTAAGGACTTGAAGAACTGCGCAAAGATGCTGATTGTGCTCTGCTTTACATTGACTGTAAACCAAGATATCATCGATGAACACAATTATGAACTTATCCAAGTATGGCATAAAAATATGATTCATGAGATCCATAAATATAGCTGGCTCATTGGTTGCTCCAAAGAGCATTACTAGAAACTCCCAATGGCCATATCTTGATCTGAACGCCGTCTTGGGTATATCTTGCTCCCTGACACTGATCTGATAAAATCCTGACCGCGTATCAATCTTGGAAAATACTGCTGCTCCACTAAGTTGATCCAATAAGTCATCAATCATTGGCAAGGGATACTTGTTCTTGATGGTTACTACGTTGAGGGTACGATAATCTATACACAAATAAGAAGTTCCATCCTTCTTCTTCACTAGAAGCATTGGGGTTCCCCAAGGTGATCCACTAGCACAAATGAATCGCTTTGTTCTCATTTCTTCTATCATCCGGTACAAGACTTCTAACTCTGATGGTGCCATCATGTAGACTCTCTCAGACACTGGTACTTTTTCTGGAAGTAGATCAATGATAAACTCTATCTCTCTTTTGGGTGGCATACCCGAAAGCTTTTCTGGGAACACATATGGAAACTCACTAACCACTATGGGGAATTATACTCCTTCTGCTACTGCCATTCTCATGATTGCTGACGGAGACTCCATCTCTCCTCTAGAAAATGAGAATTCTTCTACTCCAGGGATACAAAAGATAACCTTGCCATCATGGCAATCCATCGTCGCATATCGGGCACTCAATAAATCCATTTCTAGGACGACGTCATAATCTTCTATAGAAAACTCTACCAGTCTAGCAGGAAAATCTCTCTCACATACTATGACCCGACACGAGGTATAGACTCTATCTACTCCCATGATACCATTACCAGTAAGTATAGTGCCATGTTCCCCCTTTTCGGGAAGCACGGCTAAGAAATAATTGATATCGTTCGATCGAGACAGATTGAATCAAGATCCTTCCTCGTTATGGATTGGTTTTTTTCAGAATTATGTCCCACATTCAGCAGATCATGCCTCAAGGAAGGACTCGACGACAGAGTCGAGAGGGACATTTTCGTTGCGTTAGTTTTTTTACTCATTTTTTATGCCGCTTGATTACTTTCTTGTTGGTTTTGTGACTTATATTTTCTTGAACTATTTTGATGGATTTCATTGTCTTTGTTCTTTGAATTTCATATTTTGTATCGAACCCTTGGAGACTGAGGCAGGAGATATTGATCATCTGTTGGTGCGTACAGGTGATCCTGTAGGCGACGCGCAAGCGGAGTCTTGAAGATATCTCATTTCTCTCCTTTGATTTATCAACTTGTGAGTGGCCTTACTTTCAATTTTGCACCCTTCTTTCAAGTCTTCATTCTTAGTAATCTGACTCGTTTGTGTGTTCCGATCAACGATGCCATAATAATAAAATTGAGTCAAGATAATAAGAAGTAGACATAGAACACTGATGCTTATAACATAGAAATCTCTAAATGAGCACCCTATTGCGTGCTTGTCCACTATGCATGTACATATTTATGCTTCATTTATAGCTAGAGCTTATTTATCTATAACTGTGCAATGAGTAGTACAAATTTAAAATGTGATCACTTTAAAAGTAGACTATACTGTCAGATTATGCCATGAAGTTAAGTTCCATACGTTGTCTTGCATGTTTTGTTTGATAACTTAGTTTTAGATGATGTATGGTCAAGAAAAACTTGTGCACAAGAGATATATTTCTACGAAAGGTCGTCGAGGCATTGGGACCATTTTGGACTAGGTAGAACATTTGCTAGTATAGTCCTAGCATTGGATGGGTTCATGCGTCCGCCAAGGGCTAGCTACCCGAAGTAGAATGGTAGCTGATCCATCCCTCTACAACCAGTGACACGCTATGTATATTTAAACTGTGCAAACTAACTATATTTTCGTGGTAGGGAAGGTGATGGTAAGTTGTGTACAGGTGGTTCAGATGGTACAAGTAAAAGTCACCGAGCGGTGGCATATTTTGTTATGTTATTTTATTATATCGCATGTTGTAAAATTGAACTAAGGCAAGATAGAAAGATAATATAATAATAATGTTGCATGTTCACATGAATACAATGTCGATTTGGTGTGTTGGGTTAGCTCGCCCTCACCGGTACTTTTTGAAGTATTGCCTCTCGTCGCAACAGGTTCCCCGAGCCAAGGCGACGCGGCAAGGAGCTGAAGCTTTCCCCAAACCTTTTACTGATCTAACGTATTCGTTTTTGTGACTTGTTGGAGCGCACGTACAAATTCTCAAAGAGCTCGCACATACCATTTGAAGCTCCTAGACGATGGTGCAAACACGCACCCAAGGTGGTTTGCTCTTTTGAAATTTTAGTAAGGGATGTAATATATGGATCGGCTATCTCATTTTGCATCCATGTTGTAAGCCCATACGCTACCCTTTTTACTTTTGAGTTAATAGTTTGTAACAAAATGTTCATTATCAATAAAGAGAACTTTTCTTCATTCCAATGTATGATATCTCATTTGCGTACTCTGTTGCATATGTTCCTAAAGTATATCATTAAGCCTAGGCCATATGCGGCGTGCCATACGCTCGCACCATATCACTCCCGGGGGATGATTATCGATTTAGCAAAAATTAGGGCATGACAGTAAGTATATTGAGTCTTAATAATAATGGCTCAGTTTTTAATCTAACTCGTGTCGCAAATGGTACAGACATAAAGGAATATGATGCACCAGAATCAAACAATACTGAAGCTGAATGATAGTTGACGAGATTGTTACCTGCCACCACCTCACCTGAAGCTAATTACTCATCTACAGTGAGTACCATAGCCTGGCCTCGTCCTCTAGGTACTAGTCCTCGCTGCTGCAGCCCTCATGGTCTGGCTTGTACTTGAGCTTGAGCCTGCATATACTGCTGTGGTCTTTGCTGCTAGAATAGTTGAGATTGGGTCGGCAAAGGCCTCTGACCCTGGTTTTGCTAAACCGGCATTGGGGTCCTATACTGGGGCCCTGTTGGGGAGTATGATAATAAACTAGCCCTGTTTGGGTAAGATCCCACTCTGTGGCCTGGTGCTTCACAGGATAAGCACAACCCTTGTGCTCTACGGCATTCTGATAAAATATGCCCTGGTTTTCCACAATGAAAATATCCTACTGAAGGAGATGACCTTTGCTGCTAAGGACGTATCGGAACTGGTCGATGAAATGATGCTACCGAAGTTGTCCTGATCTGGGTTCCAATCATCAAAGCTCGCACTGCTGGAGCTGGTGCTAAAGACTGGGTGTAAGAACTGTCTTAAGTATGGGTCCTCTTAGGACCTCCAGTCCTATCCCCTATTTTTTGGGAGGTATACTCATTCCTCATTATTTCTCTTAATACAACATCAAACGTCAGGAACTCGTATTGTTCCACTGCCAATTTGATCTCCATGTGAAGTCCCTGCTGGAACCTCTTTGCTTTGTCTAATTCATTCGCCGCCAAGGTGGGAGCAAACTGACTAAGTCTGAAGAACTCTGTCGCATAGCCGTTGCAGGTCTTGTCCATCTGCTTTAAGTTGTTAAACCTTTAATACAAGTCATAACATAATACTGTGTCAAAATATCTGGTCTGAAATCTTTCACTGAAGACAGCCCAAGGACGGGTACTGCTAGTAAAATCATTTGTGCTGCCTACCAGTCTCGGGCCAAGTTTAGCAATTATAGTCGTACTACTGACACTTGATCTCTGGTCGGTACTCCAGCTGCCTCTAAAATAGCTTCTGTGAAGCCATGCATCTGATTTAATCGTATCCACAGTGCCATAGAAATATAAGGGTTGGAGGCGCTTGAAGTTGTTTTCTGAGTTGTTGGCACGATATCCGCCTCTTTCCGAAATCCCTTGTACTGACTGAATGAGTATGTCCTCTCGACATCCTTGAGATGCCAATAATTCCCGAAGGATACCAATTGGTACACTGTTGTCCCCTTCTGCATCATGTAATAGTTGTACAGGAGGTACTAGCTGGATCTAAGGTTCCTCATTTTTAGCTATTCTGGACCCGGTCCTAAAATGCTGAGGCTGAACCTCAAGTGTTTGCTGGACATCGGGATACTGTTCTGCTACTGGAGAAACTCGGACTAGATGATCAAAAGGTCCAGGAACAATGTCCTTAAAAGATAAAGGACACAAGGATCAACAAGGGATGAACAAGATTGATCGAGGATCAAAGCAGATGCGAGATCAAGATTTAAGGGATATAAATTCGATATTAGAGGAGATCAAGGAGTATCTTGATTGATACATCTAAAACATAATAGAAACCCCCCCATACGTCTGAATTTTCATATCTGGATGGGCCAACACTTAAACCGTGTCATGTCACAGAACCAGAATACTAGAGAGCGAGAGCAGATAAATTTAGCTACGTATACCAGAGTACTCTATACCCCGAGATATGGTCACGGTTGTCTAGACATGTGAGGGTTTACTCTATAATCATCAGGCAATCATGGATCAAGAATCCTAGGTGTCTCAATTTTAAGAAAGCAACAAGTTTAAAGATGTATGATCACCAACATATAATAGTAAGGTTTTCCAAACTATAAATACCAAGATGATTATGAAGCTAGTACCAAAATAAAGAACTAGTAGAGTAAATATTACATGATCAGCTTTAGCTATAGTCTAGAATATGCTTTACATATATGCCCGCGGGCTAGAATATAAAGTCCCAAAATACGAGCTAAACACGTGCTCGGTGGCTAAATGCCTCAAAAGAATAATGTACAAGATCAAATGGGCGAGGAAAAAGAAATCCACTCATGTCCTCGGGTTCTCCTTGTGTTCACCATCTTGAGACAGGAAGTATGAAAGATCCTGCGGGCCTGCTCCAAAATCTGGCCATACAAAACCAGTGGGGTCAGACCCCAAAATAGAAAGTATCACAAGGGAGCTAAACTTATGAACTAAAACTACCATATAGACAAATCAGTAAAAAATAGCATAAGGAACAATTAAATAAGTGCAACGGATAAAATAACAGTTAAGCAATTCATGAGTAATTAAATAATGACATCTGGAATCAGTACTCCGGTTACCATTTTTGAATCAGCTGTTAATAAAATCAGGACAAGACTAGATTAGACTAGAAATCAAGCGATCACAGCCAATCATGCCCTACAGCTTGCTATCATTAGCTAATTAGGGTTATCACAGTCCTAGTTACTAATACATGCAGTTTGAGATTTCTTACAACCACATGCCCTGTAAACTATCCGAGTTATCCAGATGAATAGGTACATAGTATAGATTTTATCAGGTATAATAATTTACAGGTAATGCAACACTCGACGGCATGCTGGAAGTGTGCCCCTCACGACGGAGAGCTCAAAATCTATCAGGTGTCGCTGGGATACCGGGATTGCATGTAGCCAGAAAATCTCTCTAGATATTTTTTCTAGATTATTATTCTAGTTATTAGCCTTGACGATTATCAAGGATTCTCGATTGTGGTACTCAGGAATCTGCCTTAAACATGATGCAAGACAGGACAGTTACTTGATGAGTATAGTCAAAATCAACCACAGGGATATAGGTCATGCAATACATGTGCTACCAATAGCCTTAATCAGAACAATTATATGAATTCTCAAGTCAGGAGTGCGCTACGTCGAGCTACTAACAGGATCATCGAGATCAAGAGTATCAGGGTTATCAGTACAAGATCAGGATTATCAGTACATGATCAGATCAAGATTATCAGTACAGGATCAAGATTATTATTACAAAATTAGATCAGGATTATCAATATTATCAATTCTATATCAAGACTCAGGAGTTCATTTATAATATACAATTAATATATCATATCAAGAAATTAAGATCAATATCAAGAATGCCATGCTCAAAAATAACCAGGATTAACTAAAATAACAGGATTAAATAGAACTAGAGAAATTATCAAGATTTAAGCATATTAAAGAAAATACTGGCATACAAGCCCATAAATTAACAATTCAGGGTTGGCGCATAAAATCATGCAAGAAAGGTAACATTCGCGTACAATGGGTTAAAAATTATCATTGGCACACAAACGAGTATTGGCGCACAAACGGCCAAAAAATTAGTTTTGGCACACAAATCACTAATTCAGGCAGTTCTGGCGTACTTTTATACATAAGTGCTCCGAGCAAAGATGGTGCACAATCATACTAAAGCGCACTTCTAGGACCTTGGCGCACAATTATAGAAGTACGCGAGCTAGGATCTTGGCACACAAATCTACCATTGGCGCACAAATAAAAGTACCCTAAGCTATAAACTTGGCATACTTTCATCAAGTATGCCAGCAGTGAGGTTTGGCACAAAATCAAGCACAAAAAGGTCCACAAAAGATAAAACACAAGTTCCAATATATGGCACAGCAGTCGAGATGACTCTGCAGTTGAGAACACAATTCTCGAGAATGGTCAGAAGTTATTGCTTAGTCATTAAGTAATACGAAAAGCAACAAAGTGCGTAATCTCTAAAGAATGCCACATAGTATGCCACACAGCAAAATTTGTCATTCTCTAGAAGGGACAAAGTGCGCCGGTAAGAAAAGTTCACCAAAGTGCGCCAACTCTGCAATATCTGCAAAGTGTGCCAACTTGACTTTTTAAGCAGTGACATACATTCTTGATGACTTGCAGACCCATTCAAAAGTGTGCCAAGAAGGATTGGTGTACTTTTGAAGGAATTTTCTTAGTACAAACGTACGTAGGAGTAGAGAAGTGCGTCCAGAGTACTTAACATATCTTGGCGCACTTTCTGAAGAATTTTTGAAACACACAAGTGTGCTCACTGGAACTTCGCTTATGCGACAAAGGTTCTCTGCGTAGTTTTTGTATACATCTCAGGCCAACTTTATATTCTCTAACTTGCTGTTTTTGGGATCCATGAGTAATCAAATCCAAGAAAAAAAATCATCAATGAGACAATTTTTAAGTGTTACCTAAGAATAAAACTGATCAAATGATAAAACAAGCTATATTTAGAATCAAAGCAAGATCCAAGGTTGTTACTTTGGTTGGTAAGATGTACTTACCTACGATAAAGTTTTAGTCTAATATACACACTACCAAGGTCATCCACAGCCAAGGCCAAGCTCGACTGCTCTGCTGGGGAAATAAAGAAGGAAAGAGAAATAAAAAGAAAAGAAAAGTGGAGGAAAGAGAATAGGGTTGCTTATATAGCCAAAGGATTGATTGTAGGCCCTTGGATCATAATCCATGCCTCTCATCCGGGTTAATCACAGTCACCCACCAGAAAACCAAGGGACTAACGGTCTAAAGTATGCAACTAAGGAAAACTTACCAAAATAACCTAAACAATGCATGAATGGCATAAAGCAAGATGTAAGTAATTAAACAATAAGCAAGCTATGCATGTATAAGATGCGTATATCGGGTACGTATACTAGAACAGTAAGACAAGTCTCACATAAGGTCATGAATCTTATCCTTTTGTAAAATATCCTACCATACAAACCACCTGGAATACTATTATGCTTGTATGCAAGACAATAGAAAAGGAATTTATATTAAAATACACAATTAGAGTTGTCATATGGATATGAGACCATTTCTAGAGACCAATTTCAAAAAAACTCAATAATCCCCCATATATTTTAATATATGGTAAGAGTGTTCCCCATAGTGGTTATACATAATGCATTATGATAGATGTCGCTTACGACTTGAATCTTCCCGTATGGATCAAATAATAGTACGATATATAATTTTCATGACCCGTGTCCGAAAAATCGGGCATGAGTCGTGGGTTCGTCCAGCCTACGCCGCAGCATCGGCGGTAGAACGCTGTCTAGGTCAACTATCTAGCTAACAATCTCACGCAATCAATATATAAACCTGTCAAAATCTCAACTCCAAACGGAGGAGCAATATCATAATGGTAATCATAATATACTCAATCACGAATCTAAGCACGATAAGATAACACAGAAGACTAACAACTCCAAAGTCTAAACAACTACAGCTAAAAACCACCACAACATCAATAATAATAATACATCATCCAAAATCATATACAATACAAGGTCTCAAATCCAAAACCAGAGACAAATCCGGTGCTAAAAGCTAATAAAAACAACTGAGGTCCTAGTGATCCCGGCTACCAACCCGAAAATCACTCCTAAACTAGAGGGTCCATGTCTGCACCATCGATAGGCTCAGGTCCATAAAACGTTGGACACCAATCCTTCGAATACTCTGGAAAAATATGTCCAGTCAGGACTGGAGCAAGTACACCTCTAACAACAGTTCCAGTTAAATGATAAAAACTATAAAACAGTTATAGCAAGTAGCAAGGAGAATGAAATAAGGTATGAAACAAGAAATATATATATATCACTAGTGCATAAAGGTAAAGATGCATGAATATCAGAGCAAGATAGTAAAGACTGCAGGATACAAGAAATCTAAACTAAAAGTTTGTACACAAGAACGTGTAGTGAGTCCAGCATGAAATACATGTAGTGAGTCGCGTCCAGAAATATGTAAGTGAGACCAGCAATAAATGCAAGAGAGTCCAGACTATAAAGAATAAACTCGGTATCTTTGAAATACTTGTTTCGATATGTAAACGGCTAGGGGTAAGTACGGCTCACCGCGCACTGGGTGCGCGGCTGCTATCATTCCAAATTAGACCAGAGGGGGTGATTCCTGATGATTCCATATAGGAATGTTTACATGTCTACTCGAGTATTTCTCCGCCCCGACTAGTACAAGTGAATCCAAGACCCGACACGTAAATCAAGTATGAGTCCAGCCTGAAATATGAGTGATGCCTGTATTGATGCCTGTAGGTGATGCCAGTAGTGATTCCAGAATAGAGGCCAGAAACATGAAATATACGTGTCGCAAGTAAATGAATCCAGAAATACCAGTCTGTATCCCGTGTTATGCCAAAAAAATTAGATGATACTATACTAGAAGCTGAATCATAATAATCATCAGATAATAAAAACTATCAGAGAATGTACTCGCCTGACGTCCTGAGCAACTTGCGGTCCGAACTGGTATCGCAAGGACCTATTACGAAAAGCAAGGTTAAACAGGTTTCTAATGAGTTAAACAGATATAAAATAACTAAAAACAGGCTTCTAAGGTCGTTCTAGGTCAAACGGGTCAAACCGGTGAAATCTGGGTCAAAAAGTCAACTCTGGGTCTAAAAAGTCAACCCTGGGTCAAAACTAGGTCAAAAGTTGACTTTGGTGGTCAACCGGGTCAACTATGGTCAACTCTAGGTCAAACTAGGATGCTCCTAAAATTCTAGGCCAAAACTAGGTCATTAAGCTAATAAATCCTCAAACTCGCCTCCTTGAGATACCGGGATACCCTCGGTATCCGATACCTCAACCTAGGCTACGCACCCCGCCTATACCCGCTAAAACCTATGCTAGCACGCGTAAATATATACGCATATACATAAAAATCTATCTCCAAACTCAAACCTAGGAAATTGCTCAAAAACCCCGCTCGAAACTCAATACCTTGGATATCTCAAGGTATTGAGATACCTTGGTATCTCAAGGTATTGAGATACCTCTCTAAACTCAACCCTACTACCCCTCTAGCTAACTATTATGCTTATATATATATACCTAGCTAATAATATAGGCTAGAAAATATATCTACCACACATATACATACATACCTACATATCTATATGCATATATATAGATATACATATCCACAAACACATAAACATATTACCTTATACCCACTCTCAAATACATATATATCTATATCTAATATCTATACATCTACCTAGCTATAGGTATATATCTAGCTATATGTATAGGCTAATATACATATATCTAACACATATAAGTATCTACATAACTATAGGTATCTATATTCACACATACACATATACACATATACCTTACCTTACCTATACGTATATATGTCTAGCTATATAATATATATCTAGCTATATGTGTAAACCCTCTCACCCAAAATTAAGGCCACTTGGCTTAGATAGTGAAATTAGGGCTAGTTTGAACCCAATTAGAATTAGAACACGATATTATTTAATTATGAAATAATTTATATCGCGTGGCGCACATTACCGTTGCTTCTATAATTGGAGCACCTCACTAGCCATTGCCTTCCAACAAACTTCACAACCTCATCCTGGACATGCCCACCTACTATTTTGACCCTTGTGCAACTTATACTATTGCTCTCTGGTGCTATATTTTAGCCGCACAATAAACGTCGCGGGCGTTATTTCTTAATTCGAAATAATTTCCAACTTTGTACCCCTCTGCGTTCCTATCGAAATTGGGAACAAAACCTTGATCGTTTTGTGCAATCCGGATTTTATTAATATTCTACACTGTCCCCTCTACGCCCCTGTCAATTGTGTCCCGCCTGATTTAATCCCATGTACTCCTAATTAATTCTAGAATATCGTGCGCGTTTATTTAATTAATTAAATCTAATTTTCCACCTTTGTGTAATTTTCCAATTGTTGGGAGCTTTTATGCAAAAACGCATTGAGGTGTCCCCACCAGTGGACAATTCATAAGGAAATCTATTTTTCCCTTCTCGTGGATTTTTCCGTAATTTTTCGGGATGTGCAATGCACGCACATCGCCCCGTATATTAAACCTACCCTTGCAATTTAAATAATTATAATTTATAGCCCCAACATCCTCATGTGAGGCCAAGACCCACTCCAAGGATTGTAGACCAAGGCCCAAGCCCAAGGAGTGTTGACCAAGCCCTAATTCCTAGGTCAACCCAAACCAAAATTTTACAAGTATATAAACAACTCTTTTTTTCCCTTTTCTTTATTCTTTATTTTTCCTAACCTAACTCTAACCAGCCAACCCCCATCACCCGTACTGTGTATCTCCCCCTCATCCCTGCCAATCTCGCCGGCCTCCTCGCCGGAGGAGCCCCCAGCCACCATGGCCGACTTCCTCCACGACTCGACCGGATCCTCTCCCCGAGCCAGGGTGCCGACCTCGACCCACTGCCGACTTCACCGACTCCCCCGCGGTGGCTCCGGCTACAGCCCCCGACCGCCTGTCAGTGCAGCACAGCCCCTCCGCCACTCGACTGTGCTGTGCACCTCGTGCCGCCCCGATTCAGTTCCATCCCGTCCGTCCAGTGCAGCCTTTCCCCCGCTCCGGCCCGTCCTCCTCCGCTCGGTTCCTCTCCACTGAGCCGATCCGCACCACCCTCTTCCTCGGTGACGGGATCGATCTCCGGCCCATCGTCAACATCCGACGCCAAGTATCCCATCCGCCTGTCCCTCGACTGAAGAAACCGAGCCTCCCCAAGTCCACCACCACCACCACCATTGTCATCCCCGTCCCGATCATCTCCCCCTCGCCTGAACGTCGACCGAGCAGCGTCGACGCCGGCAACCACGACCACCACTTCTGTCGACGAGCCGCCAGCTTCTTCTCCTCCTCCTCTCGATCGTCCTCCTGCACCTTCCTCGCCTCAACTCGGCCCGACTCCGCCGCCGGAGCCGGAGCAGCAACCATCACCACCATGCAGACCATCTTCCATCGCCTGCTCGATCACCAGCATCGTGACCACCTCAGTTCCCTGCTCCTCCTCCAGTTCCCTTCCTCCCGCCAAAATCCCCTCGACCCGTTGTGCTCCTCCCATCTCAACTGAACCACCGGCCTGAACCTTCTCTCCTCCTCCCATCTATCCATCCATCTCTGCATTTCCTTCCTCCACCATGCCACAGCCTTCCCTCTCCCTGTGCACGACCTCCTCCTGCTGGCTGAACTTTCCCCCACTGGCCGAACTCCGGTCAGTAGGACTCCGGCAGTCCACCACCCACCACCACCATCATCATCATCTCATAAGCTTCATCATCATCATCTTCACCGATTAAACCATCAACCCATCATCATCGTCGTTGTTGTTATCGCCTCGATTATCATCTCCATCCTCGTCATCGTCCTCGTCAAACACCATCGTCCTCTTCATCATCATCAGCATCACTTCATCATCAACTCACCATCATCTCACCGTCATCTCCCCATCGTCGCCGTCATCATCATCATCGCAGTAGTCGTAATCATTATCCTCACCATCATCATCGTCAACCTCACTGTCGTCTCCGTACACGTACCCCGAGGTACGAACTTGTTCTTCACCTTTCTTATTGTTATGTATGTACTGGTGTATATGTCTGTAGGGTATTAGCATTTCTCTATGACTGTTAGCTGACTGCAAACCCTGAGTCGGTGAACCCAATAACCTGTATGCGTACACATACGCGTATTAGAAAATTAAGTGATATATATATATATATATATATATATATATATATATATATATATATATATATATATATATGTATATATATATATATACATATATAGATGACTGTATTATATAAGTAATTATATGCCTATGACTATATGTGTAATAATATTGTACGACCCTAGGACTGTGGATTATCCCATGGTTACCTTGACCATGTCGACCCAAAGAACATGCTAGATGACTGTCTTGTGTACATTTATGTACTGGCCTAGACACATGTTATTTTGACTGACTGACTGAGATACAATAATTAATATAGGACACCCACGTAATTTAACGCATAATTGACCGTGTTAGATGACTAGTGTTACCCCTAGTATACCCCCTGAGTCCAGTATAAATATTGTTGTGTGTGCACTAGTGTAATGACTAATGATTTATTGTATTATATTATATCTATATAGGATATTGGATTTATTCTGCACGACTTCTGGAGCAGGTTATGGGTACATCGCAGCTTTCTTGCCAGGCAAGTATACCTTGCCATTGTACTGTTATTCATATTCCATATGTTGCATGCATCTTTATTTTCTGTCTTTAGTTCATATATTTTAACTGTATATAAATGTGCGCGACGGTATCGTCACGATATGTTTTATTTATGTATTGCATTGATCTTGTTCATGAGACTACCTCATTATCATGTAGCATCATTAGGTTCATTGGCCGGGACACAGTTGTTACACGAGTGTGTCTCATATAGAGATCACGGACTGGCATACAGGGTTTGGCCTCCTGTACGCGTGGGCCGTGCGTTAGGAATAACTGCTATTAGAAACTTTGCATGCTATTAGACTTAGCAGTTATTAGAGGTCTAGGGACATAGCCTATTGTAGTACGGTGGTCCCATCCTTGTCCTTGTTTGGTTGCAGGATTTGGGCTAGGGTACTAAGAATAGGCTATGAACCAAATTATGTCATGGATGTGACATGCTGAGAGCATGGGGTGGGGAGAACAACAAGTACCGCATTTGAGCTCCTTTGTACTTTTTCTATTGTGCACCCGGATTCTCCGCTGGAGATATGGGTGGTGATGACCACTATATATTATACTATTATCAGGCGGGCCTCCGGCGTTCGAAAGTCGTCGTGCCTTTTTAGGCCCCTGGATCTCCAATAGAGAACCATGCCAAATCCTATATTTTCAGCCAGATAGCTCACTTGTGGGAAAAGTTATTCTTAACTGCATTCACTTTAGACGGTTAGGCGACCCCCTTTGGATATTTATTTCAGTACTTTATTGGCATGTGTTTAAGTATCTTGTTATGTCCCTCTGAGGACCTGGTCCCCTGCCAGGTGTATCTGTTCTTGAGTATTCGCAGGAGCGCAGGTTCGGATAGTTACTTATGTTCGAGAATGTCTTCTCTTCGAGCCCGTGATTGATAGCTGGTATTCCTATATTGTGTTTATTGTGTTGTACTTATATTGTATTGCACTTATATTCGAGTTTGCAGTGGATTTGTTTTCATCCGACTATCACACTTTGAGATTTCTATTTGAGACTGATTCTTTGATATTCAGTTATTGATTTCCATTTTATCTATTATTTGTGCTGTGGATGAGATATAGAATTACGTGTGACTTGTTGTGACAGTATATTACCACTGTGGATTGGATATTCATGTACAGCGTACATGTGTATATGGTTTCCATATATTGGAGTTCGTATACATACGGCTGGCGTGTTACGTATTCCTAGTCCTACGTATTTTGGGACTGGGGCGTGACAATATGTATATATATATCTATACATATAGATATAGATATATAACTATATCTAACTATCTATCTATCTATCTATTTATATATTTATCTATCTGTATAACTATTTATCTATCTATCTAGTTATCTATATATCTAATATCTATCTAGTTATCTATGTATTTATCTATCTAACTATCTATCTAACTATTCATCTATGTATCTATGTATCTAGATATCTATCTATTCATGTATCTATCTATCTATCTCTCTAACATCTATTAATTCATCTATCTATCTATAGATCTATAAATCTATCTATTATCTAGCTATCTATCAATCTACCTATCCATCTAGCTATCTATCAATCTACCTATCCATCTAGCTACTTGTATATATCACTCTCTCCCTTGCTACTAGCTGCGACTGTCGCTGCCATACGCTGCAAATGTCGTTGCGCTCGCTACTGGAGCTGCTGCTGCTGCGAATGCTGCTACTGCAGGCCACGCTGCAGCGAGCTGCTGCCGCGGTGCGCTGCCGCTGCTGCCGCGGTGCTGCTGCGCCCGCGCGCTCTGTTGCATCCTGTTGTGCTGCTGCTGCAGGCCGCGCTACAACGAGCTGCTGTCGCGGCGCGCTTCCGCTACTGCCGCGGCGCTGCTGCGCCCGCGCGCTCTGCTGCGGCCTGCTGCTGCTGCTGCTGCTAGCAATAATAGACTAAGCCTTGAATTTAGTACCATAATTGCTATTATTTCTACTCACATAATGACATTATATATACCTATACTCACACATTAAAGGTCCTGTACTGACCTGGTATGTGTGTACGTATCATGGGTGTCTACAAGTTAGCCCTTAAGAGATGGACTATATCTCCGTTCATACACATAGATAAGTTCTTAGAGAGTTTAAATTTTCCATCATTAGGTCTTTCGGCTTCTTGAGGTGCTACATACGCTATGACATAGCCAGAAGCCAAGGTTAAACCTCTTAGTGGTGTCATACTACTATAGCATGAGGTCTCAACCTTTTTGTAGTACTGAACTACAACTCTGTCTTTCAGCATGAGTCTACCTGCCTCTATGCGGTATTATGCCACTGTGATATGGCCCAAAGCCGAGGTCCTACCTCATGGGGTATCACACCACTATAGCATGGGGTACTAGCCCCTTTGAAGTACTGAGATATACATGCTTCTTGTTTAGAACGTTGAGCATTCCAAATATCCAATAACTTATTAAGTCACAAGCCATCCTCTCACAGGACTTACTTTATACAAAGACCAAATAATCGACCACAGAGGTCTGGATGTAATCCCAATATTGTCCCCGAGGACTAACCTCTATATCAGACATTTTTCCAATCAATAATCCATGTTTGTTCCAAAAGCATGATGCCTAGTAGATTTCTCTTTAAACTAATAACATAATACTTTATGATAGAATTACAAAGAAATAATATCAGAATTCCTTTAAGCCTATTTTCTTTGATGTGTCATCTGCTAGCTGATATTTGAGGCATTTAGTGAACGGATCTGTCAGATTCTCCTAGATTCGAACATCAACTACTGCAATGATGACATCCTTGATGCCACTATTATAGTCCTCATTCAGTGTTGTATGACGAAGCCTCACAATAATCTTCTGTCCATTGAAGAGATCATTGGATGCTATTGTTGTAGTCGTCTAGTTGTCGTAGTATATTGGTATATTTGGAATATGCCCCCAAACTAGAGAAAGATAATACATGAGCTCATGAAGCAATTCTGCTTTATTTGCTGCTACTACTAAAGCATAGAACTCAGACTAGATGAGTGAGAGAGCAAAGTCTACTTCTTTGACTTTTATGATATAATAGCTCCATCCATATATAAAATATATCCTCACATGGACCTTTTGCTCTCTTCTTTTGAGTAGCAACTATCATCATTGAAACTTTCTACCATAGTTGAATGCAATCATCTGAGTCCTCTTAAGATATTTATAACTATTATTACATCTTCCCAGTGTTCCACACCTGGATTTCTTGTGAATCGACTCAACATCTCTAAGTCAAAAGTGTTAGTCCAATAATTAAGTTAATTTTTTAAATACGGCTAATCGATTAAGTTTAAGATTATGATACTCACTAACAATCATGCAATCTCTATAATGTTGATACGTAAACTTAGCATTGTCCAAATATGTATTAAATATTGTGATATTTGCTTCTATATATTATTTTGTTCGTCTAACATGTATTTGCAGAAAAGAAAAAAACAAGATCAGATATGAACATATGCAATGAATAAAAAATATTGTGCCAAAGACGATGTTATACTAGAAGATTTCTCAGAATCACTACGACATCTTCGAAACCTCTCACTCGGGGGTCAACGGACGGGATTCGAGGGGGCAGCATCCCCCGTGGGAGGTTGGGGGCGAAGTCCCCGAAAGGTATACAAATTTTCAGATCTGATTATCTTTGGACACTGTCGTTATGGAAAAAGATGTCTTCAAGTCTGCTTAAATTTTAGAAGATTGACGTCATAAAAGTGCTTTTGATTTTTCATATTTATTATGTACTTTATATTTATTTTATAGGACAATTATACATCGAGTCGTATTGGCACTTGGAATCTTAAACCCCAACCAGATCCTAGTCCACCAAAAGAAACCTCCAAACCTGGAAAACTATTATGGACTATAGAGACCGAACTCGGTCCATGGCCGAACTTGGTCTATGGCCGAACTCGGTCCTTAAAACCCAGCTTTCCTGCTTTCTCATTCCTCCAAGATATCAGGGTACAAACGTTTGAATTTTTGAATGTTAGGGACCAAATTATGCCCGAACTCTGTCACCCTGCATTCCTATAAATACCCACGATTTTTACTTTTTTTCAATTAACTCATTCAAGCAATTCAATAGAAAACCTATTCCATTCTGAGCTTTACAATCTACCTATTCCCAAGATCAACTCCCAACCTTCTAGTGCCAAGTGCGATCTCGGTAAAAAGTTTGTTCGAGTTGTAAAAGCTTGATTTTTATTTTGTTTGAAGTCGGCAAGATCTTCGGATCAAAGCTTGTGGTTGTTTGAATTCGGCGTGCTCTTCGGATTAAAGCACATAGTTGTAAGAAGTCGGCAAGTCTTCGATCAAAGCTTGTGTTATACGCTATTGTTCTAATAGTAGATTAACACCGGATAAGAGTACCTAGGACTGGATTAGTCTACTATGAGGGACACCAGTATACGTCATGGTATTAGCGTTTATGACTTCTTTACCCTTCACTTATCTTTTTATTATTGCTAAATATTTTATTAGTAATTAGTAAGTAGATTATTGGGTATTTTTAGAGTAATTACTACTTAAAATCTATTCACCTCCTCCTCTAGAGTTGCCTTCAAAAAGTAATGTCAGATCTTGTAAGACTCTGTCTCACAACATCTATATCGGTATATGGATACGTATTTTATACTGCATATTTTTTTTTTCTAGATTTTGAGGTATTTTAAAATTTAGCATTTTGGAAATTTTCTTCTTGACCGGTATACCTACGGTATACTACGGCATACCGAAGGTATACCTATTGGTAGATATTACTTTTGCTTTTGAGATATTTTTGATATATTTTTATGAGATATTTTTGTGAATAGTGTTTAAATATTTTCGTGAATAGTGTTGACTCACTCTCTTAACCATTGGATATATGATTTTCTTTTGAGTGGCTAGGATTGATTTGAATCTTTACGTGGATCGCTGGCGTGGCAGATCCAACAGTCACGATTAATTTTTACCCTTTATATATACAACTTGATTTTCTCTCGCCTCTCTCTTTTCTTTCATTCTTCCTTTCTTATTTCCTCTCCATATTTCTTGCGTGAGCTTAAAGCTTGGTCTTGAGGCCTAGGAGTGTGGATTTTGAACCCTTCTTGGTGGTGGAGTTGAAGAGTTGGGCTGGGAGCTCTGCCTTAGGCAAGTACATCTTGCCGAAAACTAGGATCGACTTTATTTATTACAGTTTTGCTTTTCTTGATTTTATACGCTTACAATTTTATGGTACTTTCTTTGTTAATAATGTTTCCCTCTGATTTCCAAACCTTTGCATCTTTCAGAAATTATTTTTAGCTTAGTTTTGACTTTTTCTGTGAAACCCTAATATTTTCTGGTTTGGGAACTCGGTGTCAGAAATGATTACCAGAGTAATTGCCATGAGACTTAGTGTACATGCTATGTGAGGCTCACCTCTAGATTTTTACCTTGTTAGACCAATATTTACTGAGTTTCGGGACGTTATTTCAGTTCCGGACATCCGTCTTTATTTGACTTTTCCTAAGATTGCCTATATAGACCTGCATACTGGCGGTATACTGGTATATACAGATGATATACCGATAATGGCCCGACTTGGAATCCTAGAATCTGATGTGACTTGGACTGGTATACCGTCGATATATTGGAGTATATCGACGGTATACTAATTTGTTAGAATCGATTAGCTGCTGTATTTTTCCTACCTCTGGACCGGCATACCGGCGGTATACTGGTCTGTAATAACGTTATATCGGTCATGTACTCATTTTTATATAATTTCTTTTCTTATGCTCTTTCTTGCTTGTAACTAGCTTCTTTGTGTTTACTATCTAGCATGTCTATTTATGCCTTATTATCCTGACACGATATTTTGTATAGTTAGGGGCTTCTAACCCTTTATACATTTACCCAGTACATGTTACCTATTGTTACCCTAAACCATGACCTTATTGTCTCGTATTGTCGCTCACTGTCACTCTCAGACTGTCATATATTGCATATTGTCACTCTAGATATTGATTGTCACCCTCGATACAGATTGTCACTACATGCATTAATTGTCACTCTAGATATTGATTAACATCCTAGATATAGATTGTCACTACATGCATTGATTGTCACTCTAGATATTGATTGTCACCCTCACTATATATATTGATTGTCACTCTAGATATTGAGATTGTCCTCCATGGTCGCTATTGTCTTTGATTGTCACTATAGTAACTGTTGGGCTTGTCTTGTGCTAGCGTTTGTAACTTTCAATTCATTGTTTGTCTTGCATACATATCTAGGATGGTTTTGCGGAATGTCACACCTAAAATCCTGAACTGAAACTACTAAGGATTAATGACTAGATTATCGACATTGGTCATTGGGAGGGGAGGTTACCTGGTTGTAAGAAGTTATGGTGTTCCAATGCCACAATTTAGATATGGATTTGGAGCATGCCATCGAGTAGGGCCAATTTCCTACTCACCGTCGAGTGTAGCATATTGTCACTATTGTTACTTATTGTTACCCTTGCATGCAAAATATAATCTGAATATATTGCAGTGCTGTGACCAATAGGAGAACCTCAAAGTAGTTTTGTTAGTAACCAGGAATTGTGATAATCCTAGTTAGCTAATGATATTAAGCTGTAGACATTGCTTGGCCGTACTTGTTGATTGTTACTATTGCTGGTCCTATGGTTTTTCTTCTCTACTGTTATTGTCCTTATCATTAAATTGTTGTAGATATTGATTAGGAGACGCGAACGGTAATGGGGGTGGTTCCTTTTTTTTGTCCTTGTTTGGTGTAAAGGTAAAAAACTAGGCCTATTACTTTTTACGGGTTCCGTTAGTTTCATAGTTATTGCATTAAGTTCCTTTTAATTTTTTGCCTACTAGCTACTTATGCCATGTTCTAGATATTGTACTCGCATACTCCGTTCGCCCCTTGTACAGTACATGTCCACTGGCCTAGATGACTTTTCTTGTTCCTAGTACTTGTTTCTCGTATATGTTCTCAATTTTGTTCAGGCACGTTATATGTTCACTTGTACACATTTATTTTTCCCTTGTTCCATGTTTATTTTTTGTCACCATTAGTTACTATATATCATCTGTTACTTAGCTTATTGTCTTTCCTTCTCGAGATAAGTGCAGTGGTAGCACATGAAGCTCAATGTGTATTTATTTACTTCTTCCTTATCTATTGTTGTGTTAAGATAGTATTGGTTTATTTCATAGTTGTTGGCCTTCCTTTGTGGTACTTGCTATTGGAGGTCTGACCCCACTGGTTTTGTATGGCCAGATCTCGTAGCGGAACCAGAGGACTTTTCGTATCTTCCGCGGGATAGTGACCACCCGGAGCGCCAGACTACCTGAGTGGATTTCTACTTATTCACCCACAAGATCCCATACTTATATATTCTTTTGCGGCGTTTAACCACCGAGCACGTATTTAGCTCGTGTTTTGGACTTGACTTCTAGCCTACAGGCAATGACCTAGTTACCTTATTATAGACTATGAGTTGATCATGTATGACTATACTCTACTAGTTCTTCATTTTGTATTACTAGCTTCATGATCATCTATGTACATTTGGTTTGGAACATTTTACTATTTTACTCCTGATGATCATATTCCTTTTATATTATTATTTTTTTATGATTGAGACACCTAGGACAGCTTGACCTAGCATCAATTATTGGATTGTAGTGTTAATCCCCCATGTCTTATAGCTTCACCATTTATTCGGAGTACTGGTATGCTCTAAGTATATGTATCTTGCATTTGTCTGCCCCCGCTATCCAGTATTATGGTTCTGGGGTCTGACAAGATTTTAGTGGCGGCCCATGCAGGTCTGGTTTTCAGACGTGTGGGGGTTATCTTTTTAGATATCGCAACCTAATTTTAACTCCTTGATATCTTTCGTATTATTATTTATCTCTGATCCTTGACTTGTCATCTGATTTTATCTTTGATCTATCATGTCCCTTCGATTTGATTCTCGCATCCTCAGATTGTTCGAGCTCAGACGATGGCAGAGCAGCAACCAAAAGGCCAACAGATTCCTGGGGATCAGCTCCTGCCATTATGAGCAGAGTCTAGGATAGATCCTGGGGCAGAGCAATATGTTCACCCCAATTAGATAGCAGTACCGATTCAGCCAAAGCAGCCAGAGGGAGTTGTTGGCACACTTATGGAAGATCTAATAAACATCATGGAGATGCAGCAGCTCCAGAGTAACGTTCTCGCCTACTCAGTTCAGACAGCCCTTGAGCGAAATGGCCCTCAGATACCTAATTCTACGAGGGACTTCAAGCTTCTCCATCCCCCATACTTTTATGGTTAGAGGATGCGATTATGTCTGATGCTTAGCTCTAGGATACTGAGGCTATCCTTGAGGCAGCAGGGATCCCGGCTCAGGAGGGAGTAGCAGTGGTCAAGTTGTAGTTGTTGGACTTGGCTAGTGATTGGTGGGGAGCGCAGGAAAGTACCATGGTGTTGCCAGTGCTATGGGCAGATTTTATCGAGAGGTTCTAAATGCGATACTTTGATGTGGTATCACAATATGATCTTCAGCAGAGGTTTAACAACCTCAGGAAGCAGGGAAGGTCAGTTGACGGCTATGTGGCAGAGTTCAACCGACTCAGCCAGTTTGCTCCCACCTTGGTTGCGACCGAGTTGGATCATGCCAGGAGGTTCCAGCAGGGCCTACACTTAGAGATTATTCTGCCGGTAGAGCAGCATGATTTTCAGATATTTTATGTCATGATAAGGGCAGGATAGAGGCATGAGTATACATCCCAGAGGATCTCTGAGAGGACCGGAAGCCAAAAGAGGTCTCATTCTTCTTTGTGGGACTCTCCCACCCAGTCTTCGGCACCAACACCAATAGTCAAGACGTTGGAGATTGGAACTCCGAGGAGGCCAGTACTAGAGTCTTCCTTCCAACTGTCATCTCAGACGTACCCTCAACATCAGAGGCAATCATCTTCAGTTGGGTGTTCTTATTGCGGGAAGCCAGGACATGTTTTATCTTATTGTCGTGAGGTACTAGGGTTGTGCTTGATCTGCGGAGCTTCAGGCCATCAAGTAGAGTCTTGTCCCCGTAGAGCTGATACTTTACCATCTCAGCTAACTTTATCATCTACCCCAGCAGATCTGTAGTATAGGACTCCAGTAACGGTTCAGCATTATTAGGGTCTGAGGCCTTTGTTGACCCAGAATCAAGCTTTCCAGCAGCAGAGGCCGCAATAATATGCTCAAATTTAGGCTCGGCATAGAGGTCCGCAACAGAGGGGACCAGCACCCAGAGCGCAGGGACAAAATCAATTCAGGGAAGCAGTTCCGAGGCATGTGCATGGATTTTAGCATCTTGGAGCAGGTATCAACCGAGGGCGATCAGACTACAGGTGATGTCTGAGCATTATTTTGTTCTTATCTAATTCATTGGGTTCCCATATATTCTGAGAGTGAATCTGGAGTCATTCTTCTGCCTGTGTATTCAGGATACATAATATCTATCACGTCTTCCACTATGAAGGTACGTCCTGGGCAGAGTCATGTCTTTGACTGATTTGTTGGTACCGACTTATCTTGAGACTTGATCATTGTCTATTTTGGGAGTCAGCGTAGGCCAGCAAGGACGGATTCCTACTTAGCTGATTCGAGAGGCATATTTATTCAAGTGTCTCTTGCCCTTTTTCCTGGTAGTGTAGTGCTTGTGCATTTATATTATGTTGTTGACTGCTTTCATTTTCTGTCTATATGTCATGCTTTATTTCATTGAGATAGTTGTATTTCTGGAGATTTGGTTTTGGTGCCTTATTAAAATTTTGAAGACAAAATTTTTCTAAGGAGGGGAGAGTTGTGAGACTCTGTCTCACTATATATATATTGCTATATGGATACGTATTTTATACTGTATGTTGTTTTTCTGGATTTTGTAGGATTTTAAAACTTAGCATTCTGAAAATTTTCTTCTTGACCGGTATGCCGACGGCATACTATGGCATACCAACGATATACCAATCGGCAGATTTTGTTTTTGCTTTTGCTTTTGAGATATTTTTGAGATATTTTCGTAAATAGTATTTAGATATTTTCGTGAATAATGTTGACTCACCCTATTACCTATTTGATATATGGTTTTCTTTTGAGTGGCTAGGATTGATTTGAATGGTTTCGTGGATCTCTAACATTGCAGATCCAACGATCATGATTAATTCCCACCCTCTATATATACAACTTGATTTTTTTCTCCTCTCTCTTTTCTTTCATTCTTCCTTCCTCATTTCCTCTCCATATTTCTTGTGTGAGCTTAGAGCATGGTCTCGAGGCCTAGGAGTGTGGTTTTTGAATCCCTCTTAGTGGTGGAGTTAAAGAGTTAGGCTGGAAGCTCAACCTTAGGCAAGTACATTTGTCGAAAACTAGGAACGACTTTATTTATTACAGTTTTGCTTCCCTTGATTTTATATTCTTAGAATTTTATGGTACTTGCTTTGTTAATAATGTTTCCTTTATGATTTTCAAACCTGTGCATCTTTCAAAAATTATTTTGAGCTTAGTTTTGACTTTTCCTGTGAAACCCTGATATTTTCTAGTTAGGAAACTCGGTGGCGGAAACGATTACCGGAGTGATTACCATGAGACTTAGTGTACATGCTATGTGAGGCTCACCTCTAGATTTGTTAACTTGTTAGACCCATATTTGCTGAGTTTCAGGACGTGATTTTGGTTTCGGACACCCGTCTTTATTTGGACTTTCCCTTAGATTGCCTATGTAGACCGGCATACTGGCGATATACTGGTGTATACCGACGGTATATCGATAATGGCCCGACTTGGAATCCTAGAAGCTGTTGTAACTTGGACCGTCATACCGATGGTATAATGGAGTATACCGATGGTATACGGATTTGTTGGAATCGATTAGCTGCTATCTTTTTCCTTTCTCTAGACCAGCATATCGGTTGTATACTGATCTGTACCGACGGTATACCGGTCATGTACTCTTTTTTATATGATTTCTTTTCTCATGCTCTTCGTTGCTTGTACCTAGCTTCTTTATGTTTACTATCTTGTATGTCTATTCATGCCTTATTGTCCCAACACAAAATTTTGTATCATTAGGGGCTTCCTACCCTTAATACATCCGACCAGTACATGTTACATATTGTTACTCTTGACCATAGTCTTATTGTCCCATATTGTCACTCATTGTCACTCTCATACTGTCACATATTGTATATTGTCACTCTAGATATTGATTGTCACCCTAGATATAGATTGTCACTACATGTATTAATTGTCACTCTAGATATTGAGATTGTCCCCTATGGCCACTATTGTCTTTGATTGTTACTATAGTAACTATTGTAGCTTGTCTTGTGCTAGAGATTGCAACTGTCAATTCATTGTCTTGTCTTGCATACATATCTAGGATGGATTCTGTGGAATGCCATACCCGAAATCCTGAACTAAAACTGCTAAAGATTAATGACTAGATTATCGATATAGATTATTGGGAGGGGAGGTTACCTGGTTGCAGGCAGTCTCGGTGTTCCGATGCCACAATTTAGATATAGATTTGGAGCATGTTGTCAAGTGTAGCATATTGTCACTATTGTTACTATTGTTACCCTTGCATGCAAAATATAACCCGAACAGACTGTAGTGTCTGTGACCAATAAGAGAACCTCAAAGTGCATTTGTTAGTAACCATGAATTGTGATAACCTTAGTTAGCTAATGATATCAAGCCGCAGACATTGCTTGGCCATGTTTGTTGATTATTACTATTGCTGGTCCAATGGTTTTTTTCTCGACTGTTATTGTCATTATTATTATCCTTATCATTAAACTGTTGTAGACATAGATTGGGACACGTAAACGGCAATGGGGGTGGTTCCTACCTTTTGTCCTTGTTTGGTGTAAAGGTGGAAAATCAGGCCTATTGCTTTTTACGAGTTCCGTTAGTTTCATAGTTATTGCATTCAGTTCCTTTTGATCCTTTACTTGCTATCTATTTATGTGATATTCGAGATATTGTACTCACATACTATGCTCGCCCCTTGTGCAGTACATGTCCACTGGCCTAGATGACTTGCTTGTTCCTAATCCTTGTTTCCAATCTCGTATATATTCTCGGTTTTGTTCAGGCACGTTACATATTCACTTATACACGTTTATTTTTTCCTTCCTCCATGTTTATTTTTCTGTCACTAATAGCTTAATATATATCATATGTTACTTAACTTATTGTCTTTCCTCTCGAGGCTCTATTGTACTTATTTACTTCTGCCTTATCTGTTGCTATGTTAAGATAGTATTGGTTTTAGTTCATAGTTTTTGGCCTTCATTTGTGGTACTTGCTATTGGGGGTCTGACCCCACTGGTTTTGCATGGCAAAATCTTGTAGTGGAACCAGAGGACTTTTCGTATCTTCCGTGGGATGGTGACCACCCGGAGCGCTAGACTACCTGAGTGGATTTCTACTTATTCACCCACTAGATCCCGTACTTGTATATTCTTTTACGGCATTTAGCCACCGAACACGTGTTTAGCTCGTGTTTTGGACTTGACTTCTAGCCTACGGGCAATGACCTGGTTAGCTTATTCTAATCTATAAGTTGATCATGTAAGACTATACTCTGCTAGTTCTTTATTTTGTATTACTAGCTTCATGATCATCTATGTACATTTGGTTTGGGATAGTTTCTTATTTTCTCCTGATGATCATATTCCTTGTATATTGTTATTTGCTTGTGATTGAGACACTTAGGACCGCTTGACCTAGCATCGATTGTTGGATTGTAGTGTTAACCTCCCATGTCTTACATATTTACCATATATACGGGGTACTGGTGTGCTCTGAGTATACGTAGCTGGCCTTTTTTGCCCCCGCTCTCCAGTATTCTAGTTCTGGGGCCTGAAAGATCTAGTGGCTCTCATAGCATATATTAAGCTTCCAATGACCCTTAAGTTTTCCAACAGCCTGACACTTTTTTCTAGATTTAGCCTCAATTTTTTGTTACACCAATAACAATATAAACCTAGAAAGATCCTAATATCCATAGCATGTATATTTTCTATGTAGTGAGATTATGATAGAGCAAGCCTATCTTCTGTACGAATGATCTTTATCCAAAGGATAACATCAGCATATCCCAGCCCTTCACACTTAACTTGGAAGAGAAGAACTTATTTATCTTTGTGACTTAATTTAGATCCATACCTAGGATTAGAATATCATCCACATAGAGACACGCAATAATCTATCTACCATCAGCAAAATTTATATATATATACACTTATTTGTCTCTTTGACCTTGTAGACATTGGATCTAATAATTTTATCAAACTTATCATGCGACATGTTAGGAGCCTGCTTTAGATCGTATAGAGATTTCATGAATTTGCATACTTTTTATTCAAGCCCCAAAATTATAAACCCTCTGGTTCCTTTATGTAGTCAGATCTCAAATCAGGAATGCTAATTTGGCATCTATCTAATAAATTACCAGCTTGTGAATGGTATCCTGAGCGATAAGCATCATAATAGTTTTTATCTGCGTAACTGGAGCATATGTATCAAAATAATCAATCTCCTGCTTCTGAGAAAATCCTTTAGCTACCAATATTGCCTTGAACTTATCAATAGTTCCATCATCTTTTATCTTCTACTTGAAGATCAATTTTTATCTGATATGCTTCAGATAGACTGACCAATACCCAAGTGTTATTGGATATAATGGAGTCAATCTCGTCATTGATCACCTTATTCCATAAGACGTCTCTGGTCTTCTACCTCGTCATAGATAAAAAGATTTACCTATACATGATATGTGAAGAAGTCTTCCTCGAAGTCCTTTAGCCTTCGTATTCGCTTTGATGATGGCTCAGTAAGTTCTGGTTCAAGTATGGTATCTTTAATTTTATTTTCTATTGACAATAAAATTGGCCATTAGCACAGCCTCTCCCAGTTTAGAAGATCGATTCTTTCTTTATGCTACTCCATTTGATTAGAGGAAATATGAAGTAGTTGTTTCATTGATAATTCTATATTCTTTACAGAATAATGTGAATTCAAGAGAATGATATTCTTCATCTCGATCTCTTTTAACTCTCTTAAGTTGTTGTCCCATTTGATGTTCAAGGCCTTGAAGTCTTTAAATTTTTCGAATACTTTATCTTTTGATTTAGAAAAATAGACAAACGCGTACTTCGAGAAGTCGTCGATGAAGTAATAAAATACTTTATCCCGTCCTTTATGGAGAAGTGATTGAAGTTACAGATATCAGAGTGCACCAACTCCAGAAGATTAATACTTCGGTTTACCCTCCTGAATGGCTTTCTTACAATTTTAGTCTCTGCATAGACTTCATATTTCTCCACTTTCTTATCCCCATATTCGAAGATAAGGTCTAGACTATATATCTTGCTAATTCTTTTATAATGAACATGTCATAATCTATTGTTCCATAACTCAAGAGAGTAACCAGAAATATTTACTTCATTAATACCTACATAAGGAGTTATAACTTGTAATTTGAAAATTTCTTCTGTACAGAAAGCTTTCTCGAAGTATGTTCCTTTGTGGGACATCACCATTTAGCCAGTATTGATGTCCATCTTCAAGCATATATTGCACAACAGACTTCCAGAGATTATATTTTTGGCAATAAAAAATACATGCTTCACATTTTTTAGGGTAAGTGATTTCTCTGAAGTCAATTTCAATACTACTAACCCTATCCCCAGAACTTCAGCTTCATATTTGTTCACCATTGAAACCTTCTCAGAAGTAGGTTTTTATTTGGTGAATAATCCCTTCTTTGAACACACATGGCAAGATACAACCATGTCCACCCACCAATCCATGTCTATATCAGATGAGTCAACCTGTACAATCATAGCAAACAATTTAATCTCACCTTGGTCTTTTGGATTTGGTTTGGGCTTGGATCTGTAGTTCTTCAAGAAGTGGACCTTCTTGCAATAGTTAAAGAAAGTCACGTCATTGCTAGACTTGGGCTTGAAATAAGCTAGCTTCACCTTAAGATAGTTTAAGTTCTTCTTCTTTTTGTTTGAACCCTTCTACTTTCCTTGGAATATCTAGATTGTACCATATTTACTTTGGAAAACTTCTTAGACATGGTGTCTACTTTGATCTGGTTCTCGCTTTGTCTTCGATACAAATAAAGCATATAAGTCCTTCAAGCATTATCTCCATCTTCTTATGGTACATGTCGGTAGCAAACCATTCCTAGCTAGTAGAAAACTTGGAGATAATCGCTTCAACCATGAATTTGGCTATCAGAGGCTTTTCCTCCACCTCAGTCTTTTGTTCTAACTTTAGTATGACTTTGACTTGTGGCATCATGGTCTTATCTTCAAATTTCATATTCATGAATTTGTCAACAAGATGAATCTAGGACATCTTCTCGTTATCTTTGTTCTGTCTTTCAAGAGCCTCCAGACTTCTCTTGCAAACATTTTTTTATTATAAGACTTTGCCATGGAATCATCCATAGAGTTGAGAATCAACAACTTGTGTATGTTGTTCTCTCCTCCATTTCTGCTATGATGTAATCATATTGGCAATAGCTTGAACATCATCCGTCTCTAAAGAATAGGTTCTGGATCCATCAACACATAATGAACGTTGACGAGTTGAAGATTGAGTTTAATCTTCCTCTTTAAGTTGTTGTAATATTCTCCATCAAAGTTCTCCAACTTGTGAAAACCTTTTTCCAGGATGCTTGCATGATTTTCTATCTTTGTTGTTCGGATCTTTCTTTGAGATTGTTAATGCATGGTTATAAAGATTGTACAAAAGTACATAAAAATGGAAAGCATAACTCCTTGAAGATAATAACAACTTGCGAATTATAGACTTTAAAACAATAATTATGCAATAAAGTTGCTACAACCAGAATAGAGAAAATTTGAAACACAAAATAGAAAACTGAGATAAAATCCTTACTAGGGTGATGAAGATTATCGTTGCTAAAAGCAAGATTCGACCCTCTCCGTCGATCTTCTCCCTTTAACCAACAAGCTCAATGAGATAAACTTTTGGAATGCTCCTTGTCACCCTTGCATGAATAGAACTTAGACTATCGGAATGGACAGACAGACAATACTTGGTCACTTCTTCTAACTACTACTAACTCTTGTCTCGTAGTAAAACAATCTCTAAAACTATTCTAAATGAGATAGACTTAAGATTATATAGGAGAGCAAACCCCTAACAACCCACTACCCATATTGGACAATAAATCTGAAGAGTAACTTTCAATTAAGTGGGCGGTTACAAAAGTAATCCCACTAAGTGGAAAGTTATGCCCACAAAGTAGACAAACAATCGCACGATCCAAAGTTTTGCGGTAGCAACATTCTCGTACGAATCGATGTTCTGCAGGAGACGACTCCCCGCAAAACTGTAGCCTCGCATGACCCGTTGTGTCCTAACATTCAAACTAAATTCTGGACGTATCTCACAATTGAAGTTAGTTGCTACAAATAAAGTGACTAAAGAGAATAAAAATTAATACATGAGAATATTATAATAGCTTATTCCTAGATTAAATCTTTATTTTTACTTCAATCACATTAGATTTAGGTAGTTTGGTATTTTTATCCTTTTAACACATAATTATTTATAGTAATATTTTGTTGTCTTACTAGTAATATTTGGTTGTCTTACTAACATAACTTTTATCCATAAGTATCACAATAATTTGTCACATGGGAGCGAGTAATCATGGCTATATTTTGGATCTATTTTTCTGTTTGAATTTGTAGGAGTTTGTGTGACCAATGCCGAATAATATAAGTTTAAGATTTTTAAAAAGAAGATAAATAATAAATGCAAAAACTATATCGTATGGTGAAATTTTGTTTCACATATATTTCATACAATATGTTATAAATTGAAACAAATCAACAATATTTATTGTATTAATATTTAATTTAGAAAGCCATACAATATATATATATATATATATATATATATATATATATATATATATATATATATATATATATATATATATATATATATGGAGAACGAATTCGTATCTTGTATCTATATAGGAGAAGGAATATTTATCCGTATAGGAGATACGTAAAGATATACTTGAATCTAATCTTAATAAAAAATCTACACATATCTTAACAACCACCTTCAAACTTATAATGGGTCAAACAACATGAGTTTGCTCAATAGATACTACGCCAAAACTGACATTTTTTTATTAGACAAAAACTGTCATAAATCACGATTAATGACAGTTTTGATCCGTCAGAGCATCCGTCGTTAACAGTATATCCCAAAATATAAGCTACTATTTTAAAATGCTATTTTCTAGCTGACTAAAATGACAGTTATTGTTTGTCAAATACAAACGACGGACTAAAACTGTCATATAATATGTGAATTAGTCGGCTAATAATTTTTTTTTTCAACAATTAAGATCAGTCATTTTTCTGGAAACAAAATTAAAAGAAATCTCAATTGATCCATATCAGAACTATTTAAACATGTTCATCCTCTATATAAAACTGGAATATATCTGAAAACAGAATTTTATATAAACATCAATAATCACCAACAATGAAACAAACTCAACCAAAATTGTATTAATTAATAAATGTATCGAACTTACATAGCTATATTCTATCAAAAAAAGAAAGTCTATTGTTGCTACCTCACAATGACTTAGTCCTCATGATGAACAAAAAAAGAGAATGTTATTGCTAGCTTATATTCTCAAGTGTAATAGAAGAGAATTTTAAAACCTCTCAAAATGAACTGAATATTTTGGCCAATTAATCATTTTCCAAACCATAATATCATCAAAGTTCCCATCTCTGTCGAACAACAACTCATTACAGTCCAAAAATTTATTGATACTTCTTTATGTGCAAGGTAGGCTAATCATGTCCCAATGTACATATAAGAAGGAAAAAAAACATAAGTTTAGAAAAAATCTTGATTTTCCATAAGTATTCACAGAAATTTCTATAAAGTTTTATACCAATAGTATATAACAAGGATAGAAATAGATGATAAGAAACATAAGTTATACCAACAATATAAGACAACTGTTGTAATACAGTTCTATTGACATCACCTTTAGGATTCTCCTTTTTCTACATCAAGACAGGAAAAAGGTTATTAACATATTTTGATATTGCATTGAAATAAGAAAAAATGATAGATAATAGATTATTAACTCTTTATCAGCTCATGTGATACCCTCGCACAACCTTTCCTACCAGTTATATGTAACATCTTAACCTTTTCCTCGTATTCCTTCCACAACCACGACGAACTTGATCTTCATCTGTAGAGAACAATTCAACAAAAGTTTTTCAATCTTCTTTCTTTATATCTTCTACCATAATACTTTTTTGCTTCAACAGATTCAACTTTATCATAAATCTTTCAAAGTTCTCCCTTCCAATTTCTCCAAGCACTATTAGCTTTTTTTCAAAATTTTGTATTTATATATTTCTGGAACTTGATATGCAATCTTTAATAATAATTATAAGCATCAAAATAACAACTTAGATAGGTTGTGTATCAGTCTATCAAAACAACAATTTCTGGTACTAATAGTAATTTTTATTCTGTGGTCCCACTTAAAATAATATAACATAAGGCTAAGTAGTATAATTGAATGTTACTGAATGTCAATATTTAAAGGCAAGGAAGTCGATGATATGAAAACAAGTGTCTGTGCTAGAGTATTCTGAAATATTTTTCTTTATCAAAACAGCTTTCTGCTCGAGTATTCTGACACATTTTTGTTGCTTCCATTTTCTTTGGTACAGGTGTTTGTGCTATGTGTGGAAAATAATTGCTTGATACAAAAGTTTAAAAGCAGATCAATGTATGATGTGATGATATCGAAAATACTATGTTAACTTTCAGTGATTGTTTGCGCTCTATATATTAGCGGATAACTGTGCTTAAGAGGCCTCAATGAATTGTTTGACATCTTATAATTTGGTAGATTTATGTCCATTTATTTCTTCAGTTTGACTTTGACTAGTTCCTGCAACATAGTGTTTATGTACTTTAGATCAGTGTTTGTGTTTGTGAGGTATATGTAATATCTAAGAGCTATCTTTGTTCCAAAACTTGATTTCCCATTACTTATAGACCAATGTCTATGTTTGTGAGGTGGGGGTAGGTTGGGAGAAAAGATAGATTTTAGATATTAAAGATAAGTGGGGATGCATGTCAAATATGATGGGTAAGGCTGGTTAATTGTTTGTGCCAGCTCTCTTGCTTCTGTTTCATCTCTCATCATTTTTCTAAGAGTGCAGTTTGTGCACGTGTCGAACTAACTACTTCAAACTATATATGCTTGCATTTGTATGCTACTACACAACAACTATAGATGAGACTGCTTGTTTGGATGTATGAAGTTATGTCCCAAGCAATTTATTCAAGCTAATTCATACAGGGAGTCCAGAGTTAAGCCTAACTTACTTTCCCTTTAGGTGCATCCTTTGCTAAAACATATACTTAGCCATATTTGTAGCAACTAGTTACTATGCAAGTCGTACTTATTTATACATTATCTCTCAGAATAGGTACTATGATCCAAAAAAAACTAGTTCTACCTACCTATGTGGCATTATACGCTACAAGGTCCACCCTTCCATATAATAGCCAGTTTACAGCAGAAAAAAGGTAGACTCTATTTTGATATCCAATCATAAAAATTGTCATCTTGGTTAATTCAGTTTAATCGGGGCTAAAAATATATGGGTTCGGGCATTATTCATGTTTGCCCAAGTTCAAAAACTTGGTACAAGTATCGAACCTTCCTTATCGGTATTAGAGGAGGTAGTCTCACTGATTCAAGTAGTTTATATTGGAAATAATTGTCTAATTTATCCAACATGACTGAAGCATTAAAATATACTTCATATGTCTAACCGAGGCTAAACATATACTTAGCCATAGTTTTCTTATCGACTATCCAGTGCAATATAATTGAATATGGCAACAAAAGCCCATATACATATAGTTAAAATATATTATTACTTGACCAAGCAAATCTATCACAAACTATATTAAATGGACATGGATACGACACAAAAATTTTAGTGTCGCTACTTCCTATATCAGAGATTTTCCCATAATACTCACTACAAATTTTGCCATCATGACTGAAGCATTAAAACCCTACTTTTTGACATGATAAATTCTCCATCAGATGGTAAGATAAAACAATAAAACCAGTTAATTGTCAAAACAAAATAGGTTGTCGTAAAGTTTTTGCGTATGAGAATTAGTTTTGTAAACCGAAAAGTGTTTGGGCATGTAAAATAAAATTAGAGTTTAATATGTTTATATAGATTTAACATAAAACATTAACGAACCAAATGTACCCCTTTTCCATATGTCTTCTTTGATATTTTTGGAACTCGTCTCCAATCCTCAATTCTTGGTGGACAATGTGCTTTTACTATTTTTTTCAACAACTGATGAAAATGGTGTTGAGCCAATATCCACAGGTTGTCAATACTCATTAAATATTATTATCTTTTGTGTACTTACAATACTAGAATAAGCTGGATTAGCAACGTTTTTTAGCGACGTAAACGAAAAAGTCGCTAATATAATATAAATTAGCGACTCAAGGTAAAAACGTCGCTAGACGTCGCTAATTAGCGATGTTTAGCGATGTTTAGCAACTTTTATTCAGTTTTTAAAAGATTAGTCGCCATAAGTTCAATTAAGGTCGCTAAACATCGCTAATATATTTTATTTAGCGACTTTTAGCGACTAATTTAGCGACGTATTTATTATTAGACTTTTAGCGACGTAATTAGCGACGTTAAGGACGTCGCTAATTAGCAACGTCATTATTGGTGTCACGAAAGATGTCTCTAACGTCGCTAGTTAGCGACGTCATTATTGGAGTCGCTAAAAACGTCGCTAACTTTTTCATTTAGGGCTGGTGTTCCCCCTATTTCCTTCGATCTCTCTCTCTCTCCCTCTCCCAAATTTGAAAGCTCAGCCGACGCTCCTCCGGACTTCGGCTCCCTTACTCCTTCGGCGACCCCCCTCCCTCCCGGCGTCCCCCCCCCTCCGGCTCCTCTCCTCCCTCCCGGCGTTCCCCCTCCGGCCGCGCCCTCCCCCCTCCGCGGTCAGCTCCTCCTTCCTCCGGCTCCCCTTCTCCCTCCGGCGTCCTTCCTCCGGCTCCCCTCCTCGGTGAGCTCCTCTCTCTCTGTCTCCTTTCTCTGTCTCTCTCTCTTTCTCTCTAATACGATACAACATGACATGATATGACACGATACGACACGACCTGACACACACTAACACGACCTGACACCTCTCTTTCTCTGTCTGTCTCATTTCTCTCTGTCTCTCTCTCTTTCTCTCTCTGTCTCCTTTCTCTGTCTCTCTCTCTTTCTCTCTAGCAACTTCTCTAGGTCCTGTAGAAGTTAAGTAGAAGAATGTACAAATAGTTATTGTAAAAAAAGGATTTCCCTATAGCATATTTAGACCTGAGGTCTTGCAGAAGGTTAATGGAAGGTTTTAACCTCAGATTTTAACACCCGGAGTAAGAAGTAGCAATCAGTAACACTACTAAAAATAGGTTTTATACCTTAAGTTCAGATGCTCTTGTGAGGCGCATTAGATTGCCATAAGAATGAGGTGTTTGTACAACATTTAGGGCTCTTGCCATAGCATAGTGAGCCTGCAAAGTAAAAAGTTGTCACATATGCTTAGCTAGTCTGTCCTTCAACTTATCACACATATATACATGTATTCTTAACTGAGTAACTAGCTGTCTACTTACAATATGAAAAGTTCTAAGCTACTTTGCTGAATTGAATAACTAGATATCACATATGCTTAGTTAGATAGGTTTTACTATAAACATGTTTAGATGGCTAAGAATTTATATGATACATGATAGAATTACACATGATTCGAAGTTATAAGAAGTTTCAGTGGCGGTTGAAATAAGGCTAAGCAGTTTATGATGGTCTGGACATATAAGCTGAAAAATAAAAGAAAATTCTTTGAGATGGTTTGGACATAATGGACAATGGATACAACAATTAAAATTGATAGGATGGTAACTGATGCTACTATAATATGCATTAGAGATGAACAAACCTTGAATGAAGCAATAAGGATTAGCAACTATTAACATGATCAGTAAGATGGTCCCTGTGAAGGTGAAGTAAAAAATGATTCATGTAGCACTTAAAGGACCTAGGAGATTGGCTTGATTTATTGTCAGCCACTAGATAGGATGCTTGTTCTAACAGCATCCCTAATGGGCAAACACATGAGAATGGCCTCAATGACATTTTTTGGGAGACTTCTTATTCTATCTACACCTGAATCAGAACTCATCCTCTGAATTTCAAAGAGAACCCAATTGTTGCTTACGTGCTATGAAGACATAATTGACCATTGGTCAATCGGACATCTTTGCCATAAAAGAGGAGATACCCAGATTCTTTTTAAGTATAAATTTAACTGCCCGCTATTGCGCTTTATTTTCCCTTTGTGACCAATTCATTTTGCGATGAGATTATTTTATGCTTGAACGACAGGTTGCTCATCTGGCCATTTTGGCTATTAGAACTTCTCTTCTTTTCCCAGTACTATACTGTTTTAAAGGAGCAGACATGTTGATACATACTGTCATTTTTGCAGAAGTATCTAAAAATGGATATGAATTACTATATGCGTCATCGTTCGTGGATATACAATCGTCATCCTGATGACATGTGCGGTGTACGGGATGAATTCATTGAGGGTGTACAACAGTTCCTGCAGTTTGCCAAGGCGTTCCCTCGGTACATGGACGGTACCAAAATTAAGTGTCCGTGTGTGAGATGTCACAACAGAAAATATCATCCAGAAGTGGAAGTCACATATCATTTGTACTCGAAGGGCTTCACGCCAAATTACTATCAGTGGACTGCGCACGGAGAACTTGTATCTCTAGCATCGGAGTCGGAGCCCTATATGGAGCCGTATATAGATGTCCACGACCACGATGCTTACGACGACGGGTTGGTGAACATGGTTTATGATACGGCGGGACCTAGTTTTAATCCGGACAATTATGCTGCGACGGGACCTAGTTTCAATCCGGACAATTATGATGCAGCTGAGGAGGCACCGAATGCCGATGATTCAAAGTTTATGGAGTTGCTGGAGAATGCAAGGACTCCACTATATCCTGGTTGTGAGGATCATTCACCGTTGGAGGTGGTTACAAGATTATTGAGCATCAAGTCCGATTTTAACATGTCGCAAGAATGCTATAATCGACTGATCGATTTGATTATAGAGATCTTGTCCGAGGGTGCAAAGTTGCCTAAAGACTTCTATCGATCTAAGAGGATGGTGAGATCACTTTGGATGGGATACGAAAAAATTGATGCATGTCGCAACGGGTGCATGTTGTACTACAAAGACGACAAGGATGAAGATGCGTACAGATTCTGTGGTGCTGATCGCTACAAGGCAACTGTTAGAGGAAAGTCTGTCGGTGCAAGGAAGCCTACCGATTTGATGCACTACTTGCCTTTGACGCCGCGGTTGCAGCGGTTGTTTATAGTTAAGGAGAGTGCAGAAAACATGAGTTGGCACAGGCAAAAACAGATCGAAGGAGTATTGGATCATCCATCCGATGGAGAAGTATGGAAGCACTTTGATCGAGAGTATCCATATTTTGCCGAAGATCCGCGTAATATTATATTGGGGCTCTCCTCTGACGGTTTTACCCCATTCGGACTTTCGGGCTCCCAATATTTGTGTTGGCCTGTGATCGTCACTCCGTACAATCTACCATCTTGGATGTGCATGAAGACTCCGTATATGTTCCTAACCGTTATTATCCTGGGTTCGAACAATCCGAAGAGGAACATCGATGTGTATTTACAGCCTTTGATAGATGAGTTGAATCAGCTGTGGGAAGTATGTGCCAACACGTACGATGTTTCTAGAAAGCAGAATTTTCAGATGAGGGCAGCACTTATGTAGACCATCAACGACTTTTCGGCCTATGGAATATTATCGAGATGGAGCACCCATGGTCGTCTCTCATGTCTGTATTGCATGGACCGTACTCAGACTTTCCGTTTGAAACACAGAGGCAAACCGTACTTCTTCGATTGTCATCGACAATTTTTACCGAAGGATCATCCGTACTGGAGGAACCGAAATGCTTTTCGTACGGGAGTTGTGGAGAAGGCCAATCCACCGCCAAGGTGGCCCGGATACACGATATGGGAAGAGGTAAAAGATTTACCAAGTGCTATCGAAGAGCCTGCTAAGGGGTATAAGTGTGACGGATTTGGTCGCACCCATAACTGGACGAAGAGGAGTATATTCTGGGATCTGCCATATTGGGGCACCAATCTGATCAGACATAACCTTGATGTCATATATATCGAGAAGAATGTGTTTGATAACATAATTAATACTGTAATGGAGGTAAAGGGGAAGAAGAAAGATAATCCGAAGGCCAGGTTAGACTTAGAAGAAATATGTAGACGTCCTGTATTGCATTTGATAGAGGAGGGGAATGGAAAGTTAAAGCAACCTAAGTCAGTTTTCTCACTAGAGAAAGAGCATAAAGGTAGACTTTGTAGGTGGATTCAGGGTCTAAAGTTTCCAGACGGGTACGTGTCGAACTGGAGAAGATGCGTCGACCTCAAGGAGAACAAACTGGCGGGTATGAAGAGCCACGATTGTCACGTATTCATGGAGAGGTTAATTCCGATTGCATTTTGGGAATTCTTACCGCAGGTCGTTTGGGATCCATTGACAGAGCTGAGCATATTCTTCAGAGATCTTTGTTGTACTAAGTTGCTCGTCGATCGTCTAGAAAAGCAAAAGAAGGACATTGTGGAAGTTACTCATTACACGAGTAATAATGTAGAAGATATAGAATTATCCGAAGAGGAAGACGAAGTAGATGAAAGTGAAGACGAGGAGGAGGAAGAGGAAGAGGAAGAGGAGGACGAGGAAGGCGAACAAGATGAATTTTTTGAAGATGATTGAAAATAAAATATATTGCCTATAGAATGTAACTATATTTTGACTGTAGAATGTACTATTTTAACGAATATATGTATTATATTTTGACTGTAGAATGCTTTGAGATATGCATCACATTTCAACTGTAGAATGTACTATATATTTGTATTTCTCTATATTCATCATATGTTGTTATCAAATATGACAGGATGACGTGGAGGATTCGGCAGGTCCCGAGGTAGACAGAGTGCTCCTCCGGTACTGCCTACTGTTGGTTCCGGATCATCATCGCCCAGTACTCCAGTATATCGATCACTCACATCTCCGACTGTTGGGACGAGTAGTTCCAGGCATGATAGTACACCCTCGTCCAGCGTTCCTTCTGCTGACGAAACCATGGGGACAGATGAGCATGTCGAGGAGGTCGTGCCCACGTTGTCCCAGCATCAGCAAGATCCTCCATGCGCACCTCTGGAGGAAACGAGGACAGAGATTTGGGCCGACGGTACAAAGTAAGTCAATTAGATGGTTTAGTATAATATATATCGTATATTTCTTTATTCATCGTCTATTGACTTTTTTAGTATTCTAAATAATTATCTCTGTATAGATATCGTCCATCGTCGGTTCAGAGACGCCTGGGCCAATTTCTGAGGAACAACTACGGTGGCCCTTGGATCAACTACTCTAAGGCTCCGGAGGAGAAGAAGGCATTCTGGTTTGCGCACTTATAGGTAAAAGTATATTAAATAAATTCTCTAATTTATGCATATTATATAACTTATCCGTGATGCTCACTTACTAAATTATTTATTGTAGCAAACGTATTTCTATCCTCCGCACCGGGCCGAGTTGATCGAGCGACTCTTTCCTACCATTGCCGCCAAGCTTATCCGAGATGCTCTGGATGACCAGAAGGCTCATGATCGTGCTGGAAAAATGATCCAAAGTTGGATCACGCCTGAGCAGTGGACTGCGATGAGGGCTAGATTCGATGATCCGAGCTACAAGAAAAGGTCTGAGAAGGCCAAGGCGGCTAGGCGGAATGCTGCCAAGTGGTGTGGTGGCTCGATTCCGATGACGGAACATTTCCTTCTTTTGGTATATTTTTTCTTTTAAAATATATTATTTTAATCTAAGTACCATAAAATGGTACTTGGAAAAAATGTTTAAGTTTAGTACTAAATAATATATTTTTAACAGGTACAGAAGGGTAAGGATGCAAATATGGTGACCGTCTTCTTGGCCACCCACCGCAAGGACGAAAATCTCATTGATGAGAGGGCCTCGTAGACCTATGTAAGTATTACTTTACTTTGTGTTAGTTTTAATATAACTTAGGCAATTATCGAGTTTCCAAACCTTTCTAGGCCGAGTATCTTAGGTTGCGTGAGCGGGCGATTGCTAGTGCACCTACACCTGGAGAGGCTGGTACTTCGTCGCAGCCCGCTCCAGCTCCGTCGGCGGACGACCTATGGGTGACCGCATCTGGTGGTCTCTAGAGGGGTACGTACTACGGTACGGGATCCTATGGTGCCCTGGTTGCGATGCAGTCATCTAGGGCCTCCCCAACAGCTGCGCATTCCACACAGCCCTCGCAGTCGTCGGCCAGAGTCCAGGAGGCCGTTGACCGTCAGATTGTGTCTCTCCGTGACGAGTTATTGTGAAGGATGGAGGAGCAGCCCCGGTCCTAGCCGCAGGCGGACGATCCGACGCTCATCGCATGATTCGATATGCTCGATCGCAGCATGACGGAGCTCCGGGATTTGACAAATGATATTAGAGCCTCGACAGACCGCAACATCATGGAGCTGCATGCATCACAGCTATCGATGGGCGAGAGGCTGACGATGATGCAAGATTCAATGGTTCATAGCAGTACAAGGCTGTTATCTACCATGGATTCTTACAACTAGCAACTCGCAGACTTAGAGCGGGTACGGCCTCTTGGTGCACCTACATCGACACAGACTCCACCGACGTCACTGCCTTCTCCATTGACATCGGTATCGATTCCACGGGACGAGTATGAGCAATTCTTATCCTTCAGGCCCGTCGGTGGTCAGCCTCCTGCAGATCCGCAGTAGTATAGCTAGTTGCTGGATATTTATATTTTTTTTATTATTTAGGATGCGATTGTATGGATATAAATTTTCTATATTCTTTACGATGAGATTTGATGGATGCTTTCTTTTCTTCAAATTTTATTATATTATTCATATTAAATATGTTATTTTACCGGTGTTGAGTGTTCAGTGCCTATTTTTTCCTATTTTTCTCCAGTTTAATGATACAAGTTGCAATATAATACACAGTCCCTGTACAAACTCAAACACACTGAATTATAATACACACACTCTCTTCCTATCTCTGAGCACATTAAGACCAACACACAACACAGATAGTACTGTCTTAATTTACTGATATTCACACAGTTCCTAATATATTTTGGTTTACAACTGATGACTGATATTTGGCCTGAATTTACCCAGTGTACTAGAATTTTCCCCCTTGTTGCTGCTATTGTGTCCCTTATTCAATTATTTCTACTACATGCTCGAGTCCCCTCATGGCACATAAGCTGATCACACCACACAGAACCTACTAACTGTCACAGTGTTTATTCCTCTATACATCCCTGTCAACACAGCTACACTACATGTAGTATGAGACACATACACACACAATCACTGCAAGTTCACCCTCCTACACACCACCTGATAATGAACCACATCCATAGCACATTCAAATAAACATCAAGCAGACTATAGGTAATAATTATAGCTATATGTACTATTATATTTATATCAAACATTAGTTAACAACCATCATATACCTGATAATGAACCCAAGGGGGTTGGCAAACCCAGAAATTCAATTCAGTATTCTTTTTTTTTATTTTTTCTGTAAAATTAGCGACATTTTTAGCGACGTTTAGCGACGTTAATATACGTCGCTAAATACGTCGCTAATTAGCGATGCTGTTACACGTCGCTAAAGACGTCGCTAAAATTGTCGCTGTACATCGCAAATTGCTGACATGGCAGTATTGCCAGGTTATTAAAGACGGCGGTGTAACGTCGCTATATAAGTCGCGACGTTTAGCGACGTTAATAAACGTCGCTAATTAGTGACGCTGCGTCGCTAAACGTCGTTAAATTTAGCGACACATTAAAGTCGCTAAAAAATGTCGGCATAGCGACGTTTAGCGACGTTTTTCTTTTTAGCGACTTGCTTTTTTCTGACTACTTTAAAAAGTCGCTAATTTAGCGACATTTTTTGGTCATTTAGTGACGTTTTTAAACGTCGCTAATTTGACTTTTTCTAGTAGTGTTAGGAAAAGATTCCAATATTAGGACTAATTGTCGGCAACATGATAATTATAACTAAGAAAACAAACACAAAAATAGCCACCTGATTCATTTTATGAACTTATGTTTCCTTGACTCCCACCTGATTGATTTTTTGTACTTGTGTTTCCTTGATTCCCACCTGAAGTGTGATTGCCTCCAAGCTGATTTTCTTTACTTGTGTTTCCAGCACTATTTGCTCTATTTACTCCATCACCTGACATAATGAAACTAAGAAAGAAACACAGATATCATCAAATAAGAAAGTAGTAAGTATCATCACATTAATATTTACTAAGAATAAAAGAACATATTTACTATAAACAAACAAACTAAGATAGCAACTAAAATATACATAACCAAACTAGGATAGCAACTAAAATGTCGATAACCAAACATAAACAAGTATCGTCAGATTACACAAGTCATCATACAACTAAAATGTTAATAACCAAACAAACAAAAGTATCGTCAGATTACACATGTCACTGCACAACTAAAATGTTAATAATTAGTCATTTTTATCATCTTCTAAAGCTTCAACAAGTGCTACTGATATCGATGAATCTGCTTCATCTACAGTAGTAAAAACAAAGGGATCTTCCACTTCATTAATTATTTTTGGGGGGGGACTCTATGACAACATGCCAATTATCCCGGGTTCTATCCTTGTAGTAAAAGAGTTGAGTTGCTTGTGAAGCAAGGATAAATGGATCATCATCTTCACTTGTATTTTTTAAAACCTTGCAAAATTTACAAAAATCAAATTTGTCTCTATATCCACTACACATCCATTCACTTTGTCTTTTGTACGCACCTAATCACAATAGAAGACTGTTTGTGTAAAATCATAATAATTTAATTCGAGGATTTGTTTGACAATGCCATAATAAGCCACATCTGTATCCTCAATATTCTTATCTTTGGTAGTTGCTCTAAAAGAGGTTAGAGCATTCATGGCGATACCACTATTTTGTGTGGTCAAGTTTAGCTCTGCATCGGCTGTGTAAAAAATATATCCATTTACTGTGTAGATATTATACGATATTGTTTTAGAATCTGGACCATTTGCGAGCCTCTTAAAAGGATTAATTTCCTTATGTTGAAGTTTTTGTCTTATCCAAGGAATATAACCCATAGGCTTTTTTTTTGGTGACTTCCTCTACAATTTTATTCACAAGACTTGAGGCTCTGAACAAATACTCTATATGTCCTATGGAAACAAAGTATATAAAGCTACTTTACTTACTTTGTGTTTTAGGTTACAATGTATAAAAAGAAAATTAAACTAGGATTTTAATTAAAATTGTGTTAAAGTGTTACTTACTCCTCTCATTAAGTATTTTCTGTAATATGCTTCAAAACCCATTTGCGTGCTTGTTTGTATTACAAACTAGACAGATGGTAGCCTTTGTCTTCAGTATTGATATGGTATGGACCTTCAGCATCATCATCAGTATATATTATTCCTCCATGCTTAAGCTTTTTTGCTTACCTTCAGGAATATACTCCATGCAATATCTCATTACTTCTTCTAAGATATATTGCTCAGCAATAGAGCCCTCGATAAAAGTCTTATTTTGACCATATCGTTTGTAAGTTTTCATCATCCTGCATAAAAGTTCCCATTTATAGAGCCCAAATCACATTATATAATCTAAGTTAATAGAAAAGAATTTCAAAGGGTTCTTCATATTTTACCTTTCAAAGGGATACATCCACCTAAATATAATTGGTCCGTAAATAAGGGCTTCTTCTGCCAAGTATACGACATGTGTCATGGAAACAAAAATGGCGACAAAAAATACATTTCAAAGACACAAAATGTCTCTACGAGGCAGTGATACATGATAGAAAGCACTTTGCGATCAATAACCTTAAAGCAGAGAACTTTGAAGAATATTAAGAGTAATCAAATTATGAGACGCAAAGGCTTATCCATTTTTAACCCATGCACCAGAAATACTGGTAGCAACCCTTGCATGAGAATGTGATATTCGTGAGACTTCAACCCTTTGAATTGTAATTCCTGCAAACATATTTTATGTTTCCAATTTCTACTGTATCTGATAAGAACCTTCAAGTTAATAAGAGTTTTAAAAATTAGTTCTCTCTCTGACTAGTTAAGGAAAAATGTGCATTTGGCATAATTTCTTTGCCATTTTCTTTCACTAAACCATATTTTTTCTTTATCTTCAACAATTCTAGAGCTCTCCATTGTCACGCCCCGGTCCGAAGGCCTTCCGACCACCGTCTCCCGTCGGAGCGGGCGCGAATCACCGTGCCTCGGCAATCCCGTGGGGCGTATGGTCGTTTGATACCGGGACGTGATGTCGTACGAGCCTGGGGTTGCGCCCGCACAAGGCAACATCGTTAAAGTTTGGCTATCATCGCATCTATCGAGTAAGCAGCGGAGGGACATTGTTGCAAGCATTTATCCATTTGAGTATTCGGGGCAAATTAAGGCAACGGGTTCTCTTTTAATACAATAGCATCGTTCCATACATTATGCCCATTTATACGAAAGCAGCTCGAGGCAATCGAAACCATATTTTTGGGTCTTGGGGATGAGGCACGCCTATCGTTTCCTCAAACGATCCAGTACCTGCAAGCAAGTAAACTGTTGGTGGGTCAGCACTTTTATAAGTACTGGTGAGTCTAAAATCAACTGAACAGAAGCAACATTCACTAAAACCAACACTAAGTAATCATGTTATAAAATATTATATTACTAGTGATCTTTCTAGTTTTTACCTATGTTCGTTACATGCAGGACAAGAATGGAGTCATATTACTTTCTTTTGAAAATATCTTTAAAAACAGAGTTCATATTCGATATAAGCAAGCAGGCAAGACAAGCCGATTGTTCTATTATCAGGGTGTGCGCAGCGTGTCTCGTGAGCTATACTCAAAGACACTAGGGACAAATACACATCTAGGGACTATCCTCTATCAAGCCAATACAATGAACTAGCTATTGCAGTTCGGTCCCCGAGAAACTCAGGATCGGTAGCGGTAATCCAGCTAACCAATGACTCCTTTATCTGATGCTATTAGCAGCTGTGACTCATGGTTGCTTTCCACTATCTCTGTAGCAGTCGTGACCAAGGTTCAGCTCTCCACCAATAGCCATTGTCCGACCGAGCCATTGTCCGACCGATGTGAATGCATAAAACACTATCAAATAAACTCTAGGATGCAGACGAGATGAACCAGCAGACCATATATCTCTGTTGCGGACTAGCCGCTCTCTTTGAACAAGTTCAAGCATACGATATGGTTCTCTCGAAGCAAAAGCGATAGTGGAACATGTTCATGCAAACTTTTACTCTTAGACAAGCGTTTCAGGTTCTCTTAGTTAAGCAAACAAGTTCATTTCAAAGACAAGCTATATGAGTTCTCTTATTAGCATGCAAGGCAGCTTCTATCATTCTCCTATGAAACTATCTTTAAGCAAACAAGCATTCAAAAATTCAGATTCATTATTAAGGCGTGCAAGAATCAGAGAACGAAGTTCTGCCCACTCACCTTGATATATAGTGTCAACGTGGAGCAGGGCACTACATCCATGCTTCAATATCAGCCTTAGACTTCCTCTTCGTATCTATTATTGTTGCAAAAAAAAATTTAGCAAAATTATTTTCTATGTGCATTACATCCACGTTGTGAGGGGCAAATCATGTCATAACAGAAAAGTATGTTCATAATAGATCTACCCAAAGTAGTAAACATATTAAGACAACAACAAAGTTATCAAATAAACTAACGTTAATCACCTTCCAATATGGCAGATCAAATAGAATTAATTTCTTTGACCATAGAGTACTTGTATCATTTGAACGCTTCCTCTTATTACCTAGCACCTTTACAAAATTTGTCAGGACAGTTTCATCTTACTTAATAGTTGGGAACCAAAAAAAAATTTAGGAGCATTTCTATATACTTCAAATTCGTTAAATTTTGACTTTGAGTTCTAAAAGGATGTGAATCATCTCTTAGGAATCTTCTATGACCAATGTAAGCAAACTTCTTCCCATTAGTTAATGACTCTACATCTATTCCTTTAGCACATACAGGACAACCATATCTTCTAGCAGTTCAGCATCCAAAAATATGCGCATATGTAGGAAAATCATATATGCTTCATGTCAAAATAGCTTTCATCATAAAGTTCATCTTTGTCAAAGAATCATATATTAAGCTTCTAATAGTCCACAACACATTCAACTCATCCACTAATGGTTGCAAATATATATTAATGTTATGGACAGGACCACTAGGACCAGGAGTTAACATTGTTAACATAGAAAATTCTTTTTTCATACATAAAGATGGAGGAAGATTGTATAGGACAATCATGACAGGCCAACAATTGTAGGAGTTGTTCATCCTAAAAGCATTGAAATCATCAGTAGCTAGTCCTAGATGAATATTTCGTATATTGCCAACAAACTCAGGCCACTTCATATTTATAGATTTCTAACAAGAAGAATACACTAGATGTCTCATGTGTGTTCTGTTATCTTCTGTATGCTCGTACTATCTCATCTTCTCAGTTATCCATTGTACTATATACATTCACTGCAACCATTCAGTTATTGGAAAGTACCTTAGTTTCTTCCTCGATATCTTTTTACCTCCTGATTGTGAGTTCATTCAGTTTCTATCTAGCTTCACCACACTTGGGACAATTTTCCTTATATGCATTTTTCCCTATAGAGTATACAATCATTAGGGTAAGCATGGATAATCGCACACTTCATGTGAAAAGGCTTGACCATATTCTTAGCTTTGTATATGGTTTTCGGTAATGTGTTCCCATCCGGTAAAATCTTCTTCATAAATTACAATATTTATGTAAAAAAAATCCTCGAAAGATTGATTTCTAGCTTTCATACTCAACAATTCTACTATTGTCGATAATTTTTTATGTAGATCCCAACAAGAAGAATATATGGCATGCATTGCATCCTCTAACTTCTTCTTATAATCAACATCAAGATCATCTTAAAAATTAGAATCATGAAATTGATTAGACTCATCCGGGCATTCTTCAAGGTCATCAAGATCAACTCGTCCAAATGTGTCAGGGAACATATCTACCGTTCTAAAGAAGGCATCTTCAGTACATTCATTAGTTGATTATTAACTAGTAACCTGAACGTTGACGACACTTCTAGAAAGTTGTTCTCCATGATTAACCCAAGTTATGTATGACTTATCAACTCCATTACAAACCTGATGCTCATTTATAACCTTTATACTTTTTTACCGCTATTATAATTACGACATTTATCTCATGAGCAAAGATACCAATTATTTTCTCCCATTGTATCTTTTGTGATGAATTATGTGACATCTTCGAGATATTCGATTGACAATTTAGGTGCATCAATCCAACCCTTACTTGGGTGTGCACAAGACATCAACATATATTCAATTAGTCAACAAATATGCAAAAATATCAGTGATAATAAAAAGTAATGAATAACCCAGTAAGAAAAGATAAAGAAAAATTGAAATACTATATCCAATTGGAATATATCAATCTCATGTATGTATCAGTGAAAACAAAAATGTATGTATCAGTGAATAAAGCAGTATATCAATCCATGACTAGACTATGTCAATCTCAATTAATGAAACAACACATGCATTTAGTTTCTACAAATCCAAAAATTAGATGAAAGATTTCTTCAAATAGAACTAATTTTAGATCAAATCAAGATCTACTTCTTGGAATATATCTGTTAAACTACAAAATTTACCCCATTAATGCCTTCGGCTAGAAACAGGACACTACAGTTACAAGATATCCTTACTAGTTTTTCATGGGAGACCCTAACAGAGTCATAGTATTTGTAAATCATCTAAATGATATGGAAAGGAAGAAGAATTATAGACTACAAATTTGTAATCAAGTATTTATAATCCAAAAATGTACACTACTTGGCATAATATTGCACTCAAGCAGGATAAAGAACAAAATAAGATTTAATACTTAATTAACGGATCTCCAAGAATCAAGGATCTACAGATGAGAGTTTTACCACTTTAATTAATTGATCATACACACACCATTTATGATATAATAAGATAACTTAATTGATCTCCAAGAACAAAATAAGTATGAAGGGTAAGTTGGTAAGTCTCGTCGTGTTTTCTCTTATATCACACGGCGCACTGCCACACGAGTTAGGCTATTCATCATTGCCATAAAACTGATCCTAAGGCAAGACTAGAAAGATAACTTAATAGATGGTGCACGAAACCTATATAACGTGTTTGGATTTGTCGAGCGGGCGAGTAGCCTTCCCACCAGTGCATTCATGTATCGATAACCCACCAGATTACTTGCAGGGTACGGGAGAACCTCGTTCAGTGCGGATGCCTCCTTCGTGCGTGCTAAGGCATAGAGTTCCCTTTGGAGCCTTGGAACGTTGCGTCCGGAACTGAAGCACATATACAAGACATAATTTTGGAATATCGCCTATACATCTTTTCATAAATGTAGCCACTTGGCACGCTTTTACTGTTTCAGAGAGAGAGGCTTGAGCGACTTGTAATATCGGCCTAGCGTCGCCTGTAACATATGTTTAATATCAATAAAGAGTTTGCTTTACTTCTATACTTGTGTTATTCAATGCTTCCATTATTAACGACTCTGTGAACTTGTTACCAATCGTATATGCGTTTATTATTCTGCTGCACTCGGACAATCTGTGCGACTCTGTGGCTTAGACCTCTTATCGCCTGCATGGACCACGGCCTTGCACAGGCGCGACTTATGCTCGTGCGGCATCATGTCCAGATGGGTGAAGCGATCGTACCGCGGGAGCGCTGGCGCAGTGATTCTCGCCTAGCGGGGATGGCCGATTAGCCTGCGAAAGATCGGGGCATGATATATTGGTATCAGAGCATGACTATACGCCTTTGGACTTCATTTCAATTTTCTCAGTTTTGAAAGCTCGTTCGTAGGTTATTTGCATATGCTCTCTCTCAATGTCCCATCGGAATGTTCCAAACAATAAGTCTAAATACTTTCGAAAAGTGCATGTAAATAATATGATTGCTTGTACAAAATTGTGATGTGAAGGCCTTTGTGCCGACCTGTGCTAGACTTGGTTGGAATAGACTCGTGCTAAAATTACAAGATATGTGCGAACCCAAATTCCTATACGTGATACCCAACTGGTTAGTGTACAAAATCGAATAGTGCCCGAATAGTTAACTATGCACACAGCCTTTCGGCTAAGTTGTGTTGAGTATCGCACGCCAAGACCCTTTTGGTACAAGCTAAGTTGCAATGAGATTGGAATATCATTCAGGAATAAGATAAGTCAGACTTAGAATGGCAACCAATAGAAACATTACTGGATTTATCGCTTAGGCGAACATAGAGAATCGTGCTTAGATTTTGAGAAATAGCTCGAACGGTATTTCGTGTCGGAAGATACAAAATCGAATATAGGTTACTTGGATAACAATAAACAGGGATAAATTCAAGGCTAAGATTTATCAGACGATACATAAGTATCGTGCAGGAAATTTTAAGAAAAAACTTGGCAAAAATGCTAGCAATTGATGCGAACATCGATTGAGGATTTAATTGGGTGACTCAATTCCGAGTGGTGTATGGATCATTAGAAATGTCCAAACGGATTCATAAGTCTCGTGCAATAGTCGGATTAAACAATTGGAGAATGTCTTGAATAAATGATAAGGCTTATATCGAATTAGGATTCGTGGAAATAGAAATCGATATCTTGGTTAAGAAAAACTTGTTAAAAACTTGGAGTATCGTGCGAGCGATTTTGGATTGAAACAAACGGATTGAACTTGAATACAATATAGCTCGAATAAAAGTTAGCCCAAAATGAATATTGTGGTTCGATGAAAGAGATGAGCGATAACGGATTTGACTTAGAGTTTGGAAGAACGATCTTGAAATCTAGTTCAAAAAGATAACATTCAAAATCAGTCCCAACGAGAACAATTATCCTGCAGGAGCACTGGCATGGTGATTTCACGTACGGCGGGATGATCGAACTCACGGGAACATGTTCGGTGATTATTCGAAAAGAACTCGATGAATGAAACGTATCAAAAATGGAATAGACTTGGACTTGAATATTTAAACTTAGTTATTTGAGGAATGCCAAAAGTAAGACTATGGATTTACCGAATGGTAATATTTAAGTTGGATGATTTTGCTAGATGAACTATAATCACTGCATGAACGGACTTGACTCGATGGATATATAACTTGGATAGAGTAAAAAAGAAATGATAAGGAAGTCTTGATAGTTTCGAAGATAACCACAACGTTCAAACATTCTTGTCTTGTGCGAACGTAACTCTATGCTCGTGCATGTGTCATGCCCAGATTAGGACGATCATCCAGCGGGAGCGTTGACGTGGTGATCTTACGTCCAACGAGGGTGATCAAACTTGCAGAAGACCGGAGCGTGACAACTAATGGATTGCCTTGACTTTTGGTTCGACACGATAAGACGAATTTGGAAATACAAGTGAATCAGAAATATTTCATGGATAAGTTATCCTAGAACCTTGAACAAATCACGCTTGATGGTTTCGTGAACGAATACATGAATTAGGTTGGACGACCTAAAGTTATAAATAAAGGTTTAGAATCGAATCTTGGCTTAGTGGTCTAGACTTGGAATGGATAGGGATTCTATCAAAACATATTTGGAGAGATAGACTATGCAAATTGTCCTGCAACTTGAATATATCGTGGATTTTACCGAACGAACTCGAACTATGTGCAAACGAACGTGTTAATGAGAGTAGGATGATCCGTGCTTGATGTTTAGAAATCTGAGTAAAACGGGCTTGGGTAGAATACCCTGTGCAAATGAACAATGGTTTGACCCTAGGAATTGGGGCAAGCATCGTGCGATAAATTTGCACGATAAATCGTGTACTTAAACTTGTACCTATGACCTTGTGAGCTGACCTAGTAATTAGGCAGACGACCCTGTGCCGAGTGAAGAACCAGTGTGACCGACTTTATTATATTGCTTGAACAAGCTATAGAACTGGGGAAGCAAGACTTAGAGTTAGACTTGGGAGTTATCGAGTGTTATGTCTGACCCGAACAGATGGACGCTAGTCGGTTGATCGGATAGATCAGCGGTCGAAAGCGAGGTGGAGTGAAGCATGGTTGGCAACAGCTAATTGGCTCAGGCGATTCTTGTTGTTGTTGTTGCGGGCGTAAGGTAAGACCCTCTTTCGAGTTTCAGAGGTGAATCCTCATATGAAAGACTCCCATCCCCGGAGAAATCCCCCCTTGGTGGAATCCCTCAACTCCTCGAATTTTTCCATAGTAGACGGGAAGGAAGAAAGCGAGAAAATTCACTAATTCCTCATCCTCAAATCAGGGAAAAACAAGAAAAAAGAATCAAATTACACCATCCCTGTAATAGGTAAATGCCTTTTTTCTCCTAAAGTTGTTGAAATTATTCGTAATAAAATATTAGCCGCAATTGAAGAGGTCTTATCAATAAAATTTCCGTTTATCCGAGATCTAGGCATAATTAGCAATCCATTCTATAATTCTTTTCATTATCCTTCGGAAAAAATGATCCCACAAACAAAGGCTCCCCTACCGATGCATTTTTACATCCCACAGCTTCGGTAGATTGCTTAGCCCTGTTCATCTTCGGCGCAAGAGCGCTTCCCCTTGTCCCTACTCACTGTAGCGGCATGTCCTGACATGCCTGCCCTACTCTCACTCTCTTGATTAGTCGCTAGCTCAAAGCTAGCTACACTCATATCCCCCCGCCTACCCCTCTCACTCGGCGAGGCCTCGATGTCACCCCGGCCTACTAAAGAAAAAAAGCAACGAGACTTTTTTCATATAATGATCGTTGAACATCTGATGGTTTGAGTTCTCCCGAAGTTTTAACCGAGAACGACCCGAATTACAGGCCTTAATTTATCTCCGACTAAGTCACCATTTTCCCTACCGACAATGACTTTCCCCCAAGTCTGCCTCTGCGCTGAATACGAGCATTTGAAGAATAAGTGTTCACTCCCTACGGTCGCCTCGACTGACTGAGATAGAACGGGGATTTGCATGCCTTAGCCGATACCGATACCGCAACTCCGTTCGGGCTTCAGTTAAGGGTTTAACAGCGCCTCGCTGCTTCCTTCGGGCGCCTAACGGTAGTGCAAATACTTGGTTTGGTTGGAATAAAAATGACTTGGATTTGATTGACCCTATCGGAAGTATCATCGTGGTTCATAAAACGAGAACCCTTGAGATTTTTGCAAGTAGCTTATCCGATTTTACTATCTCTAAGTTTAGTTGAGTGCATATGTTTGAGGGACTTATTGAATGTGTGCATGATCCAAGACTCAATAAGATGTGAAACTCGAGTACTAAGACTTCGCTATCGCTAAGTTGGTGACATAAATATGTTTGAAGGACGCTTTGAATATGTGCATGATCCAGACTCGCGATATGCCGATCTCGAATGCTAGTGCAAGTGAATATCCATATGAACAAGTATAATGACTTGTATAAGTTTGCCTCAGCCTTAGATCATCATTCACAATGGATTATAGCGTACCCCTCATTAAGCGATACGGCGTAAGGAACGAGTAGAAGATCCGTTCGAACAAATCAGATCTAGTGGTACCGATTGCTATGCTTGGGATAGAATCGATAATACGATAGAATGGCATGCGCTTAGGAAGTCTCGAGGACGAGACTTTTTCTGAGTGGTGTATAATGTAACGACCCGTTTCGCTCAAGCGGACTGCCAATTCAATCGACAAAAGTGTAACATCCTGACCCGCTTTGCTCAGCGAGAATACTCGTTTGAGGCAAAAGGATTTTCAGACTTGGCCCTTCAGGAGTTCCGGCTTAGGCTTTCAGAGGCTCGCTCGGAGTATCGCTCGACCGAGGCGAATCATCGCTAAGGTGGGTGGCTACGATGAACTTGTCTTTGCTTAGCCAGCACACTTAAAATATGGACGATACATGCTAGTCGCTAGGTAAATCACCCCCTGCATGCTAATAAATAATACAACGCACCTAGCTAAGGAAATAATCCCAACTTGTCTTATTTGTGTTAGAACATGGAAATGAAACTTTGCTTATATATGGACCCTCGCATGCTCCCTTTGCCACGTGCAACTAGACCCTGCTATGCCTCGAGTAGAATCGTTGTATGCTCTTCGGAGTGCAATGCTTCACTTGCTACACTGCACGACCCTAGAATATGTCGCTTGGTATATCCCTTTACAGTTTTACTTCTCGGCTTACCCTTAGGCCTGAGCCAACGTGAATGCTTATGTTTATACAAATACATGCTTGCTTGCTTATATGTTAACTTGTAATATTGCCTCGATCTAATACTTGCCACAATGAAACTTATGCCACAAATTAAGTAACACTATCGCGTATCGTGCATGCATTCGAGTTAGCCAGAAGACTATTAAATAGTTATTCTGTGCAATATGAACCTGCAAGTATCCGGGACCGTTGGGTCGCCAAGGCAGTCCCCGCACCAGGGGAATGCATCAATCAAGTTGAACATCTGAACGAGAATCATGTATAGTTTACATCTGAACAAGAATCATGTCAAGTAAAGCAAAAAATCACAGCTCGTGGAGCAATGCTTGTTCAGATCTTGAATCATGGATTATCTTGTCAAGTTGGTAAATCTGGAAGACCCAGACTTGTGCATCGTGGACAACTTGGAATCAAGGGGGATCTTCGGATCCCGTCCCACGGACGATCTCTGAGGGACTGGGGCCGATCCGATCCGGATGGAACTATTATTTAGTCTCTTGTTCTGGACGGGATGGCTTACAGCGCACCTTGTAATTTCGTTGCATTCCATCTTTTTTTAAGACTATAACTCATCCTTATGGCTATGCCAGCGATAATTATTCATGTAGATAAGTCATCCTCGCTTAGCGGTAATCCGCGTATGAGTCATTGCATCGCATCAAGAATATTTGAACACCTGAATGATCATAAGTATAACACAATTGTACATATGGAATACTTCAACATCTTCTGCAACACATATGATAATTCGAGTAACTCGTGCACCCGAACATAACCTCGCTTACAATACTTGTGTTTGCATATGTTATTGCCCATGAATTCATTACATATATGCTTGTGCTTGAATTAACTTGGTTTGTCTTGGACAGGGAAGGACAAATGGTAAGTTCGTAAGTCTCGACGTGTTTTCTCTTATATCGCATGGTGCATTGCCACACGAGTTAGGCTATTCATCATTGCCATAAAACTGATCCTAAGACAAAATTAGAAAGATAACTTAATAGATGGTGCACGGAACCTATATAACGCGTTTGGATTTATCGAGTGGGCGAGTAGCCTCCCCACCAGTGCATTCATGTACTAATAACCCACCAGATTGCTTGCAGGGTGCGGAAGAACCTCATTCAGTGCGGATGCCTCCTTCGTGCGTGCTAAGGCATGGAGTTCACTCTGTAGCCTTGGAGCGTTGCGTCCAGAACTGAAGCATATATACAAGACATAATATTGGAACATCGCATATACATCTTTCCACAAATGTAGCCACTTGGCACGCTTTTACTGTTTCAGAGAGAGAGGCTTGAGCGACTTGTAATCTTGGCCTAGCGCCGCCTGTAACACATGTTCAATATCAATAAAGAGTTTGCTTTACTTATATACTTGTGTTATTCAGTGCTTCCTCTATTGACGACTCTGTGAACTTGTTACCAATCGTCGATGCGTTTATTATTCTGCTGCACTCGGACAATCTGTGCGATCCTGTGGCTTAGACCTATTATCTCCTGCATGGACCACGGCCTTGTACGGGCGCGGCTTACGCTCGTGCGGCATCACGCCCAGATGGGTGAAGCGGTCGTCCTGCGGTAGCGTTGGCGCAGTGATTCTCTCCTACCGGGGATGACCGATTAGCCTGCGGGAGATCGAGACGTGACCCCAGTAACACATAAGCTCGAATAGACTTGAGAAAGAAATATGAGTCTATAAAAACTAGGCTACATCAGCAGATAAATCAACAATATGAATAAATGAATAGCATAACTCTGGAAGAAATGATATAAGTACCTGGTACCAATGTCCACATAACAAAGCAACATACATTAGCAATTCCAGGAAGGCTCCATAACAATCTATGCTACAAAACTGGCAAGGGACCAGGTCTTCAGAGGGACGTAACAAGGTACAAAAAATAGCATGCCAAAGTAAAACAGTGAAATAATAAACAATGTGCTCAAGGGTATCTATCATAACCAGCTAAGTGAATGCAAGTGGGAATGTACTCGTCCGCTAAACCACCAGTTTCATACATATACTAGGGTACTAGTGATAGTAGTAATAATAGTAGTAGATACGTACAAGCCCCTTCAAGGTACCTGCAATACTATTATACTAGTAGAGTTTGGTAGCCCAGCGATATGGTAAGTTCTCCCCAACCCCATGTATCTCACGTCTCATGTTACGAAACGCAAGACAATCACTATCTAGGTCTCAAGTCCAGGTGTAAATAACATCATGTCAACTAGCACATGTCTCAAGTCCTGTCCTAAAATAGAAGCCGGAATCCTCGAATATCTTAAGTGAGGCTTCTGTACATGAGAGTCGTGTATAGTGTCCTAAGATAATTCGTACAAGTGTTGCACGTATACGGTATACGATGACAAAACAATCTAACGATACCCGTCTTTGCGCACGGAAGTCGGCACCCGAATATAATCCGGAAGCTAAGTATCGTGGCGGTCCTAGGTCATAACAATTACAAGCAATAAATAAAACAACAAAAATAAAATAACTAGAGCACAATCTACTGTGAACTAGGCAATGTACACATGCCTGAATTCTGGATATAGCGAGGTCCAAGTAGCGAACTCAATAAGTTAACTACTCCCGAAAAGGTGAAATCCATACGAACGTCTTCGTATGCTGCAACAGACATCACCAACGTTTCCAAAACATAAGAAATAGCTAGAATTGACTACCCATAAGTCCAATTTGGACACAGGGGCAAAAATGACAGTTTTTGGTCAAAGCGGTGTCCAATTGTGGCCCACTTTGCACCGAAAAATGTGTCAGAGATAAAGTTCTAAAAATTTAGAAACTTTAGTGTCTACGAGTCTAGAACGATGACATGAACTCAACGGAGTATCCAAAATTGGATTTCGTTGAGCCGGTCACGAAATCACCCGTCAAGTAGAACCGTGGGGCCCACGAAACGGTGTTTCGTCAACGTTCTCAGAATTGAAGCAAACTTGGGTCACAGAATCAGCGTAATGCTGCGATTCCAATAGCGCAAGTTTCGTTTTGAAACGACAAGCACACACGAAGTTATGACAAGGTGTCGGAATAGGCCGATATGGTTTTTTTTTTTTGACGGATATGCGTTGATTCCAGTGTGCACGCACATCCAAATCAAGTTTTGCTAAATATTACACGTCCGCGTTGACAATACGCGTCTACCGGTATAATTCGCACACGACAAAGTCGCCTCGTTTGGCCGGACTCACCCCATATCAAAAAATTTGGGCTTTCAAAATCAAATTTTTGACAGTATTCAGCATTAAATTAATCATAGAATAAATCGAATTTAAAGAAAGTATTTAAAGGGATTAAAACTAGATTATGTTGTCAAGAAGTCTGTTCAAGTAGAATTTTAGCATCGCATGTCATTTTGGAGATAACGGGACTTAAACACGTGTACCTGGAACAGTTTCTGTTCCTAAAAACTCAGTCAGTTTTTCATGTTTTGTGTCTCGATTTGCGATCGATACAGGACACGATAAACTAAAATATTTAAACAGATTTTATGGGGGCATGCAGTCTTCACATAGGAGTTGATAGATTGTCATTTGGTTATGTGTGGAGGGAGAAAATGAGATGGGAAGAAGGGTACCTTGGGCAAGTTTTTTGTGGGCTTCTACTAGTCACGTTCGTGGGCGAAGTTCGACGGCCTAGATCGGCTGCGTGCGGCGGCGTGCGGCGTCAGGGAAGGTCGCCTAGATGGGGTTGAGGGTGATGGTGATGATCTGATGGTAATGGTGGTATAAATGGAGAGAAATGGGAGGTTACGGGAAGATGGATCGAGGGGTCGCGGGGGGGGTGGGGGGGAATGGGTAGCGGTTTAGGTTTGGGTTTCGGGTTTTAATTACTTTTTATTCTTTTATATTACCATATAAATATATGTATATATATAACCATCTATATATGAGAAATTAGGTTTGTACCCTAAATAATTTTCAGAAAATTCTACAATATTTTAATAGTAGTTGTATACCCAAAATATATTTTCTTTGAAATATTTGTAATTAATAATTATACATAAATATCTATACAAGTTAATAAATCCATGAATTTATATTATTTTTCTAATTAGCTAAGAATAATAAAAATTTTCCTTAATCTCAAATAATTACATATTACCAATAATAAAAATAATAAAATTTTAAATTTTAAAAAAATCAGAAGGTTTACACTCTGGATAAAAAAATTCGTAAAAATTAAAAAGTTTCAGGGGAAAAAAAAAAAACTTTAAACGAAACCAAATTATTATGTTTCCACAAAATTACACTTAGGTCGAAAAGGCACAGCATTCTTCTCTACTGCATGTATACAACAATTTACAGTGTTCCCTCCGTCATCGTCGCTCCCGCCGCCGGCAGTGTACTATTCCTCTCCTTGCAGAACCCATCCATCTTCTCCGTCGTCGTCCTATCGCTACCGCCACCCCCACCGCCATTTGCACCGCCACGTATGATGTAATGTGCGAGCTGGCCGTTAACCGACGCCAAGTTTTCCCCACACAAGAACTCCTCGCTGCAGACCTTCTCCACCTCCCTCTCGTAGTCGTGCACCAGCACGTCCGTCCTCCCCTTCCCCGTGGTCCTCGCCATCACCGCGGCCGTGAATATCGCCGACATCCTCCCGGGGGCCGTGGGCGCGTACCCTCTCGGCCCGTCCACCAGGATGACGTCCCACGAGACGTCGTAGAGCTGGTTGGGCATGTCGTTGATCGCGAGGCGGCAGTCGGAGAACAGCAGGTTCTGCACGGGCCTGCACTCGTCGCGGACGCGCTCGCGCGAGGACCGGATGAGGGTCTCGAGCTCGGCGACCGTGGTGGTGTAGGAGACGTCGTAGGCCTCGAGGGCGTTGGGGTGCTTGCCCTCGTAGTGGGCAACGTAGTACTCGTTCTCGTCGAGGAACACGGTGCGTCCGCCGTGGTTGAGGGAGCGCCAGAGGAGGGTCTCGGGGGTGAGGCCGAAGACGAGGAGGTTGCAGGGGGCGCGGCGGCGGATGGCCTGGGAGATGGCGCGGAGCTCGGCCTCGGGCATGCGGCCGTTGCCGGTGGACGAGGCGGAGGCGGCGTAGTGGAGGAGGGCGTCGGCGAGGACCGGCGGGGCGGCGGTGGTGTGGGTGAGGGTGGGGGTGGGGGTGGAGAGGGAGAGAGAGGTGGTGGTGGTGGTGGTGGTGAGGAAAGTGAAGAGGGAGACGAAGGTGAAGAAGGAGACGACAGCGACGATGAGGAGGCGGTGGTGGTAGGACCCGGAGCCGGATCCAAAGCCGAGGAGGGAGGAGAAGGAGCCGGACTGCTGCTTGCAGAGGGGATTAGGGTTGGGGTGGAAGAGTATCAACTTTGTGTTGTTGGTGGTGTTTGTGTTTGTCTTCATTTTTTTTTCCCCCTCTTGTTCTTTTCTTCTCCTACTCTTCTTCAGCTGCTGCAGTGATGAGAGACGGAGGAAGGAAGATGGGGTATAAATACAGAAGGAAAGGTGGTGGTGTTGGTAACATTAAATCTTTTCCTATATTCGCGCTCACACTATTATTACTTTATTAGTATATTTGTATGTTGGTCGCTATTGAGTTCAGGTATAGCATTTGGATTTGGAATTGGTATTTTCATTGAACCAGAGTAAATAAATAAATCTAATCAGATGATATACCCATTGGAATGACGTATCTGTCATAACAATGTTCTTTGGATAAGCAATTTTGCTAAAAATGTGCGAAAAAATTGACTGTAATAAAAATGTCCATAGCACGTTATATGTGCTAAACACGATCTTCGGAAGATATTTTTTTCCGTAATACGAGTTAGGAGTGTGCATCGATCGGTGGTCGATCTATTTAGTCACGACTATCATTGAACCAAAATTAATCAGTTTTAAAATAATTACAGTCGAACCAAACCAATCAATTGGTCGGTTCGGTTTTGAAATCGACCGACTTGGTTCGTATCACACCCGATTCCAGATTTAGTATTTCTTGAATTTCTAGAATTTATTTTTTTTGATAATGTATTTATGTTATATTTTTCATGTTTGTTCCTGTCATTTTATTTTTTATCTTTTTTCTGTTGTTGAGAAAGACTACCCGAGACCAGTAGAATACCCATTGGCATTGTCATAAGACCCGGTTTATGACCCGCATGTAGAATAGACACTTGACTCGGTACATTTTGGGTGAACTCATGACTAAACCGTCTTTCTCTAGGCTCTTAGTATATATAAGAGCTTTTCTCTCTTTCTTCTTCTTCATTTTCATTTCCTCCTTCCTCCTCTCCCTCAAGCTCCATCTAACCCTAACCCTAAGGAAAAGTTGCTGTGGCTTGGACCGTGAGAGGTAGAGGCTAGGAGCCACCCAAGGAAAGTACATCCTGCTCAATGGTGAAATCATGAATTTTTGGATTTTTATATATGTTGTTGTTTTAAAAAATATATTTGATGAAAAATATTCTCCTTCAGTTGCTAATCATGTTTAGTTCTTGGAGTTTTTGATTTTGATGTATAAACTTTTGTAGATCTGAGTTTTAAGTTTAGAGTTTTTATGTGTTCCATGATTTTTTTTTTTTTGATCTATTACAACTTAGTATTTTCAAAAACTAGTGGTTCCTTATGTTAGAGCATTTCATTTCGTGCAATTCGGCTTTTGTTTCACTTAATTTGGAATAAAAATAAAGTTTTTATGAAGAAAATAAATTTTCGGTTATTGGAGCTTTCGGCCATGGCCGAACCTGCTGTTGGAGAAGACGATGTCTTCATGCGGCCTGTGAGTGCATGCGGCTAATGAGTCCATTCGGTCAGTGAGTTCATGCGGCCAGTGGGTGTATGCGGCCAATGAGTTCATACGGCCAGTGGTGCATGCGGCCAGTGAGTTCATGTGGCCAGGGAGTCCATGCGGCCAATGGACGCATGCAGCTAGGAATTCTTGTGTGCATTTTTTGTTCTCTGTTGTTATGTTCTCTTAAGTAATTCCTTTCAGTGATTATTGTTGGATGCTTCCTTATGTCGATGCAAGTTTATGATACCAGACAAGTTTTGCATGTGAATTCTCAAGACAAGTTTATGCACAAGTTCACCATCCTCGTGATACCGTAGGAATGTATGTGTATAAAAATATATTGTATTTGGCATTGGGCAATCAAGTTTGAGTATTGTCCAATGTATCGCGTGTCGCGAATACGATAACTCATGAAAAGTTCGTACTCGCGACTCATCAATTTAGGGAGTTCTCAAGTGTCCATGACTCGAGAACTTGAAATAATTTAGAATGATTAGACCAGAATGGATTTACCTAGATCATTGGGAGGGAAGAATATTGTGCTACCGGCTACCCCGATCCCTAAGGGCCCCATGCAGCATGGACAACCTTGCTAGGCAAGGGCTCCATGACTGACCGAGTTTATGCGTGCTGCGGCACTTATAAGACAAGTTTATGTTACAAGACAAGTTTATGTTAATAAAATAAGTTTATGATTGCAAGTTTGATTTTATGCTTATAAGTTCAATTTCTATTTGTGACAAGTAACAAGTTATGTTATTGTATGGTTGAATGTACATTAAGTTTACTAGACAAGCGTACCCTTGGCCATCTGGGTTAACTGCAGTATCGGTGGTAGCAATATTCTTAAAATATGCATTTAGTAATTAATGTATGTGACAACCCTAGCTAGTTAATCGTAGCAAGCCCTAAAGTTGTTTGGCCGTACGATGAATGATGTTACTTTTATTACAGCTCGCTCTTCTAGTTTTATTTTTCTCCCGGTGCGTGGTTAGGGTGCTAAGTTCTGCTCGGGTGAAGGTCTGCAACCCCGGTCCTTGTTTGGTTTAAGGGTTATGGTCCCGATCCTGAGTAGTTCTTGCCATGCCCCGATCTCCCGCAGGTAATCGACCGTCCCCGCTGGGCGCGAATCACCGGACCAGCGCTCCCGCGGGACGATCTTTCTCATCTAGATATGATGCCGTACGGGCACAAGCTGCGCCTGTACAAGGCCATGATCCGAACAGGCGGTAAAATATCTAAGCCACAGAGTCGCACAGATAGTCCAAATACAGCAGAATAAGAAATAAACAGGCGATTGGTAACAAGTTTACAAAGTCGTCAATAGCGAAAGCATTGAATAACACAAGTACGGAAGTAAAATAAGCTCTTTATTAATATTGAACAAGTATTACAAGCGGTACTAGGCCGAGATTACAAGTCGCCCAAGCCCTATCTCTCGAAACAATAAAAGCGTGTGACAAGTGGCTACATTTGTGGAATGATACATAGGTGATGTTCCAATATTATGTCTTGTATATGCGCTTCAGCTCCGGACGCAACGCTCCAAGGCTCCAGAGCGAACTTCATGCCTTAGCACGCACGAAGAAGATTTCCACACCAAACGAGTTTTTCCCGCACCCTGCAAGCAATCAGGTGGGTTATCAGTACATGAATGCACTGGTGGAGAGGCTTATCGCCCTCTCGACAAATCCAAACACGTTATAAAGGTTCTGTGCACCATCTATTAAGTTATCTTTCTAGTCTTGCCTTAGGATCCATTTTATGGTATAATAAAAAGCCTAAATCGTGTGGCAGTGCGTCGTGCGATATAAGAGTAACACGGCGAGACTTACCAACTTACCATTTATACTTTCTTGTCTAAGGCAAACCACGTTAAACCAAGCACGAGCATATATAATAAAATCCAGGGGCAAATGCATACACAAACACAAGTGTCGTGAGAGAGGTTCTGTTTTAGGTGTACGAGTTAAACGGATTACTCAGGTGTGTTACAATAGATTCTTAGGTGTTCAATATGTACAGATGTCTTATATTCATAATCATTCAGGTATTTCATATTACTGGATGCGATACAATGACTCGCACACGGGTTGCCGCTAAGCGAGGATGGCTTAGTCTATATGAATAGGAGGTCACTGGCATGACGCCATAGAGGACGGTGTAGTCTTAGGGTAGAATAGTGCGCAAGCAGGAACAGGGGTCATTGCACACATCCCGCCCAACGCATGCGACTCCAGTTAGGAGGTTCCGACCGGTCGGATCGGCCCCGGTGCCCCGGAGACCGTCTGCAGAACGAGATCCGAAGATCTCCCATGTGCACTAAGTTGTCCGTGACCATGCAAGTTTAGATCTCTAATCTTCCGGGCCTCTGGTCAGGTACAAGAACAAGTCAGGATATATCAGGTATAAGCTCAAGTTAAAGGCAGGATTGTTCACAATATACATATCGACTCCCCGAGCTATTCAATTCAGTACGGGACGGGTATTGCTGCATGAGCTGTGATTCTTGGATTATTGATATAATACAAATCCCCTGGTTTGGGAACTTCCTTGGCGACCTAATGGTCCCAAATACTTTCAGGTTCATACTTGCAAGGAACAACTATTCGATAGTCTTTCAGGGAACTTAGATGAATGCAAGATAAGGTAGTGTTACCAGGGGTCGTAGCATGAATTATGTAACAAGCATTGAATCGAGGCAACAAGTACAAGCTACAACGTAAGCAGGCAAGCATGTATTTATACGAAATATAAGCATTTACATTGGCACGGTCTAAGGGGTAGTGCAAGGAGTAAAGCCGTACAGGGACATATCGAGCGGCATAATCTAGGGCGTGCAGTGTAAACAAGTGAAGCAGTGCATTACGAAGAGTATATAACGATCTACTCGAGGCATAGCGGGGTTTACTTGCACAAAGCAAAGGTAGCATGCGAGGGTCCAAGTTATAAGCCAAATTTTATTTCTATGTTCTAACACAAGCAACACAAGATGGGATTATTTCCTTAGCTAGGTGCGTTGTATTCTTTATTAGCATGCAATGGGTGATTTACCTAGTAACTAGCATGTATCGTCCTATTTTAAGTATGCTGGCTAAGCAAAGACAAGTTCATCGTAGCCACCCACCTTAGTGATGATTCGCATCGGTCAAGCGATACTCCGAGCGAGCCTTTGAAAGTCTAAGTCTAAACTCCTTAAGGGCCAAGTCTAGAAATCCTTTATCTCAAACGAGTCTTCTTGCTGAGCAAAGCGGGTTAGGTCATTGCACTTGCGTCATTTGAATCGACTGTCCTCTTGAATGAAAAGGGTCGTTATAGTTCCTATTCTCTATTGTCGCTCGTCGCCTTACTTTCTTTATTGTTTTTATTATTGATTCTTCCAGTATTATTCTTGAGACAAGTACATTGGTATCATACAAGTCTTGATCTGCATTTATTTCTTATATGTCTCTTTCTGCTTATGTTATGTTGGGTTTGGTCTATCACCTCGAGCTCATTTGTGGTACTTGTTACTTGGGGTTCTGACCCCACTAGCTTTGCATGGCCAGGTTACCCCGAAGAGAACCAGGATCTACCGTATTTCCAGCAAGATAGCTTGCACTCATAGGACTGCGGCCGAAGCTCGCTAGTGGGTTTACTTCTTTGATCCCTCGTCTTGATTACTTTATTTTGTGGGGTTTAGCAAGGAACAGAGTTAGCTCCTTATATTTTTGAGAGTTCGATCAACATAATGTATATATTATACCATGGCTGGTATATTTGATCATGTATTATTATACTTTGCTAGTACAGCAATTTGTATTCACTAGCTTCATGACCATATATAACATGTAAATTTAGGATACCTTTTTACTTATATGTATTATATACTCTTGTACTTGTGTTGCTAGATTGAGATAATAGGATTTGTCGGCCTTAGGACTGACGTCATAGCATGCTAGAGTTTACCCATCTGTCTTATTGACAACCTTAACACATTGCGGCTTACTTTGATATTCTGCAAGGTACGGTTGGCCATGTCAGTCCCCGTATTTACCTAGTATTCTGGGAGCAGGGCGTGACAAGATTTTCTTGGTAGCCCATGCAGGCCTGTTTTTCATACTTGTAAGAGGACTCATCTTGTTATAATCTCAATCCTCTATTAATCTTCGATTGACCTCTACTTGCAACATGCACCTCTCATTTTCCTTGAACTTCAAACTTGCTTGACATGATTATTCCATTCTCGTCCCTTGTTGATATCCTTGTGTCCTTATCCTTCAGGGATACCCCACCTGCTCCTTCTTTCGAGGGTTCTGTTGCACCGATAACTCCAGTAGATATATTAGTAGGCCGGATTTTGCCACTGAACCAAAGGAAATCGTCAGTAGCTTTTTATCAACCGGATTCGCAAGTCATGCATGCCCGACCAGCACAATAAGCTACACCAGTCTTGCCGGAATAGCCAGTTCAGCCGGTTCCGTCATTCATACCAGCCCAGCTAGCCCAGACAATACCACCAGTTCTACCAGTACAACTAGGGCAGGCAAACTCGCAGGCTATGTTAGAGGTGATCCAAGCTATGATGATGGTACAATAACAATAACAGCAATAACAACTCCAGCTTCAGCAATAAGTGGTCCAATTCTGCCAGCAGTTTCATCAAGGACAAGAATATGCCAATGCTACTCTTTGCCAGGGAGTTATAGTAGCACTAGACAACAGTAGGCGTTATACTGACAACTCGGCGACCAATGTTAGTCGTATGCGCCCAACCAAGTTTCTCGGCACGAAAGATACAGTTTCAGCAGATTCTTGGCTCCAGGACTTTGAGGCCATCATGGATACAACCAAGACCCCAGATGATGAGAAGGTAGCAGTCGTAAAGCTATAATTATCAGATCTTGCCCGAGATTGGTATGCAGCACAAGAAATGGTGCTTTCGAAGTCCATTGACAGGCAGACGTTCAAGGAGCGCTTCCAGAAAAAAGTATTTCCATACCACCGACAAGTTCCAGCTCCAACAGCAGTTCATCAACCTCCGCCATAACACAAGATCTGTCGACCAATATGCGATCGAGTTTTGCCGACTTAGCCGATTTTCTCCCCATATGGCAGCTTTCGAGGAAGACCGAGCCAAGAGATTTGAGCAAGGGTTATATCTAGAGCTTCAGCAGTTTACGGTGGGTCATAATTATACCACCTATGATGCAGTACTCAGGGAAGCTAGGTCCCAAGAACTTGTCTGCCAGAGATTAGTAAAAAGGACCAGAGGCCAGAAGAGGTCGCACTCATCCCTGAGAAGCACCAATATTCAGTTATCACCTCCAGCACCAACAGTCAGAACTTCTCGCCCGCCAGCACCTCCAACCTCTACAGTAACCTCAATACAATCTACCTGGCAGTCTGTATCAGCAGGATGCAGCCACTGCAGCAAGCCAGGACACACAAAAGAACAGTGTAGGAGGGCCAATAGCCAATGTCTCAGATGTGGGACATCCGACCATATGATTGGTTCATGCCTAATCCTGTACCCAGAGACTTCTTCAGTCCGACAGTTACCAGCTCTGCCTCGGGCAGCGATTGAAGGCCCGCGAGGACCAATATTAGCAGTTCGACCGCTAGCCCAGCGTTCTCTTCCGACACAGACTCAGCAGTTCCAGCAGCAACGTCCGACGCAGTACGCATATGACCAACAAGTCCAACCAGCAAGACAAAACCAGCAGCAAGTTGTAACACCCCGTTCCGCTCAAGCGGACTGCCGTCTCAAACGGCAAAAGTGCAGCTGTCCCGACCCGCCTTGCCTCAAATAAGAAGCAAAGGATATCCAGACTTGCCCCTACAGGAATTCAGCTTAGGCTTCAGAGGCTCGCTCGGCGTATCACTCTACCGAGGCGAATCATCGCTAAGGTGGGTGGCTACGGTAAACTTGTCTTTGCTTAGCCAGCACACATAAAATCTGGAATATTTATGCTAGTCGCTAGGTGATTCACCCCCTGCATGTAAATAAATCCAACGCACCTAGCTAAGGGAATAATCCTAACTTGTATTGCTTGCTAGAACATGGAAATGAAATACTGCTTATATACAGACCCTCGCATGCTAAGTCCCTTAACGGTTTCATCTCTCGGCTTACCTTCGGGTCCGAGCAAACGTGCTGATTATGTTCCTTAGAAGTGACATGTTGGTATCAGAGCCTGGCTTCTACGCCTTTGGACTTCGATTTGAAATCTCTGTTTCGAATCGTTCGTGGGTTATGTGCACGCTCTCTCTCAATGCCTCGATGAGATGTTCCAAAAATAAGTCTAAATACTTTTAAAATGCGTTTTGAATGATATGATTGCTTGTCTGGTTATATGCTGCGAGTGGCCTTTGTGCCAACCTGTGCAAACCCTTGAGAGTATCGCTAGTAACTTGTCCGATTTTCACTAACTCTAAGTTTGGTTGAATGCAACTATTCGAGGGACGCCTTGAACTAGTGCACCATCCAAGAATTAAGAAAAGGTGAAACTCGAGTGCTGAGACTTCGCTATTACTGAGCTGGTTGACGTGCTCATGCTAGAAGTGCACTTCGAAAGTGCGCACGATCCAGTCTAAGCGATATGCTGATTTCGACGCTTGTGCAAGTGAATATCCAAATGAACAAGTACAACGACTTGTCTAGGATTGCCTCAACCCTAGATCACTGCTTGTCCTTAGTAAGTCTCGAGGACGAGACTTTTTCTAAGTTGGGTATGTAGTGCCTCAAATCCCGATCCGACCGGGATGTGCACTATATAATTGGGCTTGTGGCTAGTCCGTCAGAGTATGCTTAGATCTTCGGCATCTTATTGCCAAGGACGAAATGTGATGATCCTTTCCAACTCATGGAAAGGCCTCTATTGAAACGAGTCCAATAGTTTTCGTGTTTGGTTGCTTGGTTTTCTTGATTGCCGCTTTGGGATTTGATTTGGTGTTGCTTTCGAGTTGCTTGGTTTTCGCTGTTGGTTTTATTGATTGGAGCTTGAATTTTGGGGAGTTCGGCAAGGAAGGATAGGCAAGAATTCTAACTCGGTGCTCGTGCTGTTGCAGGTTCGCGTAACTGACGTTTGATCGTCGCTAGGCGGGATTCCTTGTTTCAGCAACTTTTCCCTTAACCAGTGAGTGGTTTGGTCCCTTCTTTTCTACTTCTTCACGCCAACATCTCTAATGTTTCAAACGTTCACTCGATGATGCCCGGTTGGACGCCTAGGAAATGCTTAGCCACAATGCATGCCAGCCACTAAGAAAGGAACATGGGAATTGTAGACTAATTTTACTAATGCTTGCACACCTTATAAATTCAGTTGGTTGGAATGGGAATTTGGTTGTTGGTTTCGGCCTGGTGCCTCGGATAGAATTTGAATCCATGGGATATCAAATCGGAACACCGCTTTGGGAAAATATGAACTGTTGCATAAGATATATATTGCTGCTTTACTTCTTCTGTTAAAATTCGATGCATTGTATGAGATATGAAATATTCATGCATTTGCATGGGGTCTGGGACAACTTGTGCACAAGGTTTGGCATTTCCTCGAAACGGGTTTCCGGGGCACTGGAACCGTATCGATCCGGAGGGAAATATTCGATTCGTGCTAGTCACGATGCTTAGCGGGACCTCCAGCAGGGCTTGCTACCCGAGCTGATAGGGCGCGCCGCTAATGCTTGGAAAGATGTCCCTAAGGTGTCGATCACACCAATGACCGTAAAGAATGGAATACATGCTAATTATTGTCTTGTGCAGATGGTAAGTATACTTGTGTTTCATTGCAGGGAAGGCGTGCATCGGTTGAGTAAGCAACCGATGTACTGGTTGGATTCAATGTTATTTTCATTTCTATCAAAACATGCAACTGATATGAATTGAATTCACTTGCTTCTTTTTAGAAGTAATCTTAATGCATGCTCGCCCCTAATATGCTAGTGTCGATTTAGTCGAGTGGGATTCATCCCGCTCACCAGTACAAGTTGAGTACTGACCCACGTTGTGGGCAACTATTTCAGGCACTCAGACGGTGCAACGCTAGTGGATAGACGAAGAGGCGTTAGGAGCACCTCTATTTTGAAGTGTAGTTGAAGTCAGATCATTTTGGAGGCTTGGACTTTCAACCTATACAAGGGCGTAATGTATGGACGACGGGGACTATCTGATGGAGCGCGCCCCACATTTTGAGTTATCTTTTCAAATGTAATTCAAGTAGCCGAGAAGGCGCATCAATGTAGACTCTATGTAAATGACTCTGAATTATCAATGAAAAAGCATATTTTCTTCCTGCACTTGTGTTCAATTATCTGTGAATGTGTTTTCTAAATTGTGTTTCAAAGTGGGTTCCTATAACTGCAAGTTCTTGCCTTGTACGAGCGCAACTCCAGGCTCGTACGGCATCACGCCCCAGCGAGGACGAATCGGTTCCGTGAAGGATCCAGCGAGGACGATTGACCCTTTCGGGATCGGGGCGTGACATATTGGTATCAGAGCTTAGGCTTTACATCCTTGGGATTTCAAAAGATTATAAAGGAGTTTGATGCGCCTCTCGGTCGAGTTGCATTCGGTGTCCACTGCATGAGATGAGTCGCCTATACAATGAGCCCATAGATACAAAAATCTATCGTTTTTGAGGTGTTAACAAGCTACTCTCTTTTGTAGCAATGGCTAAGAAAAACACTGCCGCTGCAAGCAGTGCTCAGCCCGTCCAGAATGATCCGGCAAGTTTTGGAGAATCCGGAGGAGCGGGTTCAACCGATATGTCCGAGCGGCTCATGCATCTCATGGAGATGCAGCAACAACAAGCCATTACTCAACAAGCGCAGTTTGCTGCTCAACAAAAGCAGATAGACACCATGATGCAACTAATTGCATCCATAGCACCCAACAACGGGGGCGCTACAGTGACGCCTGCTGCACCGCCGGCTATGGCAGTAGAGGATGAGTCCGAAGAAATACAGCATCCAGCAAGGAACACCTGCCGTGCGGCAGAATTCACTAAGATGCATCCACCAACGTTCAACGGACGAGCAGAACCGGACGTGGTGATGGGATGGATTACAAAGATGGAGGGACTCTTCAATCTGGTCGGCATTAGGGGATCCAAAAGAGTGGCCTGTGCATCAGTTCAACTGGAGCTGCGTGCGCATGATTGGTGGGAAGCCACTAAGCAGGGAATTTATGATGCCAATCCCAACTGCAAAATTACCTGGGAAATGTTCAGATCTGCCTTCATTGAACAATATATTCCTCGGGCTGTGCGGCAACAAAAAGAAGACGACTTCAGCAATCTGGTGCAAGGAAGTATGTCTGTCGACGATTATGACTCGGCGTTCGCTAAGCTGGCTAAATTTGCTGGGCACTTCTTGCCTAACCAGCAGGCGTGGTGCTACCGCTTCCAAAAGGGTTTGAATGACGATTTGCGTAGGGACGTCATCAACCAGAAGTGCCAAACATACAGGGAATGCTACGAAGCAGCCCTGAATAGCGAGCGGATCTTCGGGCGCAATCTCCCAAAGGTCGATGTGCAAACCCCCCGTACCAACAACATCAAACGACCTCTGGAAACGGGAGGGCAGGGAGCACAAAAATGTTCGCACACATCAGAAAATAGGGGTCCACCCCAGGCACTACACTGCCATAGGTGCGGCAGATTAGGGCACCGAATGATTGAATGCCGAGCTAAAGGGTATTTTAAATGTGGCCGTCTGGACCACAAACACTTTCACTGTCCGGAGGGCAACGGAAATCGGAATAATGGGAATCATAACAATGGGAATCAGCACCACGGGAACCGAAACAACTGGAATCAGAACAGGGGGCCTCCAGCAAATGATGCCAATGCTGTGCCAGTGAATCCACAACGCCAGGGTACTCAAGGACGAGTCTATGCACTGACTCGGGATGATGCATCCGTCTCTGAAACTGTCGTGATAGGTACATTACTTTTCAGAGATTTGCCCGCTAGAGTCTTATTCGATTCAGGTGCTACGCATAGTTTCATATCTGCTGATTTTACTATTGAGCATAAATTAGCTTCTACTCCCTTAAATATGAATCTTTGCGTGAGCACACCTTCGGGAGTCGACATGCCCGCCCATGCGATCTGTAAGGATGGTTATATTTGTATCGGAGGCAGGAAGCTTTCCTTAGATGTCATTGTATTAGACATTAAGGATTACGATATTATTCTCGGGATGGATTGGTTGGGTGCTTGTCATGCAACAATTGAGTGCGCGGAGAAGCGAGTCGTATTCCGTCTACCCGGCGAGGCAGACTTTTACTATTCGTGCAGCGCTGCACCAAAGACGGCAATGATAATATCAGCAATTTCGGCTAGGCGTATGCTGCATTCGGGTTGTGAAGGGTACTTAGCTTCAGTTCGAGACACCCGGCAGAAAAGTGCAAATGCAGCTCAGGCTGATGTTATAGCAGATTTCCTCGACGTGTTCCCGGACGAGCTGCCTGGGATGCCTCCTGATCGTGAGATCGAATTCAGCATCGACACATTTTCGGATGCGCGACCGATATCGAAGGCACCTTATCGAATGGCCCCAGCAGAGCTGAAGGAACTTAAGATTCAGTTACAAGATCTGTTGGACCGAGGATACATTCGTCCAAGCGTTTCTCCGTGGGGCGCTCCGGTGCTGTTCGTGAAGAAAAAGGATGGATCCATGCGGCTATGTATTGACTACCGAGAACTAAATAAGGCGACCGTGCGGAACCAGTACCCATTGCCAAGGATAGATGACTTGTTTGATCAGCTGCAAGGTGCAACAGTTTTCTCTAAAATTGATCTCAGGTCAGGGTACCACCAGTTGAAAATCAAACCAGATGATGTTCAAAAATCTGCATTCAGGACCCGATACGGACACTACGAATTTCTTGTGATGTCGTTCGGTTTGACGAACACCCCTGCAGCTTTCATGGATCTGATGAACCGCGTGTTTCGGCCGTACGTAGACAAGTTTGTGGTCGTGTTTATCGACGACATTCTAATATATTCCAAGAACGAGGCAGAACACAAGGAACACCTAAAGATCGTGCTGCAGACATTACGAGAGCATCAGTTGTACGCTAAGCTCAGCAAGTGTGAGTTCTGGTTGAACAGCGTGGCATTTCTGGGTCATGTTGTCTCGGCAGAGGGCATCGCCGTAGACCCGAAGAAAATAGAGGCGGTGGTAGATTGGAAGCAACCTACATCAGCTAGCGAAATTCGAAGCTTTCTGGGCCTAGCGGGATACTACCGTAGGTTCGTGCAGGATTTTTCTAAACTGGCCTCGCCTTTGACTCGCCTCACTCAAAAAGGGATTGTATACAAATGGAGTGATGACTGCGAAGCCAGCTTTCAAGAACTGAAGCAGCGTCTTGTTTCAGCTCCGATCCTTGCTCTTCCAGATGGGGTAGAGGAATTTCAGATATACAGTGATGCCTCGGGACTTGGTTTGGGATGTGTGCTCATGCAGAGGGATAAGGTAATATCGTACGCCTCCAGGCAACTGAAGTCGCACGAGAAAAACTACCCGACGCACGACTTAGAATTGGCGGCAATTGTATTTGCACTGAAGTTGTGGAGGCATTATCTTTATGGTGTTGCTTGCAAAATCTTCACAGATCACAAGAGCCTCAAGTATCTATTCACACAACGAGAACTGAACCTCCGACAGCGGCGTTGGCTAGAACTGATTAAGGACTATAATTTGACGATCGCTTACACACCGGGCAAGGGAAACGTCGTTGCTGATGCTCTGAGTCGGAAGTACGTGGGCTCGTTATCCATAAACAACCATTTACTTCGAGATCTTGAGGCGATGGGCATCGAACTTCGGGTTCAGCATCAAGGAGTGCAGCTGGCATCACTCCGTCTTGAACCAAGTTTGCGTGATAGAATCAAATCAGCTCAAGAGGGCGATCAGTTCCTAGAGAAGGCACGCAAACTGATTTTGGCGGGGGAGACGTCTGACTTTGTGGCAGGCGAAGATGGGGTCTTACAAATGAAGGGAAGGCTATGTGTTCCTAACGACCCAGAACTCCGAAGGGAAATTATGGCGGAAGCACACTATGCGAAGTATTCCTTGCATCCGGGGAGCACTAAGATGTATATGGACTTACGCAGAACCTTCTGGTGGCAAGGTATGAAGCGGGATGTGGCGACCTTTGTGTCACAGTGCATGGCCTGTCAACAGGTGAAAGCTGAACATCAGAGGCCCGGCGGGGAGCTGCAGAACCTCGCTATTCCTGAGTGGAAATGGGACAAAATCACTATAGATTTTATTGTGGGATTTCCGAAGACGCCGCGGGGGCATGATGCAATTTGGGTCATAGTTGATCGTTTGACCAAATCAGCCCACTTTCTTCCTACAAAAATTACTTGGAGCGTCGATCGGTTAGCACAGATTTACATAGACGAGATTGTTCGATTACACGGAGTACCTGCCTCAATCGTCTCTGACCGTGACGGACGCTTCTTATCTCGTTTTTGGACAAGCCTACAGTCTGCTTTGAGAACCAAGCTACAGTTCAGTACTGCATACCACCCCCAGACTGATGGACAGACGGAAAGGACAAATCAGATACTTGAAGATATGTTACGGCTGTGTGCAATCGATTTGAAGACTAGTTGGGACACGCATCTCACGTTGGCGGAGTTTGCGTACAACAACAGCTACCAATCGAGCATCCAGATGGCACCGTATGAAGCACTTTATGGGCGCAAGTGTCGATCTCCAATTTGTTGGGACGAAGTCGGCGAGCGGCAAGTACTCGGGCCAGAGCTGGTAGAACAGGCAGTTGAGAAAGTTCGCTTGATTCGGGAAAGACTCCGCACGGCACAGAGCCGACAGAAAAGTTATGCCGATACTCATCGTAGACCTTTGGAATTCGTGGTCGGGGATCATGTATTCTTAAAAGTGACGCCGATGCGTGGGGTGATGCGTTTCAGCGTGAAGGGCAAACTAAGTCCCAGGTTTGTCGGCCCCTTCGAGATTCTAGAACGAGTGGCAGCTGTGGCATACCGGATTGCACTACCTCCCGCCTTGGCTGAAGTGCATGACGTATTCCATGTTTCTCAACTGCGAAAGTATGTGCATGACCCGAGTCATGTGGTTAGCTTCGAACAATTGGAACTGCGCACAGATTTATCATACTCAGAAGAACCGGTGCAGATTCTGGATCGTAAGGAAAAAGTACTTCGCAACCGTACGATGTCCTTGGTTCGCGTGCTGTGGCGGAACCAATCAGTTGGGGAATCAACTTGGGAGATGGAATCGGAGATGAAGGAGAAATATCCTTCGTTGTTCTTTCAGTCGGAGGTAGGGCCTTGTTCTTAAGTTTCGGGACGAAACTTTTTCTTAGTGGTATATTATGTAGTGCCTCAAATCCCGATCCGACCGGGATGTGCACTATATAATTGGGCTTGTGGCTAGTCCGTCAGAGTATGCTTAGATCTTCGGCATCTTATTGCCAAGGACGAAATGCGATGATCCTTTCCAACTCATGGAAAGGCCTCTATTGAAACGAGTCCAATAGTTTTCGTGTTTGGTTGCTTGGTTTTCTTGATTGCCGCTTTGGGATTTGATTTGGTGTTGCTTTCGAGTTGCTTGGTTTTCGCTGTTGGTTTTATTGATTGGAGCTTGAATTTTGGGGAGTTCGGCAAGGAAGGATAGGCAAGAATTCTAACTCGGTGCTCGTGCTGTTGCAGGTCCGCGTAACTGACGTTTGATCGTCGCTAGGCGGGATTCCTTGTTTCAGCAACTTTTCCCTTAACCAGTGAGTGGTTTGGTCCCTTCTTTCCTACTTCTTCACGCCAACATCTCTAATGTTTCAAACGTTCACTCGATGATGCCCGGTTGGACGCCTAGGAAATGCTTAGCCACAATGCATGCCAGCCACTAAGAAAGGAACATGGGAATTGTAGACTAATTTTACTAATGCTTGCACACCTTATAAATTCAGTTGGTTGGAATGGGAATTTGGTTGTTGGTTTCGGCCTGGTGCCTCGGATAGAATTTGAATCCATGGGATATCAAATCGGAACACCGCTTTGGGAAAATATGAACTGTTGCATAAGATATATATTGCTGCTTTACTTCTTCTGTTAAAATTTGATGCATTGTATGAGATATGAAATATTCATGCATTTGCATGGGGTCTGGGACAACTTGTGCACAAGGTTTGGCATTTCCTCGAAACGGGTTTTCGGGGCACTGGAACCGTATCGATCCGGAGGGAAATATTCGATTCGTGCTAGTCACGATGCTTAGCGGGACCTCCAGCAGGGCTTGCTACCCGGGCTGATAGGGCGCGCCGCTAATGCTTGGAAAGATGTCCCTAAGGTGTCGATCACACCAATGACCGTAAAGAATGGAATACATGCTAATTATTGTCTTGTGCAGATGGTAAGTATACTTGTGTTTCATTGCAGGGAAGGCGTGCATCGGTTGAGTAAGCAACCGATGTACTGGTTGGATTCAATGCTATTTTCATTTCTATCAAAACATGCAACTGATATGAATTGAATTCACTTGCTTCTTTATAGAAGTAATCTTAATGCATGCTCGCCCCTAATAAGCTAGTGTCGATTTAGTCGAGTGGGATTCATCCCGCTCACCAGTACAAGTTGAGTACTGACCCACGTTGTGGGCAACTATTTCAGGCACTCAGACGGTGCAACGCTAGTGGATAGACGAAGAGGCATTAGGAGCACCTCTATTTTGAAGTGTAGTTGAAGTCAGATTATTTTGGAGGCTTGGACTTTCAACCTATACAAGGGCGTAATGTATGGACGACGGGGACTATCTGATGGAGCGCGCCCCACATTTTGAGTTATCTTTTCAAATGTAATTCAAGTAGCCGAGAAGGCGCATCAATGTAGACTCTATGTAAATGACTCTGAATTATCAATGAAAAAGCATATTTTCTTCCTGCACTTGTGTTCAATTATCTGTGAATATGTTTTCTAAATTGTGTTTCAAAGTGGGTTCCTATAACTGCAAGTTCTTGCCTTGTACGAGCGCAACTCCAGGCTCGTACGGCATCACGCCCCAGCGAGGACGAATCGGTTCCGTGAAGGATCCAGCGAGGACGATTGACCCTTTCGGGATCGGGGCGTGACAGGGTAGGATGTAACATCCCGTTCCGCTCAAGCGGACTGCCGTCTCAAACGGCAAAAGTGCAGCTGTCCCGACCCGCCTTGCCTCAAACAAGAAGCAAAGGATATCCAGACTTGCCCCTACAGGAATTCAGCTTAGGCTTCAGAGGCTCGCTCGGCGTATCGCTCTACCGAGGCGAATCATCGCTAAGGTAGGTGGCTACGGTGAACTTGTCTTTGCTTAGCCAGCACACATAAAATCTAGAATATTTATGCTAGTCGCTAGGTGATTCACCCCTTGCATGCAAATAAATCCAACGCACCTAGCTAAGGGAATAATCCCAACTTGTATTGCTTGCTAGAACATGGAAATGAAATACTGCTTATATACAGACCCTCGCATGCTAAGTCCCTTAACGGTTTCATCTCTCGGCTTACCTTCGGGTCCGAGCAAACGTGCTGATTATGTTCCTTAGAAACGCATGCTTGTCTGCTTGTAATGTTGCCATGTTTTCATCCAAACCCCGGAAGACTACTACGTAGTCGTTCCGTGCCTGAATGAACCTGCAAGTATCCGGGACCGTTAGGTCACCAAGGCAGCCCCGAACCAGGGGAATGCATCAAGACAAGTTATTATACAGAACCAAGATTCAAGTATCCTGTATACTCGTGTACTCGTGTTCCAGTGCACTCGTGTTCTCGTGTTCTCGTGTTCTAGTGCACGCGTGTTCTCGTATATCTCGTGTAATCGTGTTGCCTGAGATTGGTCTAATAAATCGTATTGCCTGAGATTGGTCAAATAAATCGTGTTGCCTGAGATTGGTTAACCCTGACTTGCATGTCGCGGACTAGTTCCACGGACGGTCACCGGGGCACTGGGGCCGATCCGGTCCGGATGGAGCTCGTGTGTAGTCTCGTGTGCAGGGAGGATAGCTTGTAACGCATCGTGTTTGTGTGCCTCGTGTACACGCGTAGCATGCTATCCTTGTCCTCGACTACGTCCATAATGGCTTTGCCAGCGACCGTGTTCATATAGATAAGTCATCCTCGCTTAGCGGCTATTCGCGTGCGAGTCACTGCATCGCATCAATAAACAACTAAACACCTGAACGATCATGTTATAAACGACCCTCGTGTTTGCATAATGCTATGTCTCCTGAATGTTTATATATGCCCTGCTTAAATTAACAATGTTTGCCTTGGACAGGGGAGGAGATGGTAAGTTGGTAAGTCTTGCCGTGTTTCCTCTCATCGTACGGCGCACTGCCCGACATGTTAGGCTATTCAATGTTTGCATGAAACTGATCCTAAGGCAACTAGAAAGACAACTTAATAGTTGGTGCACGGAACCTGTATTACGTGTTTGGATTTGTCGAGCGGGCGAGTAGCTTCCCCACCAGTGCATTCAATGTACTGATAATTCCCCAGTTTGTATACAGGGTGCGGGAGAACCTCGTTCGGTACGGATGCCCCCAACGTGCGTGCTAAGGCCAGGAGTTCCCTCTGAAGCCTTGCAACGGTGCGTCCGGGACTGAAGCACATATACAAGACATAATGTTGGAACATAGCCCGAACATCGCCTGTACAATCATTCCACAGTTGTAGCCACTTGGCACGCTTTATGTTTCAGAGAGAGAGGCTTGAGCGACTTGTAATCTCGGCTATACGCCGCCTGTAACACATGTTCATATTAATAAAAGAGCTTGCTTTACTTCAACTTGTGTTTCAATGCTTTCGCTATATTGTCGACTCAGTGAACCTGTTACCAGATCGCCTATGCGTTCATGACTCCGCTGCACTCGGACAATCTGTGCGACTCTGTGGCTTAGAACTCTTACCGCCAGCCAATGAACCATGGCCTTGCACGGGCGTGGCTCACGCTCGTGCGGCATCACGCCCGGATGGGTTAAGCGATCGTTCCGTGGGAGCGCTGGCGAGGGTGATTCCCGCCTAACGGGAATGGCCGATTGCCTGCGGGAGATCGGGGCGTGACACAAGTTAGAGCCACGGCCCCTAGATGATGGCCTGACTAAACATTTGGCAACCTAGAGCAGTTGTTAGCCAAAGGCGCTACAATTATGGGTGAGATTTCCGAGTTCTCTTTAGCTTATTTTATTCTTGGGTTTATGTTGAATAATCTCGTGTTTCGACGCGTTCGAAATACGATAGTCATTTTGATCCTTTCGTTGAGCAAAGGTGGATTTTTTGCCCCGCTTTTCTGCCTTTATATCTCGTGGTATGTGACGTCTATCATGTGTCCTGACTGTGAAGGTATGTCCTAAATTTAAGTCATGTCCTCGATATAGTTGTTGGTACCGACTTACCTCTAGGCTTGGCTCTTGTCCATTTGTGTGAGTCAGCATAGGCAAGCGAGGACGAGTTCCTATTCTACTGACTCAGAAGTATATGTATTAATATGCCTCCATTTTTTTATGTGTTATTTTTGTGCATCTATTAATTAGCTACTTCTTCAACTATCTTTTCTATTTTTTTAGTTACTTGTTAAGTACAATCATTTGAATTATGATTTGATTTCTTAAGCTTTCTCGTGTGTTCTAGCTTGACAAGCCTTGGTAAAATTCCGTGGACTAAATTTTTCTAAGAAGGGTAGAGATGTCACACCCAATTCCAGATTTAGTATTTCTTGAATTTCTAGAATTTATTTATTTTTGATAATGTATTCCTGCTGTATTTCTCATGTTGGTTCCTGTCAATTTTTTTTTTTCCTGTTGTTGAGAGAGACTACCCGAGATCAGTAGAGTACCCATTGGCATTGCCATAAGACCCGGTTTAGGACCCATATATAGAATGGATATTTGGTTTGGTTTATTTTGGGTGAACCCATGACTAAACCCTCTTTCTCTCCTCTTTTAGTATATATATGAGCATTTCACTCTCTCCTCTCTTTCTTCTTCTTTGTTTTTATTTCCTCCTTCCTCCTCTCCCTCAAGCTCCCTCTAACCCTAACCCAAAAGGAAAATTGTTGTGACTTGGACCGTGAGAGGTAGAGGCTAGGAGCCACCCAAAGAAAGTATATATTGCTCAATGGTGAAGTCATGAATTTTTGGATTTTTATATATGTCATTATTTTAAAAAATATATTTGATGGAAAATGTTCTCCTTGATTTGCTGATCATGTTTAGTTCTTGGGGTTTTTGATTTTGATGTATAAATTTTTGTAGATCTAAGTTTCAAGTTTAGGATTTTTATGTGTTTCATGAGTTTTTTTTTTGTTTTGATCTACTAAAACATAGTATTTTCAAAAACTAGTGGTTCCTTATGTTATAGTATTTTATTTCGTGTAATTTGGCTTTTGTTTCACTTGATTTGGAGTAAAAATAAAGTTTTTATGAAGAAAATAAATTTTTGGTTTTTTGAGCTTTCGGCCATAGTTGAACCTGCTGTTGGAGAAGATGAAGTCTCCATACGGCCAGTGAGTTCATGCGGCCAGTGAGTCCATGCATCCAGTGGGTGCATGCGGCTAGTAAGAGCATGCGGCCAGTGAATTCATGCGGCCAGTGGGTGCATGCGGCCAGTGAGTTCATGCGGCCAGTGAATTCATGCGGCCAGTGGATGCATGCGGCCAGTGAGTCCATGCGGCCAGTGGACGCATGCGACCAAAAATTCTTTTGTGCATTTTGTATTCCCTTTTGTTATGTTCTCTTAAGTAATTCCTTTCAGTGATTATTGTTGGATGCTTCCTTATATCGATGCAAGTTTATGATACCAGACAAGTTTTGCATATGAGTTCTCAAGACAAGTTTATGCACAAGTTCACCATCCTCATGACACCGTGGAAATATTTGTGTATGAAAATCTATTGCATTTGGCATCGGGCAATCGAGTATGAATATTGTCCAATGTATCGCGTATCGCGAATATGATAACTCATGAAAAGCTCGTACTCGCGACTCGTCATTTCAGGGAGTTCTCAAGTGTCCATGACTCGAGAACTTGAAATAATTTAGAATGATTAGACAAGAATAGATTTACCTAGATCATTGGGAGGGAAAAATATTGCATTACCAGCTACCCCGATCCCTAAGGGCCCCATGTAGCATAGACAATCCTGCTAGGCAATGGCTCCATAACTGACCAAGTTTACGCATGCTGTGACACTTACAAGACAAGTTTATATACAAGTTTATGTTACAAGACAAGTTTATGTTTATAAAGTAAGTTTATGATTGCAAGTTTGAGTTTATGCTTATAAGTTCAATTTTTGTTTGTGACAAGTAACAAGTAATGTTATTGTATGGTTGAATGTGTATTTTAGTTTACTAGACAAGCGTACCCTTGGCCATCCGGGTTAACTACAGTGTCGGTGGTAGCAATTTTCTTAAAACATGTATTTAGTAATTAATATATGTGATAACCCTAACTAGTTAATCGTAGCTAGCTGTAAAGTTGTTTGGTCATACGATGAATGATGTTACTTTCATTATAGCTCACTCTTCTAGTTTAATTTTTCTTTCGGCGCGTGGTTAGGGTGCTAAGTTCTGCTCGGGTGAAGGTCTACAACCCCGGTTCTTATTTGGTTAAAGGGTTGTGGTTCCGATCCAGAGTAGTTCCTATGCTCTCTAGCCACTCGTCGCCTTACTTTCTTTATTGCTTTTATTATCAGTTCTTTCAGTATTATTCTTGAGGCAAGTACATTGGTACCGTAAAAGTCTTGATCTATATTTATTTCTTATGTCTCTTTCTGCTTATGTTGTGATGTGTTTGGTCTATCATCTCGAGCTCCTTTGGGGTACTTGTTACTTGGGGTTTTGACCCCACTGGCTTTGCATGGTCAGGTTACCCCAAAAAGAACCAGGATCCACCGAGCTTCCAGCAAGATGGCTCGCACTCATAGGACTCCGGCCGAAGCTCACAAGTGGGTTTTCTTCTTTCATCCCTCGTCTTTATTACTTTATTTTGTGGTGTTTAGCAAGGAGCAGAGTTAGCTCCTTATATTTTTGAGACTACGGTCAACATGATGTATATATTAGACCATAGCTGGTATATTTGATCATGTATTATTATACTCTGCTAGTGCAGCATTTTGTATTCACTAGCTTCATGATCATATACGACATATAAATTTGGGACGCTTATTTACTTTCATGTATGATATACTCTTGTACTTGTGTTGCTGGATTGAGATAATAGGATTTTTTGACCTTAGGACTGATGTGATAGCATGCTAGAGTTCACCCATCTGTCTTCTAGACAACTTTAACACATTGCAGCTTACTTCAGTATTCTGCAAGGTACGGTTGGCCATGTCAGTTTTCGTATTTATCCAGTATTCTAGAAACGGGATGTGACAGTTCGGTTTGATTGATAGATTTTGATCACATACAAAAATTAAAAAAAAATTAACAAACATTAAAGCATACTGATATTTACATTTACAAACATTACATAATAAGTTTGTTAATAATCCCATAGACTCATACATACTATAAGTTATTTGAAATTTAACGCATCAATTAAAATTTTAGAAATTGGTATATTTCCTTCTTGACTGGTCTCCTTTGTAGGTGGTTTCTTTCACTACCAGAATAATTCAAATTACCGATGCCTGAAAACGTCGCTAAATGGCCTAAAAACGTTGCTAAAATAATTAGCGACGTAATTAGCGATATTTTAATGAAGTCGTATTTAAGCTAGTCGCTGACAGAAAAAACGTCGCAAAATATCGCTATAGTGACGTTATCTAGCGATCGAATTTGCGTCGCTAATATTTTTCTTATTAGCGACTCAACGTCGCTAATTTAGCGACATATTTTTTGTCCTTAAACGTCGCAATTTTTTTTCTTTTTAGCGACATTTTACAACACATTTAGCGATATTTTATTGACCTGGCAAATACTGCAATGTCAGAAATTTAGCGACATTCAGCGACGTATTCAGCGACGTATTTAGCGACGTATTTAGCAACGTGTTTAGCGACGTATATAAATATCGCTAAATGTCATTAAATTTTTAGTGAAAAAATAAAAAAAATGTAAAATGGTTTCCAAACCAATCTTTCTGCAGTTTATGAATTCCCAATTTATATAAATAGACCCAAGCAAACCTCCGTTGAATTCTCTGGGTTCACCGACCCCTTCGGTGGAACACTCAATACCGGTAAATTAACATATATTTAATATGAATAAAATAAATACACAGACTTATAATAGTTCATAAAAATAGACAAACCCGGAGCAACCCTCCGTTGAATTTTTTGCGTACAAAATATCACAAAAGTATATGAAATATCACAGTCACACAATAAACACAAACTAAAAGTATCACAGTCACACAAAAAGCATAATATAAAAGTATCACAGTCACATAATAACCACAATAAAGTATCACAGTTACACCATAAGACTTATCCAATTTCTAAATCTCTCAAGAAAATCCAATACGCTGGGGCAGAACCCAGTCCCTCAGATACTTCGCATAAGCAGTGTCTACTCCATCAATCTCTGCTATAGGTGCTGGGTAACTGGAACTCCCACTCTCAGCTGGTGCCTGCCCAACAGTAGGAGGCACCACTTCCTCCTTAACAGTAAAAGTTGTCACTTCCTCCTTAACAACCGCTTCTAATTTAACAGTAGGAGGTATCTCTTCCTCCTTAACATTTACTTTCTCCTTAACAGTTGGAGGTATCACTTCCTCCTTAACAGTAGGATGTGCCTCTTCCTCCTTAACAGTAGGAGGTATCACTTCCTCCTTAACATTAGGAGGTGCATCTCTCAAGCGACGTGCACGTGCTCGGGTCATGGGTGCCATCTGGTAAGATAGATGGAAACAAAGAATATAATTGATAACAAATATAAATATATGTATCTATATAGTTAAAATAGATGTTACGTTCCACACTAAAATACAATAAAAATTCCTTAACTAATTTCTTAATTTGGAAAATGCTAAATATTTTATAAACTATCCAAATACAAAATTATAAATACTTATTTATCGATACTGCGAACCCAACTTAATTAGCTTCACTCCATAAGCATGTTGCATACTAAGGTAGCCAAAGAATTGATAAAAACGTGCATCATTGGTGAAAATTTGTAGTTAATAGGAAGTAGTACATAATTGACGGATGGTTGCTTAGGTGTAGTCCATCTACATGGGGGCTTGTACTGCTTCACTGCCTAATGGTTCTGGCTTCTGTGGATTTTGCTAAGTTTGCTTGTATGGTGAACTTTGTGTCTAATGGACCATTTTTTGTGATCCATAATTTTCTTATGCTACTAATATTCATGTTTCTAAACATAATATATAAGTTATATGATATACTTCTTTCTTTTTGTGAAAAATTATATTTTCAAAATTTCCATATAATTAAGGAATTCTACAGGTGTAATTTTATGTCGCCCTTTCAGTTATTATATATTTATGTTATTATACTCATAGATAGTATTTTCTTGTTGCAATGATCCTAATATAGTTACGCTACATGCTAACTAGAACAGTTATGTATGCTTGATTGATCATTGGCAGATACTATTCATATTGTGTATGTCAAGGCTAATCCTTGTTTTGCAGGGATGCGACAAGTGGACTGTTGGTAAGAATCGCTAATAAGCGATATATAATATTTTTTATATATTCAATTTATACTGTTGATCCTATAACATGCTTTTATTATGCTGTTGGATATCGTGATTACTGTGAAATGAATTTAGTTCCTAAATAGAAATATCACAATTCTAAATATTGTATATCTCATATAAATTTGTATATGATACATAAATTTGTCCCAATCCGCCTCCATCTTTGTCACTACTTATGGTGATTCTAAGCTGATAATCAGTTATATGTTTCTTTCTGTACTAGAAGATTTTGTGATAGTATAGAAATGGTATTGAGATAATGTTGGCATAACATGGAAGAAAGAAGGGTGAATAGCTTAGAGTTGGGAATGAGGACATATAGGGTTAGGATTTTATTTTTTATTTCTTTTTATCATAATGAAGTTCTAGTTTAAATGGAGGATTGTGAGAGTCCAATCTTGTAATGTATTATGATTCCAATGCATTATTATTCCTATATGACATGAGGTACAAGATAATATCTTTCCTAGGTGAGAAGGCTATATTTACAAAATATAATAAAGTAGAAAAGTCTTCACTTAAGCAAAAGTGTTGATAAGTTTACTCTTTTTTACTACTTCTCCCATTTCTTTCTTTTTTCTAAATATTTTTATTAATAATTAATGACATAGAGGAGAAGACATCGTCAAGTGCTTTGTCTCTGGATAACCAACTTCACAATATCTTTCCTAACTTTTACAACATTAATTTCACAATTACATGACAATTGCATTAAAAAAATTTAATAGAGATTACTAAATTAAGCAATGCGGTATAAAACAGGATTAGTAAATTAGTCAAATGGGGTTAAGGGGGTTAAGAAAATTTAATAATGTTCTTTAAATGTGGTTTTACATGACAATTGTACCACTACTTGTAACTTCTTTGATGTGGTTTGAGATTTGACTACATACAGTAGTACCTATGTTCACTGACTTCATAGGATGAACTTATAGATTTAGACTACACAGTAAAAGTATATCCACTCGTCTTAGCATATATACACAGGAATACCCAATTATGTTATACACCTACTCGTCTACACACACATAAGAATACTCAGGTATACAGTATATGCACTGATACACCTAGTCCTAGCACTGATACTTCTTCGTTCAACTTTGTATCATGGATACTCATATTGCAGTGTATCAGTTAGTGTCAACTGAGCAGATTTGGGTTAAGGTTAGGGTTAGGTTTGTGCACTTCTTTAAGTATTAGTCATCTGGTTATAGGGGAGTGCCTGTCCATAGGAGTATATGTCATGTTGACAGTAGATTTGGAGAGCAACACAGTGAGCAGTGAGATGGGGAGAGGCTGTTGCACCCACCATCTGCACAGACCCGACAGTGCACATTTGATGTGCACATGAGTGTTGCGGCAGACTTCACAGGGTCTGTGCACACCATCGTACAAATCAGGGTGCGATATTAGGCAGCAGCAATTTGAAGTTTTATTTTAAACTTGAGTATCACAACAGGCATTAGAAGATTGGGGGAATCTTTGTGTATCTTATGTGTATCAACTGTGGTTGTGTGTAGGTGAGGAATGGATATAGGTATAAGTTATGAGTAAGATTCACTCGAGTTGATCACACTACAACTAAGGCTTGATGTCAGTCTAGTTTGATATCAGTAGTACACTGATGGGCCTTCGGTTAGTGCCTTCAGTAGGAAGTTATTGATGTATATATTATAGGGAATATCAGTAGTGGCGGCATTAGTTTTCAGTCCACTGTGTTTATGTACGACTATGTGTGTATCACTGACTGATGAATGTATCAATTAGATGCATTGGCAGTGAATGCTAGTTAGTAATTATCAGCTAGGGTGAAGTTTAGATTTTAGTTATTTGAGTTAGATATCAAGTTAGAATATCAGACATCAGTTAAAGTAAGCTAAGTTTGTCTAGTTAGTCTAGTGTCATCTAGCATTAGTATTGATATTAAGTTGGTATCAGTTATATTAAGTTAGTAGCAATTATTGTAAGTTAGTAAGTCATGATAGTATAAGTTATGTACTAATTGTATAGTATTAAACATATGTCAGAGAGAGAGAGAGAGGGGGGTTAGGATTAGGGTTAGGGTTTACACCCTCTGTGACAGTATCTGTGTCGTGTATATGTTAGTGTGTGTGTGTGTGTGTCAGTGTCATGTCATGTCTGCATCCGTGAGAGAAAGAGAGAGATCGGGTTAGGGTTAGGGTTTACACCCTTTGTGACAGTCTGTGTCAGTGTGTGTGTGTCGTGCCTATGTCAGTGTCCTGCCGTGTGCATCTATGAGAGAGAGAGAGAGATTCGGGTTAGGGTTTACACCCTCTCTCATAGTATATGTCGTGTCTGTGTCAGTGTGTGTGTGTCGTGTCTGTGTCTGTGTCATATCGTGTGCATATGTGTGTGTGTGTGTGTGTGTGTGTGTGTGTGTGTGTGTGTGTGTGTGAGAGAGAGAGAGAGAGAGAGTTAGGATTTACCTAGAGGAGGAGGAGGAGAAGTAGGAGGAGGGGGACACTGGAGTAGGTGGCGCCGGAGGGTGCACTTCGCCGGAGAGGGGGGGGGGAGGGGGGGTTTTAAAAAATTAGGGAAAGTCTTCGACAGAAGGGGAGGAATCGAAACCTATATTAAAATTTTAGCGACGTTTAGCGATGTCAACTTATGACGTCGCTAATAAAAATAGCTTACGACGTTATAAACGTCGCTAAACACGTCGCTAAAAATCGAAAAAATAAATGTCGCTGAATACGTCGCTAAACGTCGCAAATTAAAAAACTCAGCGACGTTTAGCGACCTTAAAGAAGCTTATAGCGACTATTCTTTAAAAAAACTTAATTACTGTCGTTAAACGTCGCTATATGTCGCCAACAGCAACGTATAGCGACGTTTATTTTTGGAGTCGCTGAAATCTTTAATATTAGCGACGTTTTATTATGATGTCGCTAAAAAATGTTGCTATTGTATCATACTTTGGTAGTTTTTTAGTTGAAAAAAGGTTACTCATAAAGGAAACCAATTATGAACTTTAAATGGTATATATATGTATCTGTTGGAGGCTATCTGAAAGCTAAAAACCTCTCTTTCTAGGAACATTAATTGATGTATAAATTTTCAAGAGCTCTCTTCTCTCTTCAAGATCGGTTAGGTTTGGTCCGGTTCGATTTGGTCAATTTATCCCAAATGTGCACATCCCTAATACGAGTAGTGCTATGTCTCATATACATATGTAAATGTATTTATAACAACATACTTCACATTTTGTGTGTAGAAAATTCAGTTTAGAAATATTCAAACCCGCAACCTCTTCTTATATTTTATTACTTCACAAGTTGATCAGAAATCTACTTGTATATCCTGATGATATCTACTTGTATATCCTAATGTTATATATATATATATTAAGAGGGATATTGCATCAATATTATTATAATTTTTTGAAATGTGTGGTTATAAATCATCCCATAAATTTGTTGTCACATCAGCATACTTTATAATCACATATTTCAAAAAAATATGTGGCTGAGATTGTTTGGTACAATAATGATACAATAAGTCTTAGTGCAATATCTCGTCTCATATATATAACCAAAATAAAATTAGTTTTTTAAACTAACATATTTTTATTGGAAACGTCCAATTAGCATATTTTATCATTTTTATTCAAAACATCCTTAAAAAAATATTTTAATGCTCTTATTAGAACTCCTTAAAAATTTGTTCTTCCAGTCCAATTTCAGTTATGTTTGATATTTTGAGTAAATTTTTCTGTTTGGTAAGATATACGGTTTCGTGAATGTAGCTTTTCAGTCTTAGGGGACTAGTACTTGCTCTTTCTTTAGTTCTTCAGGTTGTCATAAGGAGAAGAAGAAGGAAGAAGAAGAAGAAGAAGAAAAAGGTTATAGGACCAACGGGATAAGAACATTTCAATATTTTTCTGTGAATAACATTTTCTCATGATTAATAATTGCTCTACTTTTGTTCTGTAAATTTTCAAATACATTATATTTCCGGAAAGTATTGCAAACAGTAGTTCGTGACGAGATGATTAGCTAGGTTGTGACTGTCGATTACCAATAAAATTCGATGGGGCAGGTTTTCGATCAGATGGAATGTGTGCATCAAACAGAATTTTAGGGATTGGGACATTGCCCCTGAACCAAAAGCTAAGTAATTTGGTGATGATTACAACACTATAGCTAACGCTTCTAAATCTGAGTCTGTGTTTGGTGAAGTTGGAAGTCATGTAACTGAAGCATACATATGCATCTCATGTAGTTCTAGAATGAGTCCCAAACTGCCTCCGTGTGGTTGGTGAGGAACTGTTTCGTTGATTTTAAGTAGATTCAACAGGCACTTTCCCAAGTGCCAATTGTGTGATTTTCCCAAGTTTTTACTATGGGATATAGTCAAATACAAGCTCAAATCTGCTAAAGGATCTTAGTGTCACCCACAAACTCCACAAACGTGGTGAAGTCCAGTCTGAATTTGGTAAATTTTGGAGTCCAAATATGATCAAAGATTTGATTTGATATAATTTAAAAATCTACATTAAATGTAAGATTTGATTAGATTTCAAATTTGTATCAAATATTTAATCGAACCATATTTAGACGTCCATAATTGGTATTAGACTATTTTAGGTGTAATAGGATTCTTATTTTAGGGGTTTCCTATTTAGGAAATCATATTATGACCTAAAATAGTATTTCTCATCCTATAAATATAGAAGGAGGGTGGAGACACAAAGGAAAAAAACACAATATAGAGATCCGGGGTGCTCGTCCACAGAAAATCTAAAAAAAATTCGTGCTTTGCTAGTCTTAGGACTTCGCCATTCAAGACAGAAAGAAGAAAGGGATCTGATCGAAGAGTCGTCGCCTTCACTCAGGAAGATTGATACGGGTTTGTGAGTGATTTCAATTGTAATATATTTCTTTTCTTCTTGAGAGTAGTGAGGGGGTTGAACCTATTAGGACAAAGGGTTCAACATTAGATTTTTCAATCTTGTAATTTTACCTGAGTTGTAAAGGTTGGAATTTGTCCAGGTGACGTAGTCACCGCCATATACTTATCTTTATCTGTGCTTGGTGTCTGTTAGACGGAGGTTGGTTTTTCAGGAGGGTTGGCCTAAAGTTTTCGCTGCGGGCACTCTCAGACACGATGTCGGAATGCTTGCAGGGCGTGTCCGATTTCCAACATCTGGTATCAGAGCTATTGGTTTTGGTTCTGACAACTATGTCTACGGAGCAGATGAACACTTGTATGATCACCCTCACAGAAAAATTGGGCGATTTGGAAGCCAATGATGAAGGATCTACTCTGGTGCAAGGACTTGACTGGTCCGTTGGAGGGTGACAACGCTAAGCCATCAGACAAAGCTGCTGAAGACTAAAAACGACTGGATCGAAAGGCCGTTGGATTCACCCGCCAATGGCTGGACGACTCGGTGTTTCACCACGTGTCCATGGAGAGTTCGGCAAATGCATTATGGGAGAAGATGCATTCGCTGTACGAAAGGAAGACGTCTGCAACAAGGCATTTCTGATTCGCTAACTCATCAACTCGAAGTACACAAAGGGTGCCCCAGTAGAACAACATCTAAACGAGGTTTATGGTATTATCAATTAGCAGTCTACGATAAAGATGGTGATTGACGATGAGCTTCAGGCCATTTTGCTTTTGAGTTATCTGACGAAAAGTTGGAAGACGTTGGTGATGTCGGTGAGCAACTCCGCGCCTGGTAGAGTTATCACGATAGAGGCAGTCAAAATCAGCTTGTTGAATGAGGAGATCCGGCGTAAGCAAGTGGAATCGTCGCAGGAGTCCGCTCTGGTGGCTTCCTACGGAAAGGAAAGACCCAAGTCACATGCGAGGACAGAAAAAAGTTCTCGGGATCATAGGACTGTGGACCGCAAGGAAGGTTGTTATCACTGTGGCAAAATGGATCATATCAAAAGGAACTACATGAAGCTCAAATTTTAGAAGGCCAAAGGCAAGGATGATCAGGAGGATCTCATGGCTATGAGAGATCTCATCATCACAGCAACCGACACGGAGGAACCTTGTGGCATGTGTCATGATGGTGATTGGGTCATGGACATGGGACGTCGTATCATGCCACTCCATATAGGAGGATCTTCACGTCATACCACGATGGCAGATTTGGACGTGTGAAGATGGGTAACAAGGAGACGGCTGCAGTTGCAGGCATCGGTGATATACACTTGACAACGGAGCTTGGTGAGAAGCTCGTTCTCAAGGATGTGCGACATGTACCGAGTTCGCGCTACAAATTAGTTTCGGTAGGGAGGCTGGCGGATGATGGCTGTCGCAGTTTATTTGGGGACAAAGATTGGATGCTTACGAAAGATTTCAAACAGCTGGCTCGAGAAGATTTATGTTGTGGCATGTACAGGCTCAAGCCGCTGAGTTGTACAGGCAGGCCACAGACATCGGATGGAGGCTCGAAGAGTATTCGACATGAGTTGGATCGTCCAAAACTTGCAGATGAGGGGCTTTGAGATACTTTGAGGATTACGGAGGATTTGGTTCATCGAGACAAAGCGATGAATGGTAATGAGTCGAAGATTGAGGATTAGTATGTCGGTCCCATGACAGTTGGTCGGTCTCCAGGAGGGGGTTATTCCTCGGATCCGATTTTGGCGACTGGTGGTTTTCTAAAACTTTGTGGAGCGATAATGGTTTCAGCAGTTCGAGGCTAGAGAGGAGAACAAGGTTTGCAGCAAACTCAATATGAGACGAGAGCGTCATCATTCACACAATTCAGGGAGAGCTGTGGGTAATCGACGGCATGCATAGTGCCTGATGTTCTTCTTGATGGTGCATGTGTATGAGGGAGCTTCAAGTTTGGACACAGAGGTCGGTAGATTCAGGAGTTCAAATCTCGGAAGAATCGTACCGTCCACTTGGTTGGGCCAGCAAGGGTGAAGAAGCCCGTCGAAATGGTAACACATTCTGATAGAAGATAAAAGTCAGGGACAAGCAGCCAAGACTCACGGTGAGGCTGGTCGTCAAGGACTTCGGTATTGGTCGTGTCATTGATGTCGGCAGGATCCCAGTGATGCAGGAGGTTCTACACATGGCAGCTAGTGTCGACATGACGGTCGAGGAGCTGGAGACGAAAAAAGATGCAAAGCAACTCGGAGGATCAGAGATCGGTAGCATGGGGGAGCAGGAACTCTATCGCGAGGCGATATGCATGGAGTCCAGTTAAGAAGCCATGAGGTCAACGTCTCATCAGACTGGAGGGGGAGATTATTGGAGTCCAGTCTGGATTTGGTAAATTTTGGAGCCAAAATATGGTCAAAGATTTGACTTGATATAATTTAAAAATATACATTAAATATAAGATTTGATTAGATTTCAAATTTGTATCAAATATTTAATATAACCATATTTGGACATCCATAATTGGTATTAGGCTATTTTAGGTGTAATAGGATTCTTATTTTAGGGGTTTCCTATTTAGGAAATCCTATTATAACCTAAAATAAAAAAATTATCTTATAAATATAGGAGGAGGGTCGAGGCACAAAGGAAAAAAGCACAATATAGAGATTCGGAGTGCTCGTCAACAGGAAATTTAAGAAAAAATTCGTGCTTTGCTCTTAGGACTTCGTCATTCAAGACAGAAGGAAGAAAGAGATCTGATCGAAGTCATCGTCTTCGCTCAGGGAGATTACTACGGGTTGTTGAGTGATTTCAATTGTAATCTCTTTCTTTTCTTCTTGAGAGTGGTGAGGGAGTTGAACCTATTAGGGCAAAGGGTTCAACATTAGTTTTGTCAATCTTGTAATTTTACCTGAGTTTTAAAGGTTGGAATTTGTCCAGGTGACGTAGTCACCACCATATACTTGTCTTTATCTATGGTTGGTGTCCATTAGACGGAGGTTGGTTTTTCAGGTTGGTTGGCCTAAAGTTTTCGCTGCTGGCACTCTCAGACACAGTGTCGGAACGCTTGCAGGGTATGTCCGACTCCACAATAAACTCGACATATTCCATGGTTTTTAAAAATAAGTCGGTTAATTAAATGTGATATGAATACATCCTCAAGTATTACATGATAATCACGAAAGTAATTGATATTTATGAAAAGAGGATTCTCCATTCATCTTCATAAGAAGGTATATATGCACAAATTTTTTTTTACTTACAATCGTTCATTGTAATAAGATATAGAGTTTATAATCGAATTGTTCTTTTGGATAAGAGTTGTTGTAATTCTGCAGCAAAGTTATCAATAAAGAGAATTATTTTTTATATATTTTGTGTCTATTAACTTTTCTGTTTTTTTTCTATAGTGACTTTATTTCTAACATGTTTTATCGATCATGATTAATGTTTTCACCTTGTACAAGTATAATTTAGACTTATACGACATCACGTCCAGTGACGGCTTTCAGTTCTACGAAACCGAGGCATAATATAATGGTTTTAAAGCACAATTTTACTTTCTTGGACCCTACATTGATTCTCTTCAACTCTAAGTTGCTTCCATGATCATGGTCTATTGATCCTCTTCTTGATGTACTACTGAGAATTTCATACAATAAGTCTAGATATGTTATAATTTTTCATATGGGTATTTTGTTAATTAGTAATGGTTTCGAAGAGCGTCAGCAAATGATTTGAGTTGATTGTAAGGAAATATGTTTAGAAAGGATAAATTGGATGTTGGAAGATCAACAAGATATTAGTAGAGGTACTACAGTAATTAAGTTGCGAGTATTGGAGAAAGTGTGCCAAAACTTCAACGGATGGATCTAAGTTAAATTGTTCAAGTGGAATAGTTACAATTTAATTTTAATTGATTTCCAAGTAGTAGTGGAGTGGATATTATGTTTGTGGCTGTTGGACCTGTCATGACCCGATTCCGTAGAATCGTTTGAGGCGTCCCCCGAATCGTGACCGCCGTGCGGGCCTGGGGTTGCGCACGCACAAGGCTTTAATGATTTGCATAGCAAGCACATATTCAGAGTACGCAGATAAATTGAAACACAGATTTGAAACATAGAAAAGTTCTCTTTATTGATAATGAACATCTATTACAAACTCCGGAACGAGTCAGCTAATATGTCGCACGGGCTTACAAAAGTGTTGACTCAAAATGAGATAGCAGTCATGTACATTACATCCCTTTATAAACTTTAAAATGATAAAGACCTCCGGGCTGGAGGACGGCTTTGCCACGAAGCTGCATTGTGTATGGAAAGTTGCAAGCTTCTTCTTCAAGTACTTCAAAGCGGCGCGATCAGAGGATGCGCCTACAGCTGGACTGGATCGGGAAGACGACTTCGGCTCCTCGCTCGGTTCGCCTTAGTACGGAGAACCTGTTTCAACGAGGGTCAGCATGTCGAAACATACTGGTGAAGGCGAGCTAACCGAACTATACCAATCAACACGTTGTTTTAATGAAGCATGCATATTTTGTGGGTTTCTATCTTGCCTTAGTTCATTTATAAGTAAGCAGCATATAGAATTTATTGAAATGAACGTGCCACCGTTCGGTGGATTTTACCTGACCGTCTGAATCACCTATACAATACTTATCATGCCTTCCCTTCCACGAAGACACAAGTTAGTTGCAACAGGTTTAAATATACATAGAGATCACTGGCATGTTGCCACGAGGGACAGGTTATAGTCTCAAGGCAAAGTGACGTGCAACGCGGGTAGCGAGCCCCGCTGCATAACATTTTGCCGGGTAACATACGACTATACGTACGTTCCGTCCGGATCGGATCGGTCCCAGCGCCCCGACGACCGTCCGCGGAACTCATAACATACCTTGTACACAAGTTGTCCGTGATCAAACAACACTCATAGAATCAGTTCCATAGCATAATGGTTTTGCATAGTCTTCCTGACAGTTTGTTTCATAACAAGAATATTTCCATACTTAGCACGATTCATAGAACAGTTATAAATAAACTAGCATACAGGATGATAACTGTTCATAAGTTTAGTTGACAAGCAATATTTCCAAGTCTATTGCCTTTTTATCTTGATCTATTTTATTATTACTTGGTATCGTTTGATCGAGGCAAAGAAGAATACAAGATTTTAGGGTGTGAAGCTTGGAAGCAGGGCTAGCTAATCGGGTTGGTAGCCACTCACTTGGTTGAAAGGAAAGGAGAAGGAAAGAGGCGCTTCACGACTCCGCTCGCAAGCCGCCTACTGCTCGTTCACCTATATTGCACGAACAGCTCGATCAATACTCCTTCCACTCTTTCCAATCTCGAAAATAAAGTGCAATTCAATGAACGAAAACAATGAAATCATCGAAATCGTTCAAGAAAACCCAAGCAAATCCAAAACCAACTCAAAGCACGAAAGCAACAAGCGACATCGAAAACCGAGGCAATAAAAGATAGCAGCGGAGAGGTCCCTCCTGACTCTGCCGCTAAGTCGATCCCGGGGGCACGGTCCACTGAATATCGGAATCGATTCCGAAGAAACAAATCCATAACGAGGACGAGTTCTTAATTCAATCTATCCCGATCGAACGATACCGTCTTGTGTTTCTTAGCCGCGCTCCTCGAATAGGAGGAACGGGGCACTACAGGACCTGCCATGGTAAGGATTGTTCGAAAGAAATACTGATTCAGTGGGTGAAGATGAATGTTTGTGTGCTTAGTGGCTAAGTTCTCTGAGTGGTGTATTAAGTATCCCTATAGGTGTATGCTTGAGTTGTGATATAGATATCAATGAGTCTATCTGCATTGGATGCAATAGTGTGAGATCTCAGTTTAGAGTTTATGCCTAGTTAATACAATTTTGAATGTCTCAAATTGAATTGGCTCGAAGGATCAAGAATAATTTATGGCAGACCAAGATAGTATTGGATAATAATTTAAAAATTATAAAATGCATGGTTTGGTTGAGAAATCATTGTGGATTGTGTATTAAATTGTGTCTTAAATCGATTAGATTGGTTTTTAAACTGAGTACAAAGATTTGGTAGTGCAATTGGATGTTTCTTTGGAGCATATGAGAATGGCCCTAAGGATTTAGGAATTTTATTGCTCAATGACCTAAGGTAGTCTATTCTGATTTATACTTGAGTGTGAAATAAGTTGATCTTATATCTAGTTTGGCAGATAGTATTTGTTAAAATGGATTAGAGTTTAGTAAATGAATATTTTCCTAGTTATACATATAATTAATGAGATTAAGGTGTATCGAAGATCGATAGACATTGACTCATAGATATTATATCCAGACGAAAGATGATTATATAGCATAATGAATCATGAAACTATATTGCCTTAATGGATTATAACTTTATAGAGTATAGATGGATTAAATGGTAGTATTGAAGTTTCCTATGACTTAGTTAGGTAATCCTGAGCATGGCATGAATGGATATTAGTTAACTCGAATTTGAGAATGTTAGAATTTTATGTGATTGAATTAATTGATTCAGAGTAGTAAGATTAATGGAGCAGGAGAATTTTTAAGTCAACCTATAAATTTGATGAAATAGATTTGTAAGATTGAAATAATTTATGACTCCAAGAATTGTCTTGATATGTGAATTAGTTTTAAGTTGATCTTTACAAAACGATTAAATTGGATGGATAAAAATGAGTACATATTAGATTAGAGTTTGAGAGTAAGTTGTGATTGATGGATTGCATAAAAGACAATTGAGATTTACGACTTGGGATTAATGATTTAGATTTATGACTTTGGATTGGTGGAATTTATGGTACGAATTTAGGATATATACTATAAGAGTTTTTTGGATTGATTGTATTAATTATAATTAGGTTATTGAGCTAGTCTGAGTTGGTTCCTTAGTTATTTTGAGTTAGTAGCCTTTCTCCTAGTTTAGATAGAGTTCCTTAGATTGTTGGGTTATGTTTGGCCTTAGGACATGGAATAGGTACAGTAATTTCTAGTTACCCTTTTGAGATGAGTTATCTTGATGTTTAAGTGTTGTTGGTAAGTTAACTAGCCTCAGTGTTTAGGCAGACATCCCAATGTTGAACGTTAGTAATTGACAGGATGACCTTAAGAAGAGTTACCTAGGTATATTTCAATAAAAATAGAAGTGAGATTGTTGTTATTATGAGATAAGCCTAGGAGATTATTTGGTTCTTAAAATTTTGATGATTGATTGCTATTACAATGACATGATTGTACTTGGGTTTAGTGGCTTTATTTTTTATTATTGGATTGTCTTAGTTAATTATACTCAAGTGGAGGTGATGGATACATGTTGTAATAGGTTTACAACGTAGCTATAAATTGATATGACCTTGGAAATTAATTGATGATGACTTTTTATTTGGCTAAAAATTTAGGAGATTGATTTTTATTGGTTGGATAATGACATGGATTGGAGCTAACTTTAATTGTGGATGGATTCTTGAATTTGAAGCAAAACTGAAATTGAATGATGTTAACAAAGATTTGTGATCATATTAAAGATGAGTGCGAATGATGTATACATAGTAAAGAGATTAAGATTTGGTTAAGTTGCTATCTTGGATTGAAAAAAATTTAGGAGATGGAATGTAGATTGATTCAATGAAAAGAAATTATATGGTGAGATTCTTCTATAATTGTGTATTAATGTGTAACTTTGATGCAGTCTGGATTGACAACTTGGTGGATGCACTACCAGAAAAAGTCAAATTAGCGACGTAAAGAAACGTCGCTAAATGACCAAAAAATGTCGCTAATTACTTTTAGCAACGTAATTAGCGACGTTTTAAGAAGTCGCCTTTCAGCTAGTCGCTGAAAGAAAAAACGTCGCTATACCGACATTTTTTAGCGACGTAAATGTGTCGCTAGATTAGCGACGTTTAGCGACGCAACATCGCTAATTAGCGACGTGCTCATTTGTCGCTTAACGTCGCTAATTAGCGACTTATATAGCGATGTTACAGCGACGTCTTTAATGACCTGGCAATATTGTCATGTCAGCAAGTTACGACGTACAGCGACATTTTTAGCGATGTCATTAGCGACGTGTAGTAACGTCGCAACTTAGCGATGTATTTAGCGACGTGTAGTAACGTCGCTAAACGTCGCTAAAAATGTCGCTAATTGTACAGTGAAAAAAATACTAAATTATTTCTAAACTATTATTCATACAGTTTATTAATTCATAATCTGTACAAATAGACCCGGAGCAACCCTCCGTTGAATTTTCTGGGTTTGCCGACCCCTTGGGTTGAACACTCAACACCGGTAAATTAACATATATTTAATATGAATAATATAATAAAATTTGAAAAAATAAAACATCCAGCAAATATCGTCGTAAAGAATACAACAAATATATATCCATACAATGAGTCTCATCCAAAATAATACAAAGAATACAAATATCCAGCAAATATCTATACTACTACGGATCTGCAGGAGGATGACCACCGGCACGCATGAAGGATAAGAACAGATCATACTGCTCCCGTAAAATCGACACCGATGTCGATAGAGAAGGAAGTGACGTCGGTGGAGTCTGTGTCAACGTAGGCGCACCAGGAGGACATATCCGCTCCAACTCTGCGAGTCGCTAGTTGTAAGAATCCATGGTAGATAACAGCCTCGTACTGTTATGAACCATTGAATCCTGCATCATCGTTAGCCTCTCGCCCATAGATAGCTATGATGCCTACAGCTCCGTCACGCTGCGCTCTGTCGAGGCTCTAAGATCATTTGTCAAATCCCGGAGCTCCGTGATGCTGCGGTCGAGCATATCGAATCGTGCGATGAGCGTCGGATCGTCCGCCTATGGCTGGGACCGAGACTGCTCCTCCATCCTTCGCAGCAACTCATCACGGAGATACGCAATCTGACGGTCAACTGCCTCCTAGACACTGGCCGACGACTGCGAGGGCTGTGGGGAATGAGCACTTGTCGGGGAGGCCCTAGATGACTGCGTCGCAACCAGGGTGCCATAGGATCCTGTACTGTAGTACGTACCCCTCTGGAGACCACCAGTAGCGGTCACCCATAGGTCGTCCGCCGACGGAGCTGGAGCGGACTGCGAGAAAGTACCAGCCTCTCCAGTTGTAGGTGCACTAGCAGTCGCCCGCTCATGCAGCCTAAGATACTCGACCTAGAAAAGTTTGGATACTCGATAATTGCCTAAATTATATTAAAATTAACATAAAGTAAAGTAATACTTACATAGGTCTGCAAGGCCCTCTCATCAATGAGATTTTCGTCCTTGCGATGGGTGGCTAAGAAGACGGTCACCATGTTTGCATCATCACCCCTCTGTACCAGTTAAAAATATATTATTTAGTACTAAAATTAAACATTTTTTCCTACTACCATTTTATCGTACTTATATTAAAATAATATATCTTAAATACAAAATATACCAAACGCCAAAAATGTTCCGTCAGCGGAATCGAGCCACCACACCACTTTGCAGCATTCTGCCTAGCCGCCTTGGCCTTCTCAGACCTTTCCTTGTAGCTCAGATCGTCGAATATAGCCCTCATCGTAGTCCACTACTCAGGCGTGATCCAACATTGGACCGGTTTTCCAGCACGATCACGAGCCTTCTGGTCATCCAGAGTATCATGGATAAGCTTGGCGGCAACGGCAGGAAACATCCGCTCGATCAACTCGGCCCGGTGTGGAGGATAGAAATACGTTTGCTACAATAAATAATTTAGTAAGTGACCATCACGGATAAGTTATATAATATGCATAAATTAGAGGATTTATATAATATACTTTTATCTTGAAGTGCGCAAACCAGAACGCCTTCCTCTCCTCCGGAGCTTCAGAGTAGTTGATCCTAGGGCCACCATAGTTGTTCCTCAGAAATAGGCCCAGGTGTCTCTGAACCAACGATGGACGATATCTATACAGAGATAATTATTTAGATCAAAAAAGTTAATATATGATGAATAAAGAAATACACGATATATATGATGCTAAACCATCTAATTGACTTACTTTATACCGTTGGTCCAAATCTCTGTCCTCGTCTCCTCCAGAGGTGCGCATGGAGGATCTTGTTGATGCTAGGACAACGTCGGCACGACCTCCTCTACATGCTCATCTGTCTCCATGGTTCCGTCAGCAGGAGAAACGCTGGACGAGGGAGTACTATCACGCCTGGAACTACTCGTCCCAGGAGTGATGCCATGTAACGTCGTCGCAGTCGGAGATGTGACTGATCGATAAACTGGAGTATTGGGCGACGACGATCCGGAACCAATAGTAGGCAGTACCGGAGGAGCACTCTGTCTACCTCGGGACCTGCCGAACCCTCCACGTCGTCTTGTCATACCTGATAACAACATATGATGAATAAAAAAATACACAAATATATAGTACATTCAACAGTCAAAATGTTATGTATATCTCATATCATTCATAGAATTGTACAGTAAATAACCAGTAGCGTCACAAGTCTAAATGGACAGTATATTCTACAGTCAAAATATAATACATATATTCGTCAAAATAGTATATTCTACAGTCAAAATATAGTTATATTCTACAGGCAAAATATTTTATTTTTAATTACCTTCAGAAAATTCATCTTTTTCGCCTTTCTCGTCCTCCTCTTCCTCTTCCTCCTCCTCGTCTTCACTTTCATCTACTTCATCTTCGTCTTCCTCTTTGGATAATTCTACATCTTCCACAATATTACTTGTGTAATGAGTAACTTTCGTTGAGTCCTCATCTACAATATATGTTACAAGAGGTAGCTCATCCTCCTGATAAGCTATTTCGTCAATGTCAAAGGTATTTCTAGCTTTAGTCATGCATACTGCCCACCAATCCGACCTCGTTGTCCCTCGTCTAGGATAAGTTGTGAAGTACACGAGCTGAGCCTGACTTGATAGGACAAATGGTTCGTAGTCTTGATATCTACGCTTGTAGTTTATATCCACAAGGCCAAGCTTGTCAATTTTTCAACCTTGATCTTGAATCAGATTGAAACATTCACACTTGAATAGCACGATATTAGCAGATTTTATGCCATAATTATATGTCAACTCTACAATCTCTCGTAAGATGCCAAAGAAATCATTGCCTAGATTGACGTCTTTGTAGTTCGAAGATTTGATACACAAACAACTGTTTTTCGTGGAATCAAGATCCAGAAAGCTGTCTCTGATAGGAGCATTTGTTGACTTGAACCTAAACTCATTCACACAGAAACTTGGCCATATTTTTTCGGTAGTAATTGGTCCCTTGGCTAGAGTTCTAATAGATTCAGTCTCGGGTGTTATTAGACGATCGACCTAAATACCAAAGTAGCGATAGTAAATTATTTGTTTTACAAGTGCAAAAATAAAAAGTAATTACCAAGCATCTTACATATGTGCTCAACCAAGAAGGAAAATGGCATCTCATATCTTGTTGTCACCACCCCATTTCCAGAGCCGGGTATTTTTTTTTTATTTTTAATTTGGTTAATTGTGTATTATTTATAATTAATTGTATTTATATTTAATTAGTGATTGCATTATTTTTTATTATTTTTATTTTGATTGTTTTAGGATTTTGGCTAGCCTGGACCCATGTCAGACCCTAGTGGACCCATGTCCGACCCAGCCCACACCCTTGTGAGTATTATTTTGGGGCTTAGAATATTTATTTTATTTTTAGGAGGTTAGTTGGAGAGATTTGGAACTAGTTTGAGCGCATTTGGAACCCGGAACCCAAAACCGAGTTTCGGGAGGGCATTTTGGTAATTTCCCAACTTGGCAACCCCTATTTACTATCCTTGGCCGACCATTTCAGCCCCTCCCAGACCGAACACAGCAGCTCCCACTCCCCCATTTTCATTTTCCTTTTCTTCTTCACTTCTCCTTCTTCTCCACTTCTTCTTCTTCTCCTTCTTCCTCCAAAGTAAGTTTTCTTCCACTTTTCTTCTTCTTTCTTCCATTCCTTCTTCTCTAAGTTAACCCTAACCCTAGATCTTTCCCTAACCTAGGTGGGTAGAGCCTAGATTTTGTGTTGGAGCTTGGATTGGGAGCTTGGAAGCTTGGATTGGAGGATTTGGAGAGATTTGGAGATTTTGGCTTGGGATTCCAACTCCCAAGAGGTAAACCCTAATTTTCCCCTTGTAATTACTCTTTTATAGTGTAATTAATATTTTAGAACCTTCCTAGACCCTTAGGCTACCCGTGGGAGGAAGTTGGAACTAGTTTGGGTGAGTTTAGAGACTTTGACATTAGGTTTTGTGTCGATTTCGGGTGAAATCCGAATTTGGCCCAATTTTGGGTGATGCCCTAGGTTAGATGGACCTAGGTAGACGTTGTCGGGTGTCGTGAGGGTGAGTGCGTGTCTCCGTTTGGACACGGGAAGCCGCGTCGCGGAGAAACGGGCGTTTCGGGCGAAATTGGGGCTTTTCGTCGTCGCCGATTCTAAGTGCGTGTGCGTTTCCGCCACGGGCCTAGAATCGACGCGGGAGCGCATTTTCTAGGATCTAGGCATCGTGTAGAGCGCGTGGGTAAATTTTGGGCCGATTCCGAGTTCGTTTGGTGTGCGTTTCAGGAGGTTTTCCGAACCGCGCACCACGTGTTCGTCGAAATGACCGAACGGCCATTTCGACTTGGTTTCCTCGTTTCGGGCTTGTGCGCGCGTTGGGTTAGTATCGGGGAGTGTGTGCTAGAGGTTTCGAGTTATATTTTATATATTTTTGGGTGTTTGGGCGTGTCGGGGTCGTTGGGCGTGCGTTGGTGGGCGTTGTGGGCGTGGTGTGCGTTGTGTTGTGTTTGTTTATATATATGTGTATATATATATTGTGTGTGAGTTTTTATATATATATTTATATATATATGTGTGGTTATGTGTTTGTGAGCGTGTTAGGGAGTGCTTGTGTGAGTGTGTAGGTGAGTGTGTGAGTGAGTGCTTGTGTGAGTGTGTAGGTGAGTGTGTGAGTGAGTGCTTGTGTGAGTGTGTAGGTGAGTGTGTGTGAGTGTGAGTGAGTGTTTATAGGTATATACATATGAGTTTATATATATGTATATATATTTGTATATATATGTATGAGTGTTTATGTGTGTGCTAGTGTGTGTGAGAGTGTGTGTGTGAGGGTGTGTGCTAGTGTGAGTGAGTGTGTGTGAGTGAGGATATATAGATATTAGTATATATGTTAGTGTGTGTGTGTGTGTAGATGTATAGATATATATATTAGTGTATATATATATATAGATATATGTGAGTATATGTAGATGTGTGTTTATATATATATAGTGATATATGTATATATATGTGTGTGTATATATATATATAGAGTGTTATAGATATATATATGTATAGGCGTGTGTGTGTGTGTGTGTTTGTGAGATGAGAGGGGGGGGTGCCCAGCTGAACAGGGAGCAGCAGCAGCAATGTGCAGCTGCAGCAGCAGCTTTGCTGCACTGTGCTGCAGCAGCAGCAGCAGAAAACTGCAACAGCAGCAGCAAAAGCAGGTGCAGTAGCAGCAAAAGCAGTGGCAGCAGCATGGGCAGCAGCATCAGCAAGCACAGAGGTAGCTAGCAGCAGCAGCAGCAGGTTTGAGAGCAGCAGCAGCAGCAGGTTTGAGTAGCAGCGAGGCGTAGCGAGGGATAGGATAGAGAGATAGATAGATTGATAGAGAGATAGTTAGATATATCTAGATGGATAGATAGTTAGATTGGTAGATAGATATATGAGATAGATATATAAATAGATAGTTAGATAGTTAAATAGAATAGATAGATATATAACTAGCTAGATAGTTAGTTAGATTGATAGATTAAATAGATAGGTATTAGTTAGTTGATAGATAAATAGGTAAGTAGATAGATAAGTTGATAGATAGATAGATAGTTAACTAGATAGACTAATAGATAGATAGATAGGTAAATAACTAGTTAGATAGTTAAACTAGATACATAAGATAGATAGATATATCTATAGATGGATAGATAATAGTTAGATGGATAGATAGATAGCTAGGTATTAGGTATATATCTACCTAAGTGCATAGATATCTATATACATATAGTTATATCTATATCTATAGATATCTAGATAGGTATATATATATGCATTTTGAGTTGGGTAAGGTATATATGGGTAATCGGGTAAATGTGTGTGGATAAATATATACATAGGTATATACATACTTAGATATATATAAATATGATAGATATATATATTATCTAGCCTAGATTAATAACTAGGTATATATTCAATAGCTAGATAGCTAGTTAGAGGGGTTTTAGAGCGAAACCTCAATATCTTGAGATACCAAGGTATTTCAATACCTTAAGATAACCAAGGTATTGGGTTTCGAGCGGGGTTTTTGAGCAATAGCCTAGGATTTGTCTTGGAATGATTTTTATATGTTTATATATATATAATTACGTGTGCTAGCATAGGTTTTAGCGGGTTTAGGCGGGGTGCGTGGCCTAGGTTGAGGTATCGGATACCGAGGGTATCCCGGTATCTCAAGGAGGCGAGTTTGTGAGTTTTCTAGCTAAATGACCTCGGTTTGACCTAGAATTTCAGGAGCACCCTAGTTTGACCCAGACTTGACCGTAGTTGACTCGGTTGACCGCCAAAGTCAACTTTTGACCTAGTTTTGACCTAGAGTTGACTTTTTGGACCCAGAGTTGACTTTTTCACCCAGATTTCACCGGTTTGATCCGTTTGACCTAGAACGACCCTAGAAGCCTATTTTTTAATTATTTTATATCTGTTTAACTTATTAGAAACCCTGTTTAACCTTGCTTTTCGCATTAGGTCCTTGCGACACCAGTTCGGATCGCCAGTTGCTCAGGACGTCAGGCGAGTACATTCTCTGATAGTTTTCATTATCTGATATTTATTATGATTCAGCTTCTAGTATAGTATCATCTGATTATTCTGGCACCACACGGGACACTGACTGGTATTTCTGGATTCATTTACTTGCGATACGTACATTTCATGTTTCTGGCCTCTATTCTGGAATCACCTACAGGCATCATTCATGTACAGGCTGGACTCATCTTGATTTGCGTGTCGGGTCTTGGATCCACTTGTATTAGTCGGGGCGGGGAAATACTCGAGTAGACATGTAAACATTCCTATCTGGCATCATCAGGAATCACTCCCTCTGGTCTAATCTGGAATGATAGCAGCCGCGCACCCAGTGCGCGGTGAGCCGTACTTACCCCTAGCCGTTTACATGTCGAAACAAGTATTTCAAAGACACCGAGTTCATTCTTTATAGTCTGGACTCTCATGCATTTCTTGACTTGTCTCACTTACATGTTTCTGGACTTGACTCACTACATGTTTTTCATGCTGGACTCACTACACGTTCATGTGCACGGACTTGATCTTAGCTTAGATTTTCTGTATCTTGTAGTTATTACTATCTTGCTCTGATATTCATGCATCTTTACCTTATGCACCAGTGACATGTGTATATTTCTTGCTCCATACTTTATTTTATTCTTCTTGCTACTTGCTATAACTGTTTTATAGTTTTTATCATTTAAATGGAACTGCTGTTAGAGATGTACTTGCTCCAGTCCTGACTGGACATATTTTTCAGAGTATCCGGAGGATTGGTGTCCGACGTTTTATGGACCTGAGCCTGTCGATGGTGCAGACAGGGACCCTCTAGTTTAGAGGTGATTTCCGGGTTGGTAGCCGGGATCACTAGGATCTTGTTGTTGTTTTTATTAGCTTTAGCACCGGATTTGTCTCCGGTTTTGGATTGAGACCTTGTTTGTATATTATTTTGGATATTGTTGTATTATTATTTGATGTTGTGGTTGTTGTAGTAGTTGGAGGTGGTTAGACTTTTTAGTTGTTAGACTCTCTGTGTTATCTTATCGTGCTTAGATTCGTGATTGAGTATATTGTGATTATCATTTGATATTGCTCCTCCGTTTGGAGTTGAGATCTTGGCAGATTATATATATTGATTGTGTGGTTGCCCTCCTTTTGGAGAGGTCATGGCCGATTTTTTTGTGAGATTATTATCTAGATAGTTGACCTAGACAGCGTTCTACCGCCGATGCTGCGGCGTAGGCTGGACGTACCCACGACTCATGCCCGATTTTCCGGGTGCGGGTCGTGACACGTTTTTGGTGGCGGCCCCATGCAGGTCTCGATTCGCAATTAGTACGATGTCGTGGTGGTACAACAACTTAGTTGTACTGCTGCGAGCCTGCTATAGGATCTAGGATCTAGGATGAGTGTGTACTCAATCACGACTAGGAACAATTCCAATCTAATTATTCTGAAATTGCTTCTTTTGAAATATTACTGTCCTTCCTTGATGATATCGTATCTTGCGCCGTATTGACTTCTTTTGATCTGTGTTCAGGATGCCTCCGAAGACACGATCCCATCGTACCGTTCCAGCAGTTGCCTCGGAGAGGTCTGCTACCTCTCGTCCAGCTTATATTCAGGCAGCTGCTACCGCTCCACTCACCACTCCTGCGGTTGAGGGAGCCTCTGTTTCTCTCGGGGATCCTTCTCCACTTATCGATCCGAGGACTACCCCAGTCGTTCCGGTGGTTTCTCCACCACTTCCTGCTCCAGTAGATGTCGCGCAGTTGTTTGCGTTCTTCAGGGAGATGATGGATGCGCAGCACCGTCAGGTGGATGTGATGAGGCTGGGCATTGAGAACGCCCACCAGGTGGCCATGACGGCAGTGGATAGGGTGGCACAGAATCAGCCACAGGCAGATCAGATTCAGCTTCCGAGGCCGGGTAGTATCATTGACTTTCAGAGGATGCGGCCCAAGGAGTTTCGTGGTACAGAAGGGATCCTGTACGCGGATGACTGGATAGAGCAGATTGAGGGGATCTTCAGGCTGGCGCAGATTCCAGACAGCATGCAGATAGAGGCAGCGGGCAGTCAGATGTTCGACCTCGCCTTGACATGGTATCGCACAGATACGAGGATCGCAGCGCCAGGGCTTACTTGGGAGGCTTTCAAGAGGCTTTTTAAGGAAAAGTTCTTCCCAGATGTGGCGCTCAGTGCTTTGGAGAGCCAGTTTGAGGCACTCGTCCAAGGGAGCATGACAGTGGACGAGTACGCAGCGGAGTTCTGCCGTTTGGGCAGATTTGTGGATGGCTTGAGCGAGGCAGCCAAGGCGAGGAAGTTTCGCAAGGGCTTGGTTATGGCGGTCAAGTCTTTGACCAAGAGCGACCGCGAGGCAACTTTTGAGCAGATAGTAGGAGATGCTCAGAGAGCAGAGGATGACTTGGAGCTCAAGTCCAAGAGAGGCAGGGATGATTCAGGCAGTGCCAGTGGTAGTGCGGGACCAGCTAAGCGTCCCTATGTGCAGAAGGCAGCGCAACAGGGTCAGGATCAGAGGGTGCCCACTTGTGCCTACTGCAGGAAGGCAGGACACACCTGGGATGTTTGTAGGAGGAGGCTGAAGGTGTGTTTGTTCTGTGGATCCGCTGCTCACCAGATGAGAGGTTGCCCCACTGCACCTCTATTGGGTGGAGCACAGGATCAGAGAGTTTGAGCTAGGCCATCTGTGGCACAGCATCAGGCCCCGCACCAGCAGAGGGATACACCCCAGCAGGGCAGGGCTTATGCGTTGACGGTCGAGGAGGCCGATGCTACGGATGACGGGTTAGCAGGTCTGTCTCTTGTTTCTTCTTCCTGTTATTTCCATTCCTGTGGTGTGCTTCATTAGTACCTGTTAGATTTTTCTTTGTGCTGTGGTAGATAGTGTAGTGACCCTGATTGAGACTGTGATAACACGACCAGTAGGACCCTGATCTTGTGTGTTGTTTAGGTAGGATTTCTTGACTGTGATTGTTGGGGGTTTGACCTAGAGGAGTGTGATTGACTTTAAATTTCGAGGACGAAATTTTCTAAGGAGGATAGGCTTGTCACCACCCCATTTCCAGAGCCGGGTATTTTTTTTTTATTTTTAATTTGGTTAATTGTGTATTATTTATAATTAATTGTATTTATATTTAATTAGTGATTGCATTATTTTTTATTATTTTTATTTTGATTGTTTTAGGATTTTGGCTAGCCTGGACCCATGTCAGACCCTAGTGGACCCATGTCCGACCCAGCCCACACCCTTGTGAGTATTATTTTGGGGCTTAGAATATTTATTTTATTTTTAGGAGGTTAGTTGGAGAGATTTGGAACTAGTTTGAGCGCATTTGGAACCCGGAACCCAAAACCGAGTTTCGGGAGGGCATTTTGGTAATTTCCCAACTTGGCAACCCCTATTTACTATCCTTGGCCGACCATTTCAGCCCCTCCCAGACCGAACACAGCAGCTCCCACTCCCCCATTTTCATTTTCCTTTTCTTCTTCACTTCTCCTTCTTCTCCACTTCTTCTTCTTCTCCTTCTTCCTCCAAAGTAAGTTTTCTTCCACTTTTCTTCTTCTTTCTTCCATTCCTTCTTCTCTAAGTTAACCCTAACCCTAGATCTTTCCCTAACCTAGGTGGGTAGAGCCTAGATTTTGTGTTGGAGCTTGGATTGGGAGCTTGGAAGCTTGGATTGGAGGATTTGGAGAGATTTGGAGATTTTGGCTTGGGATTCCAACTCCCAAGAGGTAAACCCTAATTTTCCCCTTGTAATTACTCTTTTATAGTGTAATTAATATTTTAGAACCTTCCTAGACCCTTAGGCTACCCGTGGGAGGAAGTTGGAACTAGTTTGGGTGAGTTTAGAGACTTTGACATTAGGTTTTGTGTCGATTTCGGGTGAAATCCGAATTTGGCCCAATTTTGGGTGATGCCCTAGGTTAGATGGACCTAGGTAGACGTTGTCGGGTGTCGTGAGGGTGAGTGCGTGTCTCCGTTTGGACACGGAAAGCCGCGTCGCGGAGAAACGGGCGTTTCGGGCGAAATTGGGGCTTTTCGTCGTCGCCGATTCTAAGTGCGTGTGCGTTTCCGCCACGGGCCTAGAATCGATGCGGGAGCGCATTTTCTAGGATCTAGGCATCGTGTAGAGCGCGTGGGTAAATTTTGGGCCGATTCCGAGTTCGTTTGGTGTGCGTTTCAGGAGGTTTTCCGAACCGCGCACCACGTGTTCGTCGAAATGACCGAACGGCCATTTCGACTTGGTTTCCTCGTTTCGGGCTTGTGCGCGCGTTGGGTTAGTATCGGGGAGTGTGTGCTAGAGGTTTTGAGTTATATTTTATATATTTTTGGGTGTTTGGGCGTGTCGGGGTCGTTGGGCGTGCGTTGGTGGGCGTTGTGGGCGTGGTGTGCGTTGTGTTGTGTTTGTTTATATATATGTGTATATATATATTGTGTGTGAGTTTTTATATATATATTTATATATATATGTGTGGTTATGTATTTGTGAGCGTGTTAGGGAGTGCTTGTGTGAGTGTGTAGGTGAGTGTGTGAGTGAGTGCTTGTGTGAGTGTGTAGGTGAGTGTGTGAGTGAGTGCTTGTGTGAGTGTGTAGGTGAGTGTGTGTGAGTGTGAGTGAGTGTTTATAGGTATATACATATGAGTTTATATATATGTATATATATTTGTATATATATGTATGAGTGTTTATGTGTGTGCTAGTGTGTGTGAGAGTGTGTGTGTGAGGGTGTGTGCTAGTGTGAGTGAGTGTGTGTGAGTGAGGATATATAGATATTAGTATATATGTTAGTGTGTGTGTGTGTGTAGATGTATAGATATATATATTAGTGTATATATATATATAGATATATGTGAGTATATGTAGATGTGTGTTTATATATATATAGTGATATATGTATATATATGTGTGTGTATATATATATATAGAGTGTTATAGATATATATATGTATAGGCGTGTGTGTGTGTGTGTGTTTGTGAGATGAGAGGGGGGGGTGCCCAGCTGAACAGGGAGCAGCAGCAGCAATGTGCAGCTGCAGCAGCAGCTTTGCTGCACTGTGCTGCAGCAGCAGCAGCAGAAAACTGCAACAGCAGCAGCAAAAGCAGGTGCAGTAGCAGCAAAAGCAGTGGCAGCAGCATGGGCAGCAGCATCAGCAAGCACAGAGGTAGCTAGCAGCAGCAGCAGCAGGTTTGAGAGCAGCAGCAGCAGCAGGTTTGAGTAGCAGCGAGGCGTAGCGAGGGATAGGATAGAGAGATAGATAGATTGATAGAGAGATAGTTAGATATATCTAGATGGATAGATAGTTAGATTGGTAGATAGATATATGAGATAGATATATAAATAGATAGTTAGATAGTTAAATAGAATAGATAGATATATAACTAGCTAGATAGTTAGTTAGATTGATAGATTAAATAGATAGGTATTAGTTAGTTGATAGATAAATAGGTAAGTAGATAGATAAGTTGATAGATAGATAGATAGTTAACTAGATAGACTAATAGATAGATAGATAGGTAAATAACTAGTTAGATAGTTAAACTAGATACATAAGATAGATAGATATATCTATAGATGGATAGATAATAGTTAGATGGATAGATAGATAGCTAGGTATTAGGTATATATCTACCTAAGTGCATAGATATCTATATACATATAGTTATATCTATATCTATAGATATCTAGATAGGTATATATATATGCATTTTGAGTTGGGTAAGGTATATATGGGTAATCGGGTAAATGTGTGTGGATAAATATATACATAGGTATATACATACTTAGATATATATAAATATGATAGATATATATATTATCTAGCCTAGATTAATAACTAGGTATATATTCAATAGCTAGATAGCTAGTTAGAGGGGTTTTAGAGCGAAACCTCAATATCTTGAGATACCAAGGTATTTCAATACCTTAAGATAACCAAGGTATTGGGTTTCGAGCGGGGTTTTTGAGCAATAGCCTAGGATTTGTCTTGGAATGATTTTTATATGTTTATATATATATAATTACGTGTGCTAGCATAGGTTTTAGCGGGTTTAGGCGGGGTGCGTGGCCTAGGTTGAGGTATCGGATACCGAGGGTATCCCGGTATCTCAAGGAGGCGAGTTTGTGAGTTTTCTAGCTAAATGACCTCGGTTTGACCTAGAATTTCAGGAGCACCCTAGTTTGACCCAGACTTGACCGTAGTTGACTCGGTTGACCGCCAAAGTCAACTTTTGACCTAGTTTTGACCTAGAGTTGACTTTTTGGACCCAGAGTTGACTTTTTCACCCAGATTTCACCGGTTTGATCCGTTTGACCTAGAACGACCCTAGAAGCCTATTTTTTAATTATTTTATATCTGTTTAACTTATTAGAAACCCTGTTTAACCTTGCTTTTCGCATTAGGTCCTTGCGACACCAGTTCGGATCGCCAGTTGCTCAGGACGTCAGGCGAGTACATTCTCTGATAGTTTTCATTATCTGATATTTATTATGATTCAGCTTCTAGTATAGTATCATCTGATTATTCTGGCACCACACGGGACACTGACTGGTATTTCTGGATTCATTTACTTGCGACACGTACATTTCATGTTTCTGGCCTCTATTCTGGAATCACCTACAGGCATCATTCATGTACAGGCTGGACTCATCTTGATTTGCGTGTCGGGTCTTGGATCCACTTGTATTAGTCGGGGCGGGGAAATACTCGAGTAGACATGTAAACATTCCTATCTGGCATCATCAGGAATCACTCCCTCTGGTCTAATCTGGAATGATAGCAGCCGCGCACCCAGTGCGCGGTGAGCCGTACTTACCCCTAGCCGTTTACATGTCGAAACAAGTATTTCAAAGACACCGAGTTCATTCTTTATAGTCTGGACTCTCATGCATTTCTTGACTTGTCTCACTTACATGTTTCTGGACTTGACTCACTACATGTTTTTCATGCTGGACTCACTACACGTTCATGTGCACGGACTTGATCTTAGCTTAGATTTTCTGTATCTTGTAGTTATTACTATCTTGCTCTGATATTCATGCATCTTTACCTTATGCACCAGTGACATGTGTATATTTCTTGCTCCATACTTTATTTTATTCTTCTTGCTACTTGCTATAACTGTTTTATAGTTTTTATCATTTAAATGGAACTGCTGTTAGAGATGTACTTGCTCCAGTCCTGACTGGACATATTTTTCAGAGTATCCGGAGGATTGGTGTCCGACGTTTTATGGACCTGAGCCTGTCGATGGTGCAGACAGGGACCCTCTAGTTTAGAGGTGATTTCCGGGTTGGTAGCCGGGATCACTAGGATCTTGTTGTTGTTTTTATTAGCTTTAGCACCGGATTTGTCTCCGGTTTTGGATTGAGACCTTGTTTGTATATTATTTTGGATATTGTTGTATTATTATTTGATGTTGTGGTTGTTGTAGTAGTTGGAGGTGGTTAGACTTTTTAGTTGTTAGACTCTCTGTGTTATCTTATCGTGCTTAGATTCGTGATTGAGTATATTGTGATTATCATTTGATATTGCTCCTCCGTTTGGAGTTGAGATCTTGGCAGATTATATATATTGATTGTGTGGTTGCCCTCCTTTTGGAGAGGTCATGGCCGATTTTTTTGTGAGATTATTATCTAGATAGTTGACCTAGACAGCGTTCTACCGCCGATGCTGCGGCGTAGGCTGGACGTACCCACGACTCATGCCCGATTTTCCGGGTGCGGGTCGTGACACTTGTTCTACTTCTTCGTCTGTTATGTTGGTTCTAACCGACCTCAACTCATCATTATATATGCTGAAAAACAATGAAGCAACTGCTGATTAGTAGCATAATAGTATCTTATACTATTACAGTGAGATAATATAAACGTGGACGTATTAATTACCTACCCCTCTAGCTTCTCCACTTTATCCTCGTCGCAATTGAGTAATATATACACTTGAGCAGCCCTTAGCTCATCGTCATTCAAATATCTCTTCTTTATTTTCCCCGAAGGCTTTCCGGACGCATTGAATACTTTGAGTATTGCATCATTAGATTCCTGATATCCGTCATCGTTTCTTGGAGCTTTCGTTCTATTAGTAGCAACATGAGGTTTGAAATACGTCGAGCAAAAGTTTGTAATATCCTCGAGAACATAAGCTTCACAAATAGAGCCCTCAACCCATGCCTTATTTTTCACCTTTCTCTTTAGGTGATTCAGATGCCGCTCGAAGGGGTACATCCACCGATAACCGACAGGACCACTAACACGTGCCTCATAGGAAAGATGAATTGGCAGATGCTCCATAGAGTCGAAGAATCCAGGAGAAAATACCTTCTTGAGCTTACATAGTGTTACCGCAATGTCCTTCTCTTGCTTTTCTAGACGATCGACGAGCAACTTAGTAGAACAAAGATCTCTGAAGAATATGCTGAGCTTTGCCAATGGATCCCAAATGACCTGCGGTAAGAATTCTCGAAATGCAATCTCCATTTATCCTCTTTCTCCAGTGAGAAAACTGACTTAGGTTGCTTTAACTTTCCATTCCCCTCATCTATCAAATTCAACGCAGGACGTCTACATATTTCTTCTAATTCTATCCTGGCCTTCGGATTATCTTTCGTCTTCCCCTTTACCTCCATTACAGTATTAATTATGTTATCAAACATATTCTTCTCGATATGCATGACATCAAGGTTATGTCTTCAGATTGGTGCTCCAATATGGCAGATCCCAGAATATACTCATCTTCGTCCAGTTATGGGTGCGACCAAATCTGTCACACTTGTATCCCTTAGCAGGCTCTCCGATAGCACTTGGTAAATCTTTTACCTCTTCCCATATCGTGTATCCGGGCCACCTTGGCGGTGGATTGGCCTTTTCCACAACGCCCGCACAAAAAGCATTCTTGTTCCTCCGGTATAGACGATCCTTCGACAGAAATTGTCGATGACAATCAAAGAAGCACGGTTTGCCTCCGTGTTAAACGGAAAGCCTTAGTACGGTCCATACAATACGGACATGAGAGACGACCATGGGTGCTCCATCCCGATAATATTCCATAGGCCAAAAAATCGTTGATGGTCCACATAAGTGATGCCCTCATCTGAAAATTCTACTTTCTAGAAATATCGTACGTGTTGGCACCTAGTTTCCATGGCTGATTCAACTCATTTATCAAAGGCTGTAAATACACATCGATGTTCCGCTTCGGATTGTTCGGACCTGAGATAATAATGATTAGGAACATATACGGAGTCTTCATGCACATCCAAGACGGTAGATTGTACGGAGTGACGATCACAGGCCAACATGAATGCTGGGGGCCCGAAAGTCCGAATGGGATAAAACCGTCAGAGGAGAGCCCCAATCTGATATTACGCTGATCCGAAGCAAAATCTGGATACTCTCGATCAAAGTGCTTTCATGCTTCTCCATCGGATAGATGATCCAATACTCCTTCGATCTGTTTTTGCCTGTGCCAACTCATATTTTTTGTAGTCTCCTTAACCATAAACAACCGCTGCAACAGCGGCGTCAAAGGCAAGTAGTGTATCGAATCGGTAGGCTTCCTTGCACCGATAGACTTTCCTCTACCAGTGGCCTTGTAGCGATCAGCACCACAAAATATGCGCGCATATTCATCCTTATCATCTTTGTAGTACAACATGCACCCGTTGTGACATGCATCAATTTTTTCATATCCCATTCAGAACGATCTCACCATCCTCTTAGATTAATAGAAGTCTTTAGGCAACTTTGTACCCTCAGGCAAGATCTCTATAATCAAATCGATCAGTCGATTATAGCATTCTTGCAACATGTTAAAATCAGACTTTATGCTCAATAATCTTGTAACCACCTCCAACAGTGAATGATCCTCACAACCAGGATATAGTGGAGTCATTGTATTCTCCAGCAACTCCATAAACTTTGCAGCATCGGCATTCGGTGCCTCCTCAGCTGTATCATAATTATCCGAATTAAAACTAGGCCCCGCCACATCAAAAACCATGTTCATCCACCCGTCGTCGTAAGCAGCATGGTCGTGGACATCCATATACGACTCCACATAAGGCTCTGACTCCGATGCTAGAGACACAAGTTCTCCGTGCGTGATCCACTGATAGTAATTTGGTGTGAAGCCCTTCGAGTACAAATGATTTATGACTTCCACTTCTTGATGATATTTTAAGTTGCGATATCTCACACACGGACACTTAATTTTGGTACCGTCCATGTACTGAGGGAACGTCTTGGTGAACTGCAGGAACTGCTGCACACCCTCAATGAATTCATCCTACACACCGCACATGTCATCAGGATAACAGTTGTATATCCACGAATGATGACACAGATAGTAATTCATATCCATTTCTAGATACTTCTGCAAAATGAGAGTATGTATCCTATAAATCATTACATACAGTGTGATTCTCTGGAGGAAGGTAAGAACTTCTCTAACTTGATACACAATGCCCTATATGTATGTGTGTGTGTGTACATATGGTTTGAATAAAAACCCTAGTTCTTTTCTAATTTAGTTCTTTGTTTCTTTACAATTTATTCAGTTTTCTTGGCTAAGTGTGATTGTTCTCCTCCAATTCCTGACCAAATGGGAAGAGGACCCATCAATTTGGTATCAATTGGTATCAGAGCCTTTGGATCATGCTCTTAAAGCTAGTGGAGAGAACGACTCGAGTAGCCATTGCTCCAGAGCTGGATCTCTCCAAAGAATCAATACCTACCTAATACAAATGGGAGGATACTTGCGTTGGAAGGTACAATTCATCACTTGAACAATAAAAATTTGATAGGTTGTTAGAGGAATTGGCTATGTCAAGAAGAGGGTTTGAGTTTCCACCATATGCTTCATCCATGGCAATACCTCAATCCCCACTAAACATACCAAATCTGTCACGCCCCAATCCCCCGCAAGCTCGACAGTCCCCGCTGAACGTGAATCACCACGTTGCAGCTCTTCCGCGGGACAATCGTTCTAATCGGGACGTGATGCCGTACGAGCCTGGAGTTGCGCTCGTACAAGGCGATGTTGTCAAACACCAAATGTTATCATTGAATCAACCAAGTTGCAGCGGAAGTCAAGTATTGTGTACCAAGCACACATCAGAGTAATACGCAGTGAAGCTCACGATAGGGTCCAAATGAAATACCTCATCGAAGACAAGGCCACGAAGGCGATGAAATACTCTTGCTCTTTTCTCTAGTCCACAAAGGTACTTACAGTTCATACATCATGCCTCGTATATCCAAGCAGCGCCACTACGCCTGCGTACCTGAAATATTGCCCACAAACGTGGGTCAGTACACAACCGTACTGGTAAGCGGGGTAACCCACTCGCCTAAGCCGACACTAAGTAAAAATAGTGAATGCAAGCAGTTATATGGTGATCTTTCTAGTTGAATCCTAGATTCATTTTATGGCATATGGATGACATGTTAAGGAAAGCTGTAAAGCAGTTTAAGCATGCAAGCATTCAACTCAAACCAAACGACAAGCAGTTATATATATCCGACCCGTCTAACTCAATGCCATCGTTCGCACGATAACATATCGAACCATTCCCAAGCCTCAAATATCCATCCTCATCCAAAGTTTATATCCCAATATCGAGTGCACACTCTTGCCGAGGCAAGGTGGCCGCGCCTACACGAAAGCCAAACCAACAAAAGAAAAGCAAGCCAACTCTTATCTATATGAAGTCACTGGCCAAGCCATAATGGACAAAATCCAAGCATTAACGGTGCGCCCTATCAGCCCGGGTAGCGAGCCCCGCTGGAGGTCCCGCAATGCATCGTGACTAGCACGAATCAATATTTCCCTCCAGATCGATACGGTCCTAGTACCCCGGGAAGCCGTTTCGAGGAAATGTCAAACCCTGTGTACACAGGTTGTCCGTGACATGCAGAAAGTAGGTATGACGAGAGGATCGAACATTCTCGCCCCACCAAGCGATCCTAGACTCGTTTCAACAGAAGATCCAACCAAAGCATCCATAACCATTCGTTCAACATATCCCCAAGGATTCCAAATCTCGACCTCAATATATATATCCCAAGGCACCAAAATACCCATATGCACAATCTCTCAAGTTGTGCCCAAGTTATGCCTACTTTTCATATTGCGTTTCCCCACACAGTGTTTCACATTGGGTATAATACCCCACACTCCGAATAATCCTATGGCACAATGCCCCAACAGTGGCACAATACCCTCGCCGATGCAGTTGTTCGATTTCGAACCATAACTGCTCGCTTTGCAAGACAAAGCGACCCAGTGATACTCGTAAACGGATGCACGCTCGCTCGCCCGAATTTCCGATATTTCCATTGGGTTATTCCAACTTGTATAATTCCAACCGTCCAAGTATAATCCCAATTATCCAACCGACTACCTCAAATGTATAATTCAACTATCACTCCAATTATCCAACGCGTAAATCATATCCAAGCCACAATCCTACCAAGCCAACGACGTACACTCTATGCACGCCTCAGTATAGTGATTCCCAATGTTTCAGCCCAAGTGTTCAAGCCTTTTACGTGTTTCCATATTATTAGGCATGAAGGAGTAGAGGAGAAGGGAAAGAGCCCACTCACAATGTTTGATCCCGTTAGGCATCCTGTCCTGCCGATACGGCCAATCCCTTGAACCCATGGTCCGATGCAAGCGCGATCTACTCAACTGGTATGACCGTGCCAGCAGGCCGTGCTCTACAAATTATCCGACCGATCGGATTAAGAAAGACGGCATTATCGTTTCCATCCAGCTATTCAGTACTGTTCTGAACGAGCACCTGATTTCCATCGAACCCGCTAGCCATCTGCACATTGAAACCAACTCGATTAATCCTTCTTCCCGAAATCCAACAATACAAATGTAACCAGCATTTGATTTATTCAGTCCGACTCAGCGTAACGCTCCGAGCGATTGTGGGGCGTTACATAATATACCACTTAGAATCAGGTTCGTCCACGAACCGTGCTGGTACTCATTCCTTACTAGCATGCCACAATCCAATTCCATGGATCTGCTCTATGCAACTCACATATTCACGATTCTGACTCCGCATCTCGTTCTGCTGAACGCTCGTACAATTTTTACGAATTCCCACATCCTCCTTGCAGCTCAATACGAATTCTTCGTATCGCTTTGTTTTGGATCATACACATATTTAAGGCATCCCTAAAATACATGTATTTCAGTCAAGCTTTGCGATAGCAAATTTGAACAAGTTACAAGGGTATCTTTATGTTTGAGGCATCCATTTGCTTCGCTCCCAATTGAATCAATCCCGATTTCCATTCCAACGTTTCCGATTGAGCACTATCCTCAAATATGATAATTTTCCACCGACTCAATCAGTTCGCGTTCCAACTTATTCCATCCCACTATTTCTGAAAATTAGTACTAGCAATATCTCCAAACATTTCTCGTGCACCAAACGATTCATCTCAACTGATCTACCCCAGCTATGCGACTTACCCAAATATCAACTTTGCTTAGATCAGCTCAGTCCAACACATTATTCTTCAATCTCAATATCTCACAGGGTGAACATCTATATTGAGGTTCGTGTGATCCACGAAGATCTCGCCGCCACGCCAAAGGGATAGTGTCGCCACGATTTCAACGTGGACACACTCGCCACAATTCTTAGGTTGCGCATGGAATAGTTCTTCGCGCTGCTTCCACTGCCTCGAAGCATAGAATATCACCTTGCCTTCCGAACGAGCACGTTTCCCCAGACTAAGTTCCGAGACATCTTGTAAATCTGAGGTAAATATGTCCCTTCCAGTATTCGCAAAGATTTGATCTGAACGAGCTACTGCTTTAACTTCATGAGCTAGTTTTACAGTCGTCAATTCATATGAATGCTATTCCCTTCCAGGGCACGATGAGTCAGAGGCGATGCCATCGATAAAAATCTGCGACTCTGAATCTCATCAGTTGACTAGGCTACTTCCACCATCGCTTCGATCTTCCGGCTGCATCTTCAGCTGAAGACTATCCCAAGGGTCTCTCAAATCCAACACTCAGTCAATAAGCCAAATATCATTGCTCACATCTGCCCTCGACGCATTCCCAAATATGCTGCCTCAAGGGTCGTTCTATGGGTCTACCATATTCATATCCGATTCGACGGGCAAGGTCGCTTAGGGTCAGCTGTCCCGAAGCTACGCTAGATAATTGTAATCATCACGATGGACAGTTACTATAAACCATGCTACATCTCATCTGTAAATCCGAATCAAAATCCAACCATCCATCCGAGCAAACTCCCGAATCCGAACAATGTGCTCGTTGAAACCGTCTACCATCAATCCGTCGTTCTGCCCTGAATCCATCAAATTTCTGAATTGCATGTTCGATTCTGCACTACAAATTGCAATGATTCTCAAAACCCAAGACTTGCTCCAATTCTTATCCATTTGCTGCGTTCCACAATGCACGTCCAACTTACTCGAGCAACACAGTGATTTGTTTCGACGTTGCTCCCATATTTAGCTATATTTAAAAGTCTGTCTGCCAAAATCTTTTGCCTTCTGTTGTTGCCATAATCCGTCCACGTCTTTCGGAGAATCCGTCTACATTGTTGCATCATTTTGCCCAAAATTCCATTTTTCGCTTAACCTGAGTCAACTTCTCGAGCAGCAGTATCCAAAATCCTTCAAGTTTGTGTAAATCCATCTCATTGTCCCCTCCCAGACTAATATCGTGTTTCTTTGCTCAACCAACAGCTCAAATGTGTTGCCCAAAATCGTAGTTCGTGCTCGCTATCCTTCTGATAATCCCATCGCTTTGCTCAAGCGTAACCCAAATGTTCGTTCCGATTCCGTCCATCTCTTGAGCCCAATGATACTTCCATTTGTAAGATTTCGTTCTTGAGTTCCCAAGTCTAATGTATCGAAGGATACCCGAGTCAAATTTTATTGCACTATATACCACTTGGAAATATAGTTGCCCTCGTACAAAATCTGCGTCAACCAGCGTCTATCCCAAACCGACTATTCCGAGGTGATTCTATCGAATCATGACTCAATATTTGCTTGCTCCATTTTTATTCCTTCCAACTCAGTCGATTTGCACCAACCGACTTGTATTCGTTATCCGAGTCCGTTCAGGAAATTTTCATTGATGTCCAACCAAAAATATTTTCAATGCCTTGCTTAACACGTTTGATCCCATATACCACTTCGAATCAAGTCGCTACTCGCATTACGATTTCTTCGCACTTATCCAAGATTCGTTCGAACCATCCCTTATGTGTGATCATGCCTTTCCCAATTCGAGTCTGACACAGAACTCAAGCAATGCTTGAATTATCCAACTATTCCTATCAATCTCGCTATGCCACTCGTGCCATATCCCATTCTTGATGCTTCCAGCTATTCTCAAACCGATTGCTACTTTCGCTACACGAGCGACTCGTGCAACAATCTTTTCCAAGTAGTCCAACCCAATTCCCAATGGTTTCACACATTTATTGTACGAGCAACTCATGCCAACTTATCTGATATTTCTCAAGTCAAACTCAAATCTGCCCAACCGATGCGCCAAAGCCGAAATTCCAACTTATACCCAACACAATCGCTAGACGAGCAACTCGTGCAAGGATTCATTCTCATCGAATGTTTCTACTCAAAACATGCCGCATAACCAAATCTCGTTAGCCAACCAACTGATCCATTGAGGCAATCAGAATCTTCTGAACGATAAGCCAACCCAACGAAAGCCCACACTTGTTGCACAAATGCAACAACGCCAACCAAATTGCTGCACGAATGCAACAACGCCTAACGAGGCTAAGCGATCCTACGAAAACAAACCAAGGCAACCCAACAAAGAATAATATGCAGCCACAACTAGCAATAAATAGACTTATTGCATGAAACATCCGATGCGGCACCGAGTAGAGTCAAGAGCTAAACGACACGCGGAAGCTATTTAGAGTTTGTGATGAAGCGAAGGACCAAGTCCGAAGAAATGAACCGGGCGCTCTGATACCAATTTGTCATGCCCCAATCCCCCGCAAGCTCGACAGTCCTCGCTGAACGTGAATCACCACGTTGCAGCTCTACCGCGGGACAATCGTTCTAATCGGGACGTGATGCCGTACGAGCCTGGAGTTGCGCTCGTACAAGGCGATGTTGTCAAACACCAAATGTTATCATTGAATCAACCAAGTTGCAGCGGAAGTCAAGTATTGTGTACCAAGCACACATCAGAGTAATACGCAACGAAGCTCACGATAGGGTCCAAATGAAATGCCTCATCGAAGTTAAGGCCACGAAGGCAATGAAATACTCTTGCTCTTTTCTCTAGCCCACAAAGGTACTTACAGTTCATACATCATGCCTCGTATATCCAAGCAGCGCCACTACGCCTGCGTACCTGAAATATTGCCCACAAATGTGGGTCAGTACACAACCGTACTGGTAAGCGGGGTAACCCACTCGCCTAAGCCGACACTAAGTAAAAATAGTGAATGCAAGCAGTTATATGGTGATCTTTCTAGTTGAATCCTAGATTCATTTCATGGCATATGGATGACATGTTACGGAAAGCTGTAAAGCAGTTTAAGCATGCAAGCATTCAACTCAAACCAAACGACAAGCAGTTATATATATCCGACCCGTCTAACTCAATGCCATCGTTCGCACGATAACATATCGAACCATTCCCAAGCCTCAAATATCCATCCTCATCCAAAGTTTATATTCTAATATCGAGTGCACACTCTTGCCGAGGCAAGGTGGCCGCGCCTACACGAAAGCCAAACCAACAAAAGAAAAGCAAGCCAACTCTTATCTATATGAAGTCACTGGCCAAGCCATAATGGACAAAATCCAAGCATTAACGGTGCGCCCTATCAGCCCGGGTAGCGAGCCCCGCTGGAGGTCCCGCAATGCATCGTGACTAGCACGAATCAATATTTCCCTCCAGATCGATACGGTCCTAGTGCCCCGGGAAGCCGTTTCGAGGAAATGTTAAACCCTGTGTACACAGGTTGTCCGTGACATGCAGAAAGTAGGTATGACGAGAGAATCGAACATTCTTGCCCCACCAAGCGATCCTAGACTCGTTTCAACCGAATATCCAACCAAAGCATCCATAACTATTCGTTCAACATATTCCCAAGGATTCCAAATCTCGACCTCAATATATATATCCCAAGGCACCAAAATACCCATATGCACAATCTCTCAAGTTGTGCCCAAGTTATGCCTACTTTTCACATTGCCGCTTCCCCACACAGTATTTCACATTGGGTACAACACCCCACACTCTGAATAATCCCATGGCACAATGCCCCAACAGTGGCACAATACCCTCGCCAATGCAGTTGTTCGGTTTCGAACCACAACTGCTCGCTTTGCAAGACAAAGCGACCCAGTGATACTCGTGCACGGATGCACGCTCGCTCGTCCGAATTCTCGATATTTCCATTGGGTCATTCCAACTTGTATAATTCCAACCGTCCAAGTATAATCCTAATTATCCAACCGACTGCCTCAAATGTATAATCCAACTATCGCTCCAATTATCCAACGCGTAAATCATATCCAAGCCACAATCCTACCAAGCCAACGACGTACACTCTATGCACGTCTCAGTGTAGTGATTCCCAACATTTCAGCCTAAGTGTTCAAGCCTTTTACGTGTTTCCATATTATTAGGCATGAAGGAGTAGAGGAGAAGGGAAAGAGCCCACTCACAATGTTTGATCCCGTTAGGCATCATGTCCTGTCGATACGGCCAATCCCTTGAACCCGTGGTCCGATGCAAGCGAGATCTACTCAACTGGTATGACCGTGCCAGCAGGCCGTGCTCTCCAAATTATCCGACCGATCGGATTAAGGAAGACGGCATTATCGTTTCCATCCAGCTATTCAGTACTGTTCTGAACGAGCACCTGATTTCCATCGAACCCGCTAGCCATCTGCACATTGAAACCAACTCGATTAATCCTTCTTCCCAAAATCTAACAATTCAAATGTAACCAGCATTTGATTTATTCAGTCCGACTTAGCGTAACGCTCCGAGCGGTTGCAGGGCGTTACATAATATACCACTTAGAATCAGGTTCGTCCACGAACCGTGCTGGTACTCATTCCTTACTAGCATGCCACAATCCAATTCCATGGATCTGCTCTATGCAACTCACATATTCACGATTCTGACTCCGCATCTCGTTCTGCTGAACGCTCGTACAATTTTCACGAATTCCCACATCCTCCTTGCAGTTCAATACGAATTCTTCGTATCGCTTAGTTTTGGATCATACACATATTTAAGGCGTCCCTAAAATACATGCATATCAGCCAAGCTTTGCGATAGCAAATTTGAACAAGTTACAAGGGTATCTTTATGTTCGAGGCATCCATTTGCTTCGCTCCTAATTGAATCAATCTCGATTTCCATTCCAACGTTTCCGATTGAGCACTATCCTCAAATATGATAATTTCCCACCGACTCAATCAGTTCGCGTTCCAACTTATTCTATCCCACTATTTCTGAAAATCAGTACTAGCAATATCTCCAAACATTTCTCGTGCACCGAACGATTCATCTCAACTGATCTACCCCAGCTATGCGACTTACCCAAATATCAACTTTGCTTAGATCAGCTCAGTCCAACACATTATTCTTCAATCTCAATATCTCACAGGGTGAACATCTATATTGAGGTTCGTGTGATCCACGAAGATCTCGCCGCCACGCCAAAGGGATAGTGTTGCCACGATTTTAATATGGACACACTCGTCACAATTCTTAGGTTGCGCATAGAATAGTTCTTCGCGCTGCTTCCACTGCCTCGAAGCATAGAATATCACCTTGCCTTCCGAACGAGCATGTTTCCTCAGACTAAGTTTCGAGACATCTTGTAAATCTGAGGCAAATCTGTCCCTTCCAGTATTCGCAAAGATTTGATCTGAACGAGCCGCTGCTTTAACTTCATGAGCTAGTTTCACAGTCGTCAATTCATATGAATGCTATTCCCTTCCAGGGCACAATGAGTCAGAGGCGATGCCATCGATAAAAATATGCGACTCTGAATCTCATCAGTTGACTAGGCTACTTCCACCATCGCTTCGTTCTTCCGGCTGCATCTTCAGCTGAAGACTATCCCAAAGGTCTCTCAAATCCAACACTCAGTCAATAAGCCAAATATTATTGCTCACATCTACCCTCGACACATTCCCAAATACGCCGCCTCAAGGATCGTTCTATAGGTCTACCATATTCATATCTGATTCGGCGGGCAAGGTCGCTTAGGGTCAGCTGTCCCGAAGCTACGCTAGATAATTGTAATCATCACGATGGACAGTTACTATAAACCATGCTACATCTCATCTGTAAATCCGAATCAAAATTCAACCATCCATCCGAGCGAACTTCCGAATCTGAGCAATATGCTCGTTGAAACCGTCTACCATCAATCCGTCGTTCTGCCCTGAATCCATCAAGTTTTCGAATTGCATGTTCAATTCTCGTACTACAAATTGCAATGATTCTCAAAACCCAAGACTTGCTCTAATTCTTATCCATTTGCTGCGTTCCACAATGCACGTCCAACTTACTCGAGCAGCACAGTGATTTGTTCCGACGTTGCTCCCATATTTAGCTATCTTTAAAAGTCTGTCTGCCAAAATCTTTTGCCTTCTGTTGTTGCCACAATCCGTCCACGTCTTTCGGAGAATCCGTCTACCATTGTTGCATTATTTTGCCCAAAATTCTATTTTTCGCTTAACCTGAGTCAACTTCTCGAGCAGCAGTATCCAAAATCCTTCAAGTTTGTGTGAATCCATCTCATTGTCCCCCCCCAGACCAATATCGTATTTCTTTGCTCAACCAACAGCTCAAATGTGTTGCCTAAAATCGTAGTTCGTGCTCGCTATCCTTCTGATAATCCCATCGCTTTGCTCAAGCGTAACCCAAATGTTCGTTCCGATTCCGTCCATCTCTTGAGCCCAATGATACTTCCATTTGCACGATTCCGTTCTTGAGTTCTCAAGTCTAATGTATCGAAGGATACCCGAGTCAAATTCTATTGCACTATATACCACTTGGAAATATAGTTGCCCTCGTACGAAATCTGCGTCAACCAGCGTCTATCCTAAACCGACTATTCCGAGCTGATTCTATCGAATCATGACTCAATATTCGCTTGCTCCATTTTTATTCCTTCCAACTCAGTCGATTTGCACCAACCGACTTGTATTCGTTATCCGAGTCCGTTCAGGAAATTTTCATTGATGTCCAACCAAAAATATTTTCAATGCCTTGCTTAACACGTTTGATCCCATATACCACTTCGAATCAAGTCGCTACTCGCATTACGATTTCTTCGCACTTATCCAAGATCTGTTCGAACCATCCCTTATGTGTGATCATGCCTTTCCCAATTTGAGTCTGACACAGAACTCAAGCAATGCTTGAATTATCCAACTATTCCTATCAATCTCGCTATGCCACTCGTGCCATATCCCATTCTTGATGCTTCCAGCTATTCTCAAACCGATTGCTACTTTCGCTACACGAGCGACTCGTGCAACGATCTTTTCCAAGTAGTCCAACCCAATTCCCAATGGTTCCACACGTTTATTGTACGAGCAACTCATGCCAACTTATCTGATATTTCTCAAGCCAAACTCAAATCTGCCCAACCGATGCGCCAAAGCCGAAATTCTAACTTATACCCAACTCAATCGCTAGACGAGCAACTCGTGCAAGGATTCATTCTCATCGAATGTTTCTACCCAAAATATGCTGCATAACCAAATCTCGTTAGCCAACCAACTGATCCATTGAGGTAATCAGAATCTTCTGAATGATAAGCCAACCCAACGAAAGCCCATACTTATTGCACAAATGCAACAACGCCAACCAACTTGCTGCACGAATGCAACAACGCCTAACGAGGCAAAGCGATCCTACGAAAACCAATCAAGGCAACCCAACAAAGAATAATATGCAGCCACAACTAGCAATAAATAGACTTATTGCATGAAACATTCGATGCGGCACCGAGTAGAGTCAAGAGCTAAACGACACGCGAAAGCTATTTAGAGTTTGTGATGAAGCGAAGGACCAAGTCCGAAGAAATGAACCGGGCGCTCTGATACCAATTTGTCACACCCCAATCCCCCGTAAGCTCGCAGTCCCCACTGAACGTGAATTACCACGTTGCAGCTCTCCCGCGGGACAATCGTTCTAATCGGGACGTGATGCCGTATGAGCCTGGAGTTGCGCTCGTACAAGGCGATGTTGTCAAACACCAAATGTTATCATTGAATCAACCAAGTTGCAGCGGAAGTCAAGTATTGTGTACCAAGCACACATCAGAGTAATACGCAGCGAAGCTCACGATAGGGTCCAAATGAAATACCTCATCGAAGGCAAGGCCACGAAGGCAATGAAATACTCTTGCTCTTTTCTCTAGCCCACAAAGGTACTTACAGTTCATACATCATGCCTCGTATATCCAAGCAGTGCCACTACGCCTGCGTACCTTAAATATTGCCCACAAACGTGGGTCAGTACACAACCGTACTGGTAAGCGGGGTAACCCACTCGCCTAAGCCGACACTAAGTAAAAATAGTGAATGCAAGCAGTTATATGGTGATCTTTCTAGTTGAATCCTAGATTCATTTCATGGCATATGGATGACATATTAAGAAAAGCTGTAAAGCAGTTTAAGCATGCAAGCATTCAACTCAAACCAAACGACAAGCAGTTATATATATCCGACCCGTCTAACTCAATGCCATCGTTCGCATGATAACATATCGAACCATTCCCAAGCCTCAAATATCCATCCTCATCCAAAGTTTATATCCCAATATCGAGTGCACACTCTTGTCGAGGCAAGATGGCCGCGCCTACACGAAAGCCAAACCAACAAAAGAAAAGCAAGCCAACTCTTATCTATATGAAGTCACTGGCCAAGCCATAATGGACAAAATCCAAGCATTAACGGTGCGCCCTATCAGCCCGGGTAGCGAGCCCCGCTGGAGGTCCTGCAATGCATCGTGACTAGCACGAATCAATATTTCCCTCCGGATCGATACGGTCCTAGTGCCCCGGGAAGCCGTTTCGAGGAAATGTCAAACCCTGTGTACACAGGTTGTCCGTGACATGCAGAAAGTAGGTATGACGAGAGGATCGAACATTCTTGCCCCACCAAGCGATCCTAGACTCGTTTTAACCAAATATCCAACCAAAGCATCCATAACCATTCGTTCAACATATCCCCAAGGATTCCAAATCTCGACCTCAATATATATATCCCAAGGCACCAAAATACCCATATGCACAATCTCTCAAGTTGTGCCCAAGTTATGCCTACTTTTCACATTGTCGCTTCCCCACACAGTATCTCACATTGGGTACAACATCCCACACTCCGAATAATCCATGGCACAATGCCCCAACAGTGGCACAATACCCTCGCCGATGCAGTTGTTCGGTTTCGAACCACAACTGCTCGCTTTGCAAGACAAAGCGACCCAGTGATACTCGTGCACGGATGCACGCTCGCTCGCCCGAATTCTCGATATTTTCATTGGGTTATTCCAACTTGTATAATTCCAACCGTCCAAGTATAATCCCAATTATCCAACCGACTGCCTCAAATGTATAATCCAACTATCGCTCCAACTATCCAACGCGTAAATCATATCCAAGCCATAATCCTACCAAGCCAATGACGTACACTCTATGCACGTCTCAGTGTAGTGATTCCCAATATTTCAGCCCAAGTGTTCAAGCTTTTTACGTGTTTCCATATTATTAGGCATGAAGGAGTAGAGGAGAAGGAAAAGAGCCCACTCACAATGTTTGATCCCGTTAGGCATCCTGTCCTGCCGATACGGCCAATTTCTTGAACCCGTGGTCCGATGCAAGCGCGATCTACTCAACGGGTATGACCGTGCGAGCAGGTCGTGCTCTCCAAATCATCCGACCGATCGGATTAAGGAAGACGGCATTATCGTTTCCATCCAGCTATTCAGTACTGTTCTGAACGAACACCTGATTTCCACCGAACCCGCTAGCCATCTGCACATTGAAACCAACTCGATTAATCCTTCTTTCCGAAATCCAACAATTCAAATGTAACCAGCATTTGATTTATTCAGTCCGACTCAGCGTAACGCTCCGAGCGGTTGCGGGGCGTTACAAAATATACCACAATTTGGTATAAATCCAGCTGAAATGGCCCCAAATCTACAATAATTTGGTATGATCCCTACCGGAGTAGCTCAATCCATTCCTCAAACAAATCAAACAACCCCAGTACAACAATTTTTTTATCAAAACCCTTACCAAACTGTAACATATTACCAATTTTCTCATAACCAAAGAACAACTCTAGGATTTCAAGCAACTCGTCCTCAATCCAAATGTCACTGCACCAAACCCTAGTTTTTCTATATCACCTATGATATCTTTCCCATGTATAAGTGCATAGTATGCACAAGTTGTGCACTGCAGTATTGGAGTGTTGGGCAGGCCAGGATTTGAGTGTGAGATATGGGAGTGTTGTGCAGACCAAGAAGTAGTTGCAGTGCACTCTTGTGCACTACAGTGAAGAGCGGCAGCAATAAGGGGATGCACAGCAGCAGCAATGGGAGCAACTACAGCAGCAAGAAGAGCAACTGCAGCAGCAATGCACAGCAAGCAGGGTTAGGATTAGGGTTAGTGTGTGTCCGCGTGCGTGTGTGTATGTGTGTATTCGAGTTAGGGTTAGGGTTAGTGTAAACCCCCTCGACCAGATTCCAGCATTTTAGGATTATTTTTAACAATTTAGGATTTATGGCAATATTTTAATTTATTTTGCTTACATATCCTATTGATTTGTGCACCTGTCCATCCCCGAATTATTTGGAGCTTTACCTTGACTGTTATCCCCAAACGAAGTTCCCATACCTGTCCTAGACATGCTAGTCTATTATTCTGCACTTTGTGCAACTCCCAGATACTCTGTTTTGAGCCTCGTATGAGACGCACAAATATCGTTACCAACGTACGTATTTAAATTTCCAGACTTGTACCCATCCCTGTTCCAACAGACATTAGAGGCCCAACCTGCACCTATTTTGCCTAGACAAAAATACGTTATTTTTCTACACTGAGTATACTACATTTAGTGTATTGACACCGTATTAAAATTATGACCCTACCTGCCTCTAAATAATTAGAGAACACCGTGCGCAGTATTTATTAATTAATAAATATGATGGCCCGAATCACCCAAGAAAATCAGGCCCAGTCCCTGCCCAGACTCACCCCCATCCCCCCCAGGGCCCTCACACAGCAATTTTCCTCAGTTATGTGCATTTTAGCAATTTCAGAAATCGGGTGTTTTTTTCAGACAATTTTGTAATTACGCAATTACCCAAAATAGGACCTTTACGCAATTTATAAAATTACAGGGACTTTTCTGCAAATTTGCAGTGTGAGGTGTCACCCCCTCATTGGCCGGTGAACCTATACCGTCCATTTTTGAAGTGGGTCCCACCCTAAAATATCTGCAAAGATATTTTAATGTGAAATTACAAATTAACCCTAAATTTAATTTCTATAAAAATTCCTAATCCTAAATCCCCCAATTCAGCCGACCCCTCCCCTCCATGGATCGAACCCCTTCCCGCTCCCTCGAGATGCCCAAGCTCTCGATGGCGGCGTGGCCTCCGCCGCTCCCTCCTCCGCCGAGCCGGCCATCCTTCTCGTGGCAGGGAGCCAAGCCCATCCCCCTCCTCCTCTCGGTCTCCATCGACCTCCTCCTCCGCTTCGTCGTCCCCCGCCCTGACTCCCTTTCCCCCAAGGCCTAGTCCCTCCTTGCCATCTTTCTCTCAACCATCATCGGCCTCGTCCTCGCCCCGCTCCCCGTCGGCGCCTGGGCCTTCGCCGCCCTCACGGTCCTCGTCGTCTCCCGGACCCTCCCCTTCGCCGCCGCCTTCGCCGCTTACACCAACGAGGTCATCTGGCTCATCGTCATCTCCTTCTTCTTCGCCCGTGGCTTCGTCAAGACCGGGCTCGGGGACCGCATCGCCACCTACTTCGTCAAGTGGCTAGGGAGGAGCATGCTCGGGCTCAGCTACGGGATGGCAGCCAGCGAGGCGCTGATGGCACCGGCGATGCCGAGCACCACCGCCAGGTCGGGAGGGGTGTTCTTGCCGATCATTAGGGCGCTGGCGCTGACAAACGACAGCCATCCTAACGACGAATCGGCCAGGAGGATCGGATCTTATCTTGTTATGTCGCAGCTCCAGGTGTCTAGTAGCTCAAGTGCTCTTTTCTTAACTGGTGCTGCTCAAAACCTCCTTTGCTTAGAATTAGCAAAGGGACTTGGAGTTCAAGTTTCAAGCCCATGGGCAACTTGGTTCAAATATGCAAGCTTACCAGCAATCACTTCTCTTGTATCTGTACCATATTTCATATATAAGATATTTCCACCAGAAATAAAGAACACACCAGAAACACCGTCTATGGCAACAAAGAAGCTAGAGGAAATGGGACCTATGTCAAGGAACGAATGGACCATGGTCGGTGCCATGCTTATTACAGTCTCATTGTGGATTGCAGGAGGATCAATTGGTATGCCTAGTGTTGTTGCAGCAATGCTTGGCTTAGCCATCCTGCTGCTTGTGGGTGTCCTGGATTGGAATGATTGCTTAAGTGAAAAATCTGCTTGGGATACCTTGGCTTGGTTTGGGAGTTGTAGTTGGAATGGCAAATCAACTTACCTCTCTTGGGGTCGTGACATGGATATCTGATTGTGTAGAAAAGTTCCTCCAATATTTATCAATTAACGTGCTAGAGTATTTTTTGTTCTTCAGCACTAGCTTTGGCATACAATACTAATCTCAATGGTGCACTGACTCATTATAGCAGTGGTCAGGCTGTTGTTTATTATGGATCTGGTTATTTGAGACTACCCGATATATTCAGGATGGGTATCTTGACAGCTTTGTTTAATATTCTCATTTGGGGACTAGTTGGAAGCTTCTGGTGGAAGGTTTTGGGACTCTATTAGTCCAGGGACACTCATCCGAAGACGTTCATTTTAAGGCCATAGTTTCTGACTCTTGGTGTTTGACATCTGGATGTTACACATTTGCAGCTCTCTTGCCAGGCAAGTATACCTTGCCTTGTTGTACTGTTTAAATTCAGTTATTGTTAGTTACATGTTTATCTATTTTAAATATAAATGTGCACGTCCGAGAAAACTCGGGTGCAGTCAACGAAGGCGTTGACGTTAGGACTTGTGTCTGACCTAGTGTCTAGTAGACCCACCTAAAAGTTGTGAAGTTATTGATATAACTTCCCAGGCCTTGACACGTATCATTACACGTCACAGAGTGAGTTTATATAGGGACGCGTGCCTCATGCGCGACTGACCATCAGTGTGAGCAACACGTGTAACGATATTTAGCTTAGTTGATTATTTTATTGAGACTTGCATCATAGTAGGAGGTGTCCACGTCATTTTCATGACTTGTACATCTATATTGGGCGGGGAAGATACTAGTAGACGTATGGGACACCCCCCTCCTTGAGTTTTTATCCTTCGTACCATGCTCCTCGGAGATGGTCGATTGCAGAGCTACCCGTGTGTCCGGGGGCATATGACACATATACTAGCCGGTCATGACGAATGGTGAATTACGTCAGCATATTTTAAGCCTACACATTCTCATGCGTACTATCAGGTCTTCAAATTGCATTCACTTAGATGGTTAGCACACCCCATTTATTTATTCAGTATTTACATACATGGCATATTGTTTTTCTGTATCTTGTTATGTCCCTCTGAGGACCTGGTCCCTTCCAGGTGTAGATGTTCCTGAGTATTCGTGGGAGCGCAGATCCGGACAGGCTACTTATATTCTGAGGCGGTCTTCTCTTCGAGCCTCGTGACTGTCAGATGCTGTTCTTATATGGTGTGTATCTGGTTCCTTTTTATATTCTATTTCGGCAGTAGATTTGTTTTCATCCGACTGTCATTCTTTAGATATTTGTTATTGAGTTCTAGTTATATGGTTATTGGTTATTCATGTTTATTTGATTTATGTGGATGAGATTTAGATATTACCCTGTGACTTGTAATTAGTTTTACCACTTATGAATTATTGTTCATTATACAGCGTACGCTCGTATATATCGTTTCCATATATTGGAGTTGTCATATATACAGGCGGCTGGCATGCTTACGTGTCCTAGTCCTATGTATTTTGGGACTGGGGCATGACAGTTAGTGTATGTCATATCGTGTCGTATCGTGTTGTGTCGTATCGTGTTAGAGAGAAAGAGAGAGACAGAGAAAGGAGACAAAGAGAGGAGCTCACCGAGGAGGGGAGCCGGAGGAAGGACGCTGGAGGGAGAAGGGGAGCAGGATGAAGGAGGAGCTGATGGCGGAGGGGGGAGGACGCGGCCGGAGGGGGGTCGCCGGGAGGGAGGAGGGGACACCGGAGGGAGGAGGGGAGCCGGAGGGGGAGGACGCGGCCGGAGGAGGGTCGCCGGAGGGAGGAAGGGTGTCGGAGGAAGGAGGAGCCGAAGGGGGGGTTCAAATTTGGGAGAGGGAGAGGGAGAGATCGAAGAAAATGAGGGGAATCAGCCCTAAATGAAACAAATTTAGCGACATTTTAGCGACGCCAATAATTACGTCGCTAAGTTAGCAACGTCTTTAACGTCGCTAATGACGTCGCTAAATATCTAAAAGATATACGTCGCTAAATACGTCGTAAAATATCGCTAAATAAAACATATTAGCGACTTTTAGCGACCTTAATTGAACTTATAGCGACTAATCTTTTAAAAACTGAATAAAAGTCGTTAAACGTCGCTAAATGCCGCCAATTAGCGACGTATAGCGACGTTTTTATATGGGTCACTAATTTATATTATATTAGCAGCATTTTCCGTTGACGTCGCTAAAAAATGTCGCTAATCCCGCTTATTCTAGTAATGATGATTGTATTTGATCTCTTAAAAATAGTTTGGATTGTGTAAGGTACAGCACTTGATATTTGAATGGAGATATCAATTAGTTTTGGCATTAAATATATTAATACCGGTTAGATAAGTATAGACAGTGTGATAAGTTTCTTGAAATATTTATAAGAATTTGAGATGGATTAATATTTAGGGATAATTGCAATGTGAATGACTTCATCTAGTTGGTTGTGACCATGTTTTTTTTACTTCAGAATAGATTAATATAGTGCATAGGTAGATCTGTGTTAGTCTAGATGTGTTTCCTTGATGCATGTGTCTGCAACTTAGGTTTGTTAGTGATATCTTGCTTAGCGAATTCTAGAAGTTTGGTTTTGTGTGAGTTGTGCTGTTGATGGAGGCAGAGGTGTTAGCCCAATAATCTAACCATGTTTTCGAATATGGTTATTCGATTAATTTTAACTTTTTAATATCCTAATAATTATTCTATCACTACATTATTAGTACTTAAACTTAGCATAGTCCAAATGTGTATTAAATGTACAATACTTGCTACTATGTACATTGCTTTGTTCGTCTAACATGTATCTGCAGCAAAGCAATAAGCAAAATCAAAATATGGACTTATGCAATGAAGAAATCATGATGGGCCAAAGACGACGTCATCCCAGAAGATTTCTCGGAACCGCCTACGATATCTCCGGAGCCACGCACCCGGGGGTTCCGCTGCCTGGTCAGCGGACAGGGGTCGAGAGGGCAGCGCCCCCCCCCCCTCCCATAGAGGTTCAGGGGCGAAGCCCTCGAAAGGTATTCAGATTTCACAATCTGGGTATCTCAGGACAACTTTCGTCAAGGAAAAAAGCCATCATCTATCAAAGGAAGAAGCCAAGCTTTTCCAGACTCTGAAGAAGCCTGCACCTGCCATAGTCTGTCTAGAGTCTGTAATAATTTCTAGAAATTATTGTAAACACAAGTAATGGATGGCAAAATCGAAATCTAGGATAGAAAATAACTCAAGATCATTTTTGGCCTGAAAACCGACATACCGACGGTATACTGGAGTGTATCGACGGTATACCAATTTTAAATAAATGTTGCTCTCTGTCGTTTGGACCGGCATACCGACGGTATACCGGTTCATCACAGTTGGCAATCCAACGGTCGAATTATGTGCATTAAATGATCCCAACGATCATATTTATATTCGTTGTTATTGTAGACCGATATACCGATGGTATACTGTAGTATATCGGCGGTATATCATTTTCGGGCTGAAAGTTACATTTTTGCTTTCTTTGTGTTAGCCTATATAAAGCTTTGAACCCCTTCTTTCAAGGTTGATCCCTTTGAGCCTAAAAATTTTCTATCTACCAAAGGCCATCTACAAATACTCCACCAAATCTTTCATATGCCTATCCACAAATTATGTTAGAGTGTTCGTGAGTTATAAAAGTTAGATCTTTATATTTGTTGCAAGAAGATCAAAACTATCTTGTAAGAGGTTAAAGTATACAAGACTTCGGATCAAAGCTTGTGTGAAGTTAGAGAGCCTTCGGATCAAAGCTCTAGTGTAAGAAGTCAACGGGCCTTCAGATCAAAGCTCGTGCTGTAACTATTTTGCTAATAATGGATTCAAGCCGGACAAGAATTTTCGGGACTGGAGTGCCTCGAGGAGGATACCAGGATACATCGGATATCAATATTCTTATTGCTTTACTTCTTACACACTTATTTTTTAAATTGTCTATTATTACTCATTTGTGCTTGATTTATTAGCTTGACCATATTCACCCCCTCTAGGGTTCCTACAATTGGTATCAGAACAAGGACTCTATTTATTTTGACTTAATACATCCTTAGAGTAGATCATTATTATCTATGGCATCATATTCCTCCTCCGATAAAGAGGATAATATTTCTGGTAGCATAGATAATCATGTTTCTTCTAAATGCAAGAAATGCTCTAAGTAGAAAGCTATGGCTAACCAATTCTTAGATATTCTTGATAACCTTTATTTTACAAATGAAGAACTTTCTGAAAAGGTTACTTATTTAGAAGAAGCAAATGAGTTGTTGAGAAATAAAAATAATAATTTATTATCTAGACTTGAGTCTTAAAACTCATCTTGTGTTTCATTAAAGAGTTTAAATAATGCTTTGATTTTGAAAATCAAAACTCTCTCCTCATCAATAGAAGATTTCAAGAAATAAAATCATGATTTATTTCAATTGCATGATTCTTCTATTGATCCTTTAAAGAAATAAAATGATATTTTTATCTCTAGAATTGCTTTATTTGAAGAAGAGAATAATGTTTTAAATGCTGAATCTTTTCATGTATGCCTATTTATGATATTTATATAGCTTTATATATACATTGATGATTTCTTGATTTTGAGTTTTTAAATTGATCTATCTTTGAAATCGGATTGTTGAGAGAAAATAGTTATTATTGTCTTCCTCGTGACTATATATGGATGTTTATTTAAGAATCACATGTACTTGTATTTTAACTTGTGTATCTTTCTTTTACCTCAGTTATTAGTGCACTCTTTCAAAACCTTATTTCTATTGTGCACTATGAAAGCTTTTTGAAAAATATTTTTGCTTTCTCTAGCATCTAGCTTTTTCGATCTTGATGATCTTTCTTTGTTTATTCCTTGGATTTTATGCTTGGTTTGTAGTTATTGTTCCCAATATTGTTGTAGCATATAAGGATACATGTAATTGATACATCAAATATCTTATGTCTCTTGCTACTATATGTTTGAGCACTTGTTTTGAGATCTATCAAATTCTAGATAATACACTTATGTCTTTATGGTAATAATATTTTGCATTCTCTAGATCGATGGATAATTTTATTGTCATGGATTGTTCTCAATACTTAGTAAAAAGATTTGTATTATTGTTATCTTCTTGTAAATTTTTTAGCCTTTGATTTGATAAGAGCTTTTTTTCTATATGTTGTGTTTATTCTTGCTCTTATCCTTGCTTCGTGAAGAGTCTATAAATTATTTTTATTTTTCAAAATGTATGACCTTATTGGATACTCTAAGCTTAAGCAAGTATCATGTGTATTAGTGACTCAAGTTTTAATGAGCCATTTATCTTGTTAATGATTTATCTCATTAATCATAATTGGTTATATAGCTTGCTCTGTTATAATAAAGTGTTAAGCTATATAATCTTAGTTCACTTTTACTCATCTAGCTATTTGTTTTTTATTCTAATCTATATATGTTATACTAGTTTATAAAAATAAGTTTTATGAACTATCTTGATGTGATTTGTTTTCTACATTAGATAGATATATTTATTCTATAATATTAGTTTGATAAATTCTTGATTTAATCTTATTTTTCATGTTGAGGTTTGTGATTCTTTATGATTATTCTCCTTTTTTTTATTAGTCATTAGTAAGTATATCTTGAAATTCTCTCACTTTTGAGTCATGGTTTTATCATATCATTATTTTTATTTCATGTTGTTTAAATTTGTAATATTTCAAATGAGATTTACTATTTTTCATATTTTTTTATTGATTTGTGAGTTTTTATTATAGTATGGACTTAGGATTTCTATTGAAGTTTAGTGATAAGATTTTTAGGATCATGCATGTTTCATTTGTCTCTCTTGAAAAATGATCCTAATTATTTTGTAGTTCAAGATTATCTAACTATGTAAGCTTCATGTCAAATATTTTACTCTACCTTGACTACTCATGGATTACCACATATGAGCCTTTGCTATTTGAACTTAATTGGTTTTCATCTAAGTATTAGAAAGGTTTGGTCCTTACGTTGATTGATTTATATATGTGGTAAAGTAAATTAGGTCCATGTAAAGTAATCAATTGATTGATTCTTTGCTTAATTAGTTAATCATGGACATAATTTTTTTTGTATTTTTGAGCTATATTGTGACTTAATTAGCTTCATGATGACTTTTTTCTCAAAAGATAATATATATTGACATAAATTATTTCTTTACAAGTTTATCCTACTTAGGTCAATATTTCTTATCTTTAGATTTATATGCTTTATTGGATATTTCTTTATGCTGCTCATTTTTAAGTGTCTTTTACATTGTTCTCTCTTTTCTTAAAGATGATAGTTTTTGCTTTTGTGACGATTATTTTGCCTGATATGCATTAAGTAAGGAGGAGAAAATCTATAGTTGATATATCCCCTAGATCTTTTAGTTATCTATTATTATGTTATAAGTGCTTTGGAACTAGATACGCATATTCTTAGGGGGAGCAAATTAATTGGTTCAATTCATTTACATCCTCTAATATGTGGTCTAATTAGTTCATCATGAACTCATATTGTTTTTTGTTAATATTCTTTTAATTGTGTTCATGATATGTGAAGGGTTTATGAGAGTGTATGCTATTGTCTTAATTATCTTGTTTCTCTCTCATTTATGGGTTAATAGATAGAATCTTCCTAAAATAACTTGTTTATCTTTATTGATGATTCTATTAAGCTTTCATTGCCTTGGCTTTCCTTGTATGCTAAATTGTTTTGGCTTTCTTTGCTTGGACTTACCCAAAATTTATGATTATCTAGATTGGTCATACTTTGAGAAGGGGGGGGGGGGCATTCAAGTCGACTGGATCTCTCTTTCTTAAGTATTTTTTTCCTCTACCTTCATGTTTATCTAAAAGTTATTCGCATAGCATATTATGGTAATTGAGTTCAAATGCATGAACTTGGATAAATGAATAGATCTTGCAAATAGGAATATTCATGTATATCTATTTGTTTTCTTTTCAATGTTTATACTCCTTGTAAGACATTGATCCACTAATTTGTATGGACAAATTGTGAATCATATTTATTTTCTTGATCATTATTAAAAGCTCTTATTATATCTTCCATCTCTCTATAATGGTATATATTATATTTGCAAATATCTAATCCTTATGACTTTTTTTAGAAATCCATTCTTTCCAAACTAGAGTAATATTTCATATCATATTATGTTTTGGATTTCTTTCTTGAACTTCTAGTTGGTAAACATCTTATTAAATTATTCTTATATTTCTATTGATATTACCAACTACCTTGTGTTTTGACAAGCAATATTTTAATTGGTATTATACATTAATTGTGTATTTTCAAAAATAAATAAAAACACTTGTCTTTACACACTTCTCCTATTGCTTTCATTACTGATCTTAATCATGATTGTCTATGCCTTCCTCCTGCTCTGATTTAATTACTTGAGATTGAATTCCTTGCATCTATTAGTAGGAGGGCCTTATTTTTTATCATGTCAATGGGGGAGAAGTAAGTTTAAGTATGTGCTAGTATGTTTAAAAATGGGTAGAAGTAATTTAAGTAATATGCTTTTAGTGATGTATGCTTATATATTTTACATATTAGTAATATATACATCTATTGTATCCATCTTAAACTTAACCGATTTGTCATAATCAAAAAGGGAAATTGTATCATATTTTTGAATATGGTAAATCAATTAAGTTTAGCTTTTAAATATCACTAATCATTCATGAAATCACTATTGCATATATACTCTTCTTCCACCTTTAGTGATATATGTTTATTGTTTTACATATTAGTGATATGAGCTTCTAATAAAGCCATCTTAAACTTAACTTATTGTCATAATCAAAAAGGAGAAGATTGTTATCCCAAATCTAACCATGTTTTCGAATATGGTTATTCGATTAAGTTTAACTTTTTAATATCACTAATAATCATTATACCACTACATTATTAGTACTTAAACTTAGCATAGTCCAAATATGTATTAAATATACAATACTTGCTACTATGTACATTGCTTTGTTCGTCTAACATGTATCTGCATAAAAGTAATAAGCAAGATCAAAATGTGGACTTATGCAATAAAAAAATCATAATTAGCCAAAGACGACGTCATCGCAGAAGATTTTTCTTAACCGCCTACAACATCTCCGGAGCCACGCAGTCGAGGGGGCAGCGCCCCCCCCCCCCCCCCCCCCCCCCCCTCATGGGAGTTCGGAGGCGAAGCTCCTGAAAGGTATTCATATTTCATAATTTGGGTATCTCAGAACAACTTCCGTCAACGAAAAAAGCCATCATCTATCAAAGGAAGAAGCCAAGCTATGCCATCATCATTTTCAGACTCTGAAGAAGCCTGCACCTGCCATAGTATGTCTAGAGTTTGTAATAAGTCTTAGGGATTATTGTAAACACAAGTAATGGATGGAAAAATCGAAAGCTATGGTAGAAAATAATCCAGGATCATTTTTGGCCTGAAAACCGGCATACCAACGGTATACTGGAGTATACCGACGGTATACCAATTTTATATAAATATTTCTCTCTGTCATTTGGACCGGCATACCGACGGTATATTGGTCTATACCGACGGTATATCGATTCATCACAGTTGGAAATCCAACGGTCGAATTATGTGCATTAAAAGATCCCAACGGTCATATTTATAGCCGTTTTTACTTAGACCGGTATACCTACGGTATACTGTAGTATACCGACAGTATACTGTTCGTGGGCTGAAAGTTGAATTTTTGCTCTTTCTTTGTGTTGGCCTATATAAAACCTTAACCCCCTTCTTTCAAAGGTTGATCCCTTTGAGCCTAAAAAATTTCTATCTACCAAAGGCCATCCACAAACACTCCACCAAAGCTTTCATATGCATATCCACAAATTGTGTTAGAGCGTTCTTGAGTTATAAAAGTTAGATCTTTATATTTGTTGTAAGAAGATCAAAACCATCTTGTAAGAGGTTGAAGTGTACAAGCCTTCGGATCAAAGCTTGTGTGAAGTTAGAGAGCCTTCGGACCAAAGCTTTTGTGTAAGAAGTCAACGGGCCTTCGGATCAAAGCTCGTGGTGTAACTATTTTGCTAATAGTGGATTCAAGTCGGACAAGAGTTTCCGGAACTGAAGTGCCTCGAGGAGGATACCAGGATACATCGGGTGTCAATATTCTTATTGCTTTACTTCTTGCACACTTATTTTTTAAATTATCTATTATTAATCATTTGTCCTTGATTTATTAGCTTGACCCTATTCACCCCCCCCCCTTCTCTAGGGTTCCTACAAGAGGATCTTGGTAAATTTTGGAAATAATTGTATCGAATTTGGTGGTATAAGTTGTTTGATGGATTTGGCTAATGTGTGAGTAAACTTGCATTTATTAAGAAATAATGGAAATTTATTCAAGGCATGTTAAAGTTGGACAAGAAGGAAGAGGCTTCATGGATTTTATTAAGTTTATCTGTTTGAGTATTTTGGTGTGGCTATGGATTGGAAGAATACGCATAGACATATGAGGAAAGAGTTGCTTCAAGTGTATTGTTGTGTGCTGAAGGTTTTGCTCAAGTATTGATAGAAAAATGGAAGTTTCATCGTAATTGTTTCGAGCTGTGATCTGTGTGCTTCGGATTCATAAATCAGAGATTGAGTAAAGTGTTTTTCTTTGGTCAGTTGATGTAGAAGGAGGAGTATATTCTCTTAATTTTTAAAGATGAATCTTTTTTTGAGTGTGTATTATGTAATGTCCCGCTTTATACCATGCATATTGGACAGATTTATGGTTCGAAGGGCCTGGTTGGACTTGAATTCGTCGTAAAAATCATGTAGAGATCTATATGATTGATGTAATGCCTCGCTCTTGGTAGAGGTATTATGTTGGCTTTTGTGTTTGAATCAGCTGGTTGATTTTGAGTTGTACGAGAATTGCTTCGATGTTTGAACAGTGATGCAGACTTGTTTAATTTGGTCAGATTTAATGGTTTATGGAGGAGGACTAGCTTGTATGGTTTTACCAATTAAAAAGATCGTGCAAGTTCGTCTCTTAGAGGAATCGTTCGGTATCTATTTGATCGAGGACATAAGGTTATTCTCCATGGTGGATGATTTTGATCCTTCTCTCATTTATCTTCACACTTAATAAAAATATATTAGTAGTCTTTGTTTTTATATGCCATGAGATTGTTAATACTAATTAAAAAAAATAACCAAGATAAAATAGAGTAATCTTATTGTTGTTAACTTGTTGTATAGAAATGTGAATTATGGTACTGTTGTTATAGATATATGGGTTGTTGTACTATTATTATGTTATTATATGGAATATTGTGCCAAACATTAAGGACTTCTTATTACATAAATATTGAGGCACATGTCCATAAGCCTAGGCTTGACCCATTTATGGTTCTCCAAGCCGCGTGCTAGCAGTCAGCCCAGACACAGATCTTTTCATGTGACAAGCACATGATATATCGATATTTTCGTCACTCAAATATGGGATACAATCAAATATTCACTAGAATATACAAATATATCTTGAAGCCGTCCACTGACTCCTTGTCAAGTTATATTGGTTCCTATTATCGTGAAGGAACTAGAAGGATAAGTCGACAATGCTTGATAAGATTACCCATGAACCTTACTTGAGAAACTAGAAGTAATCTAGGGTTACAAATAAAGGACTATATAGAATCCCGTTTACATCTTCTACTTGTGAAGTGTGGTGTTCCTGATTGTGTGGAAATCACGGTTGTTCTTAACATGTAATGACCGACCCCAAACATGAAAGTCCCATAATAGGTTCCATGTTAACCAAGTTAGAATCACCAATTTGATTTTTGACATAATTCACTAGGTATTTTTTGGAAGAGTCAAATCTTCAAGACACCCCCATCGGGATAGAAATGGAATATAATGAAATAGAACCACTTTGAGGTTCCCCATGAAGTGAGGCATGGAACATTCCAATACGAAGAAGTTCTGGAAGTTACGAAGGAAGCTTCATACTCATATTGTTCATTGGTTGAGACTATGAGTTAAACTCTATGGAGTTATTTGCACCCCGCACCCCACCCCACCCCACCCCACAATTGATAATGATAACTCCACTACCCCCCCCCCCCCCCCCCCCCCCCCACCACCCCCAATTTTTTTTTTTAAATTAGTGCTCTCCTCAATCCTTCATAATATGATAATTGTAATTATAGTTTTTTTTATTTTTTGGTAAATACAAATAACTCAACTCTATGAGGTAGAATCTTCCGTTGTTCCTTGGTAGCTCAGTGGTAGAGTCGTCGACTATTAACTAATTGGTCAGTGGTAGAGCCGTCGACTATTAACTGAATTGTCGAAGACCATATTCCTACTTGGAGAGATTTAATAGATTCTTCATTGGTGAACGTATTTTTGCTTGTGTATATCTCCCCTCATTGTAGCAGGAGAACTGGTCAACCCTTTAACCCTCGTAACTTTGTTGACTTTTATTTAAACCACAAACCAAACTTCCGGAGCAGCAGCACCACAGAATCGTCCAGCCCCGGTACGTATTTATGTACTGTGTTCATGTACGCAGGTCAAGAAGAACAACCAGATACAAGGAATCGAATAATCCGGTCATAAGATCTGAGATTCGTTTTAGCGGTAAGACATCATCACCAATAGTTTCACATCACCTGGAAACTGAGACTCATCACTACTAGGCACAAAGAACCTGATTGTACAACATACTATGCAGACAAATCCTAGCCATCCAAAGCATGAATGCAGCTCATGTCACAACTCCTTGTTGCCCAGGGTAAAATTAGCTATTGCTTAAACCTATATGGCTGGTTCCAACCTTGTTGCACTACAAAGGAACTTTCTATACATGTAGAAACAGTTTTTGTACCCTACCAAGCAAAAGTATAAATATCAGATCCCTAACCCCATTTAGCAAGCAAAGAATACAGCGCAACACATTGTACTTTTCGGTTGAAATCAGCAAGAAAATCGTAATAATATATAAAACCACTCCAACACTAAAGTGACTATTTTGCTTGTTACACTCAACATGAGAAACTTCAATTGCCAACAAATTAAGAGAATCAATGTACATTTAAAACAAGTGTCGTAACATCCATGTAATATGTTCTCAACATAACCAAATATATCTATGATTTGCCTCACAAGTCCCAAACATGTTCATGCATAATAAACAAAGACCATATTGGCAGTATCCAACTTCAGCCTCCAGAGCCTCCAACCTAAGAAAAAGAAATAAATGTTAAAACAAATAAACAAGAGTAGGGGAAAAAATGGTTTAAAAACAAAAAGGATCACTATAGCTGTACTAAAAATATAAAGAGAACAAACTTATAAAATAAAGTGACTTAGAAACCCCGCATCTTCAGCTTCAAATCATCATAACACTTTATTTTCCACTTTCCATAACCTAAAACTGAAAGTTCAGATTCAGGATGATTTCCTATCCCAAGAAATTCATAAAGTTTCCGGATACTATATACTAAATCTTTATACATATACTAATCTCAATGAAAGAATACAGCTAGGTTGCATAGACATGGAATGTTTCATCAAATTTAGAAAATTTGAGATATGAATATGACATGGATACGGTTACATATAAACATGAAACTATATTTATATACATGTTTTATAAACTACATATTAATAATATCTATAAGGATTACATATTAATAATATTTTATACATTAATTATTTTAAACTAAATCGGCAAAGGTGTGAGAATTAGGAAAATTTTGAGAGAAGTTGCAAAAAAGAAACTAAAAAATAATTAGTGAAGCTAAATCTAAGGCCTATGATTATTTGTATAGAAATTGAGGGAGAAAAAGATATTTATAAGCTTGCCAAATGTAGCGAAAGGAGTAGAGACTTGAGTAACAATAGTCATGGTGCAAGGAGCATGGTGAGGCGCAAGGTGAACCCTAAACTCGAGGTGCATGGTGTGATGCGTGCCTCATTGAAACCAGGACACATTTTTTATTTATTTAAAGAACTGTTAAAAATAATAGTAAAAATATCTTGATCAACAGTTTATAGCTTACAGAACTTGTAAACAAACAAATTAGAAATAAATAATTTACAACAATTCTCGAGGAGAGTTGGAGTTTGGCAAAGTGGGTTCTCCACAAAGGAAGGTCAGTCTCTCTTGCTACGAATATATTTTGAAACATTTTTTTTACAGATGGATTCTAACATAGCTGAAAGTAATTTTGTTAACCACTACCGCTCGTAGTGGGAACATGCTTTCCAAAAAGCCAGTCGTGGTCGGACTAAGCACAGAATGAAGGGGGGCTTCAAGCGAGTAGGCAAGGTATAGAAATTCACCAGCTAATCAAACTATACATGAAGCCTTGGAGCACCTTGACCCGCTGGGAAGGTGTCTGGCAAGAGAGGAAGAAAAAAACTAGGTAATTAGCGAGTAGATGGGATATACACAACACAGTGCAAGAATTCTTCAATTGTCTAGGGTATATTCCTACATTTCATTCAGATGGGTTGAACAATTCATGCATTGTACATCCAGAATATACCTAAGAAAACATTATCCCAGGTAGATACCTGACATCCCCCCCCCCCCCCCCCTCCAACCCCGTTCCATCACAAGGAAAACAGAAACCGAGATTTGCTCTATCAACGTCCTCATCCGACTTTCCACTACTCTCTTCCACCACACAGACTACTGCTCCACTAGCTCCCAAGACTTCTTATGTTGTTGTACTCAACTCGTTTATGGTTGAACATAGGTTTGGTTGAACATAGGTACAATCGAACTGGCACTGATCATTGTGTGTTTGTTAAAAGATTCTCCAATAATTCTGTTCTTATATTATTGTTGTATGTTGACGACATGTTTATCCTCAACAAGGATGCTAACAACATTGGCAGGTTGAAGACCGAGCTAACCAAGTATTTTGCAATGAAGGACTTGGGTCCAACGAAGCAAATATTGTGGATCTGACATGGAGAGAGTTGAAGATAAAGAAAATAGAAACTCTAAAATAACTGAAAAGAAAAATGTTGCAAAATAAAATCACACACTTGAGAAACGTTACTAGACTCTGGCAAGTAAAGTTTCATGGGCGAAGGAAAATCAACAATAATGGTAAAATTTAAGAAATAAAAAGAGAAGGAAACATAGAAAATGAAAAACTTTAGAAAATTTTGAAAATTAAAAAATATATAAAACTTCAATCTTTCGATCTGCAATATGTTACCGAAATTGCCTGGGGAAGGGTCGGCAACGATTGCTAAAGAAAAATGGTCGTAAGAAGAGTTTGGAGGTAAAATTAGAAAAGAATGATTTAAAAGATTACGGATCAAGTAAGTTAGGATAGAGTATGGCTTACTGGGATAGAGTAGGATAGAGTAGGTACATGATACAGTTTCAGGATTAAGCTAAAACCATAATTCATGTTGAGTTTCATGAGACCTCGTCTCGATGCGCCATGGCTCGAATGAGGCGTTTGCCTCAATGAAACAACAGGCCTCTCGTGAGGCACCTCGGTTATGCCTCGTGTCTGTGACGCGCACCTCAATGCGCAATTTACAATATTGTTGAGTAATATTAAGTTGTATCAAGAGCGAGTATCAAACAATATTAGCATGAGAAATGAAAGAGTTATTCTTAGTCATTTAACAAGTGCAACCTAGAAAAGACAGTTTAGATACAGAAGATAAAGTTATATTGTTATTGGAAGTTAAAGGTACTCTAAAGAATTAGGAAAAGCAGGTCCTGATGATATTTCTAATGTGGTTTGGAAATGTTTATGGAAGAAATGATTGAGTTGATATTTATGGAAGAAATGGTTTGGAAATGTTTATGGAAGAAATGGTTTGGAAATGTTTATGGAAGAAATGATATTTATAGGTATTTATTCAACCGAATCCTAAGGACTACGAAGATGCCCAATGAATAAAAACAGTATGATAATACCTATAAATAAAAACAAGGGAGACATATAGAGTTGCAAAAACTATTGAGAAATTAAACTTATTAGTCATACCATGAAACTATAAGAGGAAGCAAATAAGCATACATTAAGAAGAAAAAAGCCTAGAATTTCATATAACAATTTGGTTTTATGACGGGGATATCTACTTTGGAAGCCATTTACTTATTAAGAAGATTAATGGAAAGATTCAAAGAGAAAAAAGATAAATTTACGTATAGATTTTATTTACTTAGAGAAAGCTTATTATCGAATTCCTAGAAAAGATATGTAATGAATTTTGAAGAAGGAAAAAGTTTCTAGTAATTATATTGAGACTATTAAGTATATTTATGGAGTTACGACAAACGTGCGAAGTATAGTTGATAGTAAGCCATTTCCTATTTACATCAAAGATCGACATTGAGTAGTTAAATTTATACGATATGCATATCCAGAAGAAGGTTCTATGGTATATGATGTTCGTTGATGATATTATTAGTTGATAGTAAGCCATTTCCTATTTACATCAAGGATCGACATTGAGTAGTTAAATTTCTACGATAGTTATGGATGAAATTATGATGTATATACAGAAGAAGGTTCTATGGTATATGATGTTCGTTGATGATATTATTTTGATTGCTGAGAGTAAAGAAGGGTTAGATTCTAAAATATAAGTGTGAAAAAAAAACTTTGGAATCAAAAGGACTTGATTAGTAAAATGAAAACATAGTATATCAAATATAATTTCAGCTCGAAGTAGATAAAAAACGAGATAGGAGTCCATATAGATAGACAAGAGATACCTAAGAGTGATACTTTTCAGTATTTATCATCAATCATTTATTATAATGAAGAGATTGAGAAGCATGGTATGCATAGAATTAAAATAGAATGGTTGAAATGGAGGAATACTTCTGGAGTACTTTGTGACCACAAGATATCTTTGAAGTTGAAAGAAAAATCCTAAAAACTACTATAAGACCAAACATGCTTTTGTGATCAGAGTATTAGGCAACTAAGAAACAAAATGTCAAAAAAATAGTATACTTGAAATGAGAATAGTAAGATAGATGAGTCGCAATAAATAAATGGATAGAATAAGAAATGATGTACATGAGAGAAATTAGAGATGGTGTCAATCGATGACAAGATGAGAGAAAATCGTTTTAGGTAGTATGGGTATATGCACCTAGTCCAATAGATGCTCCCGGAATGAGGAGTGATAATATAGTAATTAATTGAGCTAGGACTAGAGGTAGGCATATATAAACATGGTTTGAAGTATTAAAGAACAATATGATTTTTTTTAGCGTTACATAGGACATGACCCCTAACGCAGACGAAAGGAAGAAGAGGATTCAACCAGCCAGTCCAAAATTTTTGGATAAAGGCTTTATTGTTGCATATTAATAATATCAAATTTTAAGCATATTTTGGATAGTAGCTCAGTTTCAAAAAGGTATTGTGAGGATCATTGCAAAGAAATTCTACTTTCTCATCATCATCGTCATCCAAGCCTTCTCCCATCAGAATAGGGGAAGCTATAAAGCATAAGAAAGGTCCATACAGATTTGATAAAAAAATTATGACTGGTAGTCGACTTGACGTCAACCCTCTAATTGTAGAGGTAGCTATGAGCATGAGAGGGTAACGTGGCTAATAACGTAAAACCTAGGTAGCCGGTTGGCAAGTAAGTAAACCTACCTTTCGGATTGTAGTTTAAGACCATGCAACCAAGGAGCGTCATAGTGAAATGCCTTCATGTCTATGCACATTACGCCAAAGAGTCGAGAAATGACAATCCCAAAGAAATATTACTTTCTAATATCCCAATTATGTCTCGCGTTCTCACAAATATGCCAAAATTACTTTCAACTATGTTATGGGTCCCTTTGAGGCTAGACATGGCTGAGTCATTTCTGGAGTGTCAAAGAAGTATCGTGTAAAATACGTGTTGAATGTGTCGGCTATGGATCTAGACATTAATACGGGCCTCCCAAGGACTATCCGTGCAACATAAGGATATAGACTTATTCCCAAAGAGTTCACTTGATATGTCCAATTCAAGAACATGATCAAGAAAGCACACACTCCAGAATTGATACCATGTATATGTCGGCCACTACGACATGGACACTCCAAAAGTGCTTCTGTCTGTGTCGGACTCTTACCAAAAACGACGTGAACATTCTAATACAAAAGGACAAACCAAAACCAGTGTCATGTCCCTGACATGGCATGTTTTTGATGTCTGTGACTCTCTGTAACATAGAACATGATGCTCCAAAAGCATCTCCATATAGTACTTCCCCTCAAGAAATAGCACTAAGATAACTCTAGCCATAGCATCTTCATTACAAAACAGACAAGTAGTGTCATTATCTCCCATTAAAGCAATGCAGCAATGCAAAGTCTAGATTGTTTATAGGTGATAGGATCCTACTTGAATCAGTGGCTCAGTGGCTGTGGGCTCAGTGGCTCAGTAGGGAGGACATAGCATCTGTATAGCATTTGCAGCTTAAGCTTCTCAAGTTCTCTACTCATAGAGTATCAGTAAGAGTATGCTGTCTGATACAGGAATAACAGCAAGAAGAACATCCATTACTCTCCTTCCCATGTCATCATTGCCACGTCACTGCCGCGTCATCAACCCAAGGGCCGTGCCAGCTCAGCCATTCGGTTATGCCAGCTCACCTAGTCGGTTACAGTCCGTGTTACTAGTGTAGGCTATAAATAAGCAAGTGGAGGGAGTATTGTGGATGACAAATTGTATTCTCTTGATTTCAGATCTACTATCTTCTTGTAATGTCTTCCCTTCCTTCGTTCCTCTTCCAATAAAGAAACCCTAATTTTCCCAAATTGCTCTCTTCTTTCCTTACTCTGCAAGTTTTCTCTACTTATGACAAATTCTAGTGTACCAGCAGAAATTCAAGGTTTACTAGGTCGAGGACCTACCAATTTGGTATCAGTCGCACTTGGATCCGTTCATGGAGGAAGCCGTAGACCCGAGCATGAGTTGCCATGGCTCTCTCCATGGATCTCCTCCCAGAATCAATGGTGAAATGCGACTGCAGCATTTGGAAGGTAAAGTCGATCAACTCACTACTAGTCTTGGTAAAGTAATTGAAGAATTGGCTAGAAATGGAAAAGTATTAGAAGAATAGGAGGGGAGGAGATAATGATCCCTGCACAGTTTCATTTCGATCTAATGCTGTTCATAATGATTCTCCAATACCTGCTATAAATATATCCGGCCATAGTTACAATCATAATTCCTTTGGGAACCCTAATCAAGGTGGAAATTCCCAAGATGCAAGAGCTCCTCACCAAAATTTGCAACAAAATGCAATGAATCTACCAGGATGTGGGGGTCAGGGACACGGACACGGACATGGACATGGACAACCCACACTGAGGTTGAAATTACCAGAGTATGATGGTAGTTCAGAGGTGGAGGAATGGCTACTTAGAGCAAACCATTACTTCAACTTTTACAATGTGCCTGCTTGGAACAGAGTTAGAGCTAGTTCTGTACAGATGAAAGGCAAGGCTGCCCACTGGTTTGATTGGATAATGAAGATTAGGGGTGGTTTACTCACTTGGGAAGACTTTAGTCAAGCCATTAAACAAGAGTTTGGACCATCTCAGCTCATTGATCATGCAGTAGAGCTTAAGCTCCTCAAACAAGAGGGTGGGGTGCCAGAGTATGATTCACAATTCCAAATGATTTCCAAGAAGATACAAGGTATCAGTGAAGCTTGTTTGGTAAGCCAATAGCTTGGGAGGGGGCTTAAGGAGGAAATCAGGTATGAGGTGCTGATAGCTCACCCCTCCACATTGCCTGAAGCAATGCAATTAGCCAGGATGCATGAAGCCAAGTTGCAGGTTATGAGGAGAGTATATAAGTAAGGTTTTCAGTACTCCAAGACAGTGGGGCCTAACAGTGTCTCAGGTTCTCAAGGAGGGTTGCAGATGGGAGATAATAATGCGGCCATGGTTTCTGCACAAGGATCTAGTGCTACCAAAATTTCTCAGGCATCTGTCAACCAACCTGCCACTATGATCACCCAAAATGAGCTGGCAAGGAGGAAATTTTGGGACTGTTTTTCCTGTGGTGAGAAATGGTTCAAGGGCCACCAATGTAAAGGAAAGAGACTGTATATGATCTTAAATGAAGATGAGACAGATTCTGTGTTGACTCCATATGAAGAACAGAAAGAGGAGATCCTGCCAGAGGGTACTACTAACCCTGAATCTTTTGCTATCTCAATACAAGCCCTGTCAGGAGCATTGGATCATTCAACAATGAAATTAAGAGGTACCCTGCAGAACAAACTAGTTTTGATCCTGGTAGATTCAGGGTCAACCCACAGTTTTGTGGACAGCAAAGTTTAGTTCCAGAATGGACCTACCCTCATGTGATCAGAAGCCATTTGAAGTAATGGTGGCCAATGGTGAAAAGCTACAAAGCCAAGGACTGAGTGAAGGAATTGTCATAGACTGCCAGGGACAGAAAATAGTTGCTAAACTACTCCATCTGCCTATTACAGGATGTCAGATTGTTTTGGGAGCCAATTGGCTGAGCACACTAGGAGACATACTGTGGAACTTCAAGGAACTAACTATGATGTATGTGATGAATGGAATTACTCACCAACTCAAAGGAATTCAGTTACAACATGAAAAATTGGCAGAACCACTGAGTAAAGACTTGAGACAGAAATCTCAAATATTTTGGATACAATTGTGTTCCATGGATAAGAAGGTGGCAATTGAAGAAAACTTACTCCCTGCAGCACAGGATCTACTGAGCAAGTACAACCACATTTTTGAAGAGCCTACAGGTCTGCCACCACCAAGGAGGTATGATCATCAAATTCCTTTAATTCCTGGAGCTATGCCTGTGTGCAGTAGGCCTTATAGGCATCCCTACATATACAAGAATGAAATAGAAAAGCAAGTCCATGAAATGTTAAAATCAGGAATCATCAGGCACAGTACAAGCTCTTATTCTTCTCCAGTTATTCTTATCAAGAAGGCTGATGGATCATGGAGAATGTGCATTGATTATAGATCCTTGAATCAAACCACAGTAAAAGACAAATTCCCTGTTCCCTTTATAGAAGAATTGTTTGATGAATTGAATAGATCCAAATATTACACTAAATTGGACTTGAGGTCAGGGTATCATCAAGTTAGGATAGCAGAAAGGGATGTTCCTAATACTGCATTCAGGACCCATGAAGGGCACTATGAATTTTTGGTAATGCCTTTTGGCCTCACAAATGCACCCTCCACTTTCCAAGTCATGATGAATGATATCTTTAAAGAATATCTGAGAATATTTGTGTTGGTATTTTTTGATGATATCCTTATATATGCTACTCTAATTTTGGAAGACCATCAAAAACATGTGGAAAAGGTTTTCCAGAAATTATCTGAGAATCAACTGAAGGTAAAGAAAAGCCAAGTGTTTTTTCTTTCAACAGCAGGTGCAGTACTTGGGTCATGTGATAACCAGTCATGGAGTTGAAGTTGACAGTGATAAAATACAAGCTATTGTACAGTGGCCAGCTCCCAAGTCCATCAAGTAGTTGAAAGGATTCTTGGGGTTAACTGGTTATTACAGGAGGTTTATTAAAGGCTATGGAGCAATAGCAAGTCCCCTGACTGAGTTGTTAAAGAAGATTGCATACCAGTGGAGTGAGCAAGCTCATGCAGCATTTGAGAGACTTAAAGCGGTCCTTACAGAGCCTCCAGTCTTGGTGATGCCAGATTTCATGAAGACTTTTGTGTTAGAATGTGATGCTTCTGGGGAGGGTGTAGGTGCTGTTTTGATGCAAGAGGAAAAGCCTATAGCATATCTAAGTCAAGCACTAAAAGGAAGGGCAAATTTACTATCAACTTATGAGAAAGAAATGCTAGCAATACTGTTAGCAGTTAAAAAATGGAATCAGTATTTGTGGGGAAGAGAATTCCTAATTAGGACTGAACACAAGTCCTTGAAATACATGTTAGAACAAAGAGTTTACACTGAAGCTCAATACAAATGGGTTCTCAAATTACATGGATACAATTACAAGGTGGAGTATAAGAAGGGCAAGGAGAATCAAGCTGTTGATAGTCTTTCCAGGAGGAGTACCATAGAATTAGAGGCCATCTCAGTAGTTACTCCCACTTGGTTACAGCAATTTCAAACCCAAATGGCTAACTCTCAATATAACCAGAAGAAGTTGGGAAAATGGGAGAAGGGACAGCTGAACAGCAGTAAATATTCAATGAGAAATGGGTTGTTGTATTACAAACAGAGGTTATTGGTGGATCCCCAATCTTCCTTTGTACTTACCATGCTCCAAGAGCATCATAACATGCCTAGTGGAGGTCACTCAGCGTACTTAAAGACATTGCAGAGGCTAAGGAGAGTTTGCTATTGGAAGGGGATGAAAAGCAGAATGAAAGATTATGTACAAGACTGTACAGTATGCCAAGAAAATAAGTATGAAACCACTTCACCAGCAGGACTTTTAGAGCCTCTACTCCTTCCTGAGAATGTATTGGAGGATATCTCCATGGACTTTATAGAGGGTCTCCCTAATATCCATCAGAAAACCACCACCGTAGTTGTGGTTGATAGGTTAACAAAGTATATCGATTTGTTTCCTCTCAAACATCCCTACACTGCTGAGAATGTAGCTCAAATCATCTTGGATGGAGTTGTTAAGTTGCATTGATTTCCCAGGTATATTGTCTCTAATAGAGATCCCAGTTATTCAAACTACAAGGGCCTAACTTGGCATATAGCACTGCCTACCATCCTCAGTCAGATGGGCAAACTAAGGTCACCAATAGGTGCATAGAGGGTTACTTAAGATGTTTTTGTGGACATCAACCAAAACAATGGGGTAAATATTTAGCTTGGGCTGAGTATTGGTTTAACACCAATTGGCACTCTTCTACAAAAGTGACTCCATTTGAAGCTTTGTATGGAAGGCCATCCCCTAATTTGCTCACATATCTACCAGACATTGCCAAAGACAAATCAGTGGCTGAGTTTATAGCCCAGAGGGATAATCCACTCCATCTACTCAAGGATAATTTGGTTTTGCTCAAGATAGAATGAAGAAGTATGCTGATTTGCATGGACTGAAAGAACTTTTGAAGTAGGGGATTGGGTGTACATGAAGGTACAACCCTATAGACCGATATCCTTGGCTCATAGGAGACCCCAAAAACGTTCTCCTAAGTTCTATGGTCCTTACAAAGTCCTAGCTCGAATTGGTCTTGTTGCTTATAGGCTGGAATTACCTGAAGATGCCCTGTTGCACCCAGTTTTTCATGTGTCTCAGTTAAAGAAACAACTTGGAAACCAAATTCCAGTTTAGAATGGCATGCCACAGCAGCAGGAAACAGCAATACTTGAACCAGACTGGGTTATTGAAAGGAGTATAGTTCAGAGAAAAGGGAAAGCAGCTGCAGTGGCAGGGAGGTGATAGGGAATCTGCTACTTGGGTTCCTTGCGAAAAAATTACAAGAGATTTTCCTCATTTTGACCTTGAGAGACAAGGTCTCAAGGTCAAATTGAGGAGGGGGTATTGATAGGATCCTACTTGAATCAGTGACTCAGTGGGGTCTCAAGGTCAAATTGAGGAGTGGGTATTGATAGGATCCTACTTGAATCAGTGACTCAGTGGCTCAGTGGGCTCAGTGGCTCAGTAGGGAGGATATAGCATCTGTATAGCATTTGCAGCTTAAGCTTCTCAAGTTCTCTACTCATAGAGTATCAGTAACAGTATACTGTCTGATACAGGAGTAACAGCAAGAACAACATCCATTACTCTCCTTCCCATGTCATTATTGCCACATGTCATTGCCACGTCATCAACCCAAGGGTCGTGCCAGCTCACCTAGTCGGTTACAATCCCTGTTACTAGTGTAGGCTATAAATAAGCAAGTGGAGAGAGTATTATGGATGACAAATTGTATTCTCTTGATTTCAGATCTACTTTCTTCTTGTAATGTCTTCCTTTCCTTCGTTCCTCTTCTAATAAAGAAACCCTAATTTCCCCAAATTGCTCTCGTCTTTCCTTATTCTGCAAGTTTTCTCTACTTCTTATGACAAATTCCAGTGAACCAGCAGCAATTCTAAAGGTTTACTAGGTCGAGGACCTACCAATAGGTGATGAAAAGTATTGACTTATTAAACCCTAATTGTGTTTGCAATTTGTCTACCCAATTATGGTAACTAAACAAACTTGAATAATATTAACTGTAACAATATGCAAGAGAATGAAACGTAAAGAAATATTCAATTAATTTACTTACAATCTATTCAAAAAGAAAAGAAAAAAAAGGTTAAGTAAAAGAAAGAAAAGAATATAAAGAAAGATAAAATGAAAAAAAAAAAAACTATACAAGTATATTCCACCACTTCAAGGCTCCAATTTATGGTGCCTTCCTACCCAGATCATCAAAAATGCAACCCAAGAATGAAGGAAAAATCATAGAAGACAGTAATTTGCAAGGAGTAAGCAAGAATAGTACAAGGAAATGAAATTATCCTTCAGAATACTACTCCAATCAACTTCTACACTTCTCTAATTGAGACATAAGAAATTGGATTTGTTCATTTCCCAATGGCTTAAATATTGAGAGTAGCTGAAGGGTCACCAAACAAGAAGGTAAAAGAAACGAAGGTTCTAAAAGAAACTTTCGCTTTATTTAAATTAGTGTTTGAGTCAACTTTCATACCGGAGTATTTTAATAATATTAAATCTATGAGGTTTGGATATCTCATTTTCTCCATGAAAAAGACTTATTTATGCAACAAAGTCATTTTATTTCTTAGTATTGAACAAATCATTAATCTTGTTAATCTCATCCTACCACATCTCTCATTTCCCCCTCCCACTTCTTTAGTTTACCCCCACCCCACCCCACATGCATTCTAGCATGTTCAGTTTTCCACCTCCCTACGATGAACTCTGTCGCCGCCTACGCATGCCCTAATTTTCCAAGATCTCCATTGCTCCCTCCTTCGACGCCCACCAACCCAACTGACGTTTACTTGTCCACCCAGTCTCCCTCACTAACCACTTTTTCAAATATAACAAGTGGAAAGATAGATATTGAGATAATTAGTAATGAAGCTCGAGAACGAACCGATCAAGAGTCTTCAACGCGGAGGGAAACACAACTAGTTTAACCAGAGATCAGTTCTCATACTCTAAAATTCTAATATATTCCAATTTCCAACTGAGGTGTACTAACAAGGGTGTTCATTCAAACTTGCAGTGATAATTATAATATTGTACTTTTAGTTTTCCTTGTTAACAGAAACACTTGGTATTGAAGGTGAATATTTTGGCCAGATATGGGTTTGTTTTTGCCTTGTTTGAGACTGGATACTTAAGATCCTAACTTTAGGTAGAATTAAAGAAGAATTTATAACGAGGAAACTAAAGCTTCACAACTTCAACTTCTAATTTCATTTGACTGAAGAATCTAAACTCCAAACTGGTATTTATCTACAGCTCCAAGTTTTATGGTTTCATCTGAGATGTTATTTGCATCTAACCTAAGGCTTCGGGTTTCCAAAGAATTCAAAGTTCTTGCTTCTTGTTTGTCACACACATATATTACAATGGATGGTGTGTTAACTTGCACAAACCTTAGTTAAGTAGCAGTAGACAAAGGAACCCTAGAAGAATGGGTGAGACTACCAGGAAGGCACCAAAACTTATGAACATCAAAATTGAGCCTATGAGAAGGGAGATAGGAGAATCAAAGGAGAACTGGAGGTAGGTATGACAGCCGTCAGACGGGAAAAAGTATTTCGGAACCCGAGGGGATAAATTGTTTCAGTATGACATCTGGACCGGAGGAGATTCAAAGGCGTTGGATGCTGGGACGGGAGACAGGGGAGGATGAGATTAATATGTGAAGAGTAATGCAATTATATTGGAAGACATGCACACACATATAGAGTAGATAGTGGACTTGAAACTACTTTTGACCCAGAAGTGTTAACTACTTGTACCACTAGCACTTCGTTCCTTTTCCATGTGAGACTAAACTCTTCCTCTTTGCTTCTCATATTCATGCATTCACTCGTGCACCTAGCTTTGTCTTCCTTGACATTAACAAATTTCGAGCTACAATCTTAACAAGCTTCTATCTTGGATGCTTAGACCGAAACTGGACCCACAATCTAGTGGTGCCTTGGATCAAAACTGAACCCACAATCTATAGAAACCACACTTTCAGCATCCATTGGTAGTCCAACAGGAACAACTAAATCCATATCTCGTGTTGTTCAAATGGAAAACAGAGAACCACAAGCAACATCCACAGCAGCATTTAGCAATAACTGAACCTTGATCTCATCTGACCACATTGAGTGTCTCAGGCTTTTCTCACCCACAGGTAATAACCAGCTCTAACACCATTGCTGGAGAAATAAATTACTTGCGAGTTGGATTTTCGATAATAGGTTGGGAGGTCACCTTGGTGGTCCAACAAGGCAACGATTCAATATTATTTGAGGCTTGTGTTCAAATCCAATTACACCACTTCTTCATTTTCCACATTGAACCAAGGTAGTCAAAGGCGCAAGGCGCACTAGAGGCTCAAAGAGTCTATATTGCCCGAGGCGTAAGGCGCACATAAGGCGCGCGTCCGAACGAAGTTTTCTAAAAAATAATAAAAATATACATATATAAAAAAAATAAAACCAAATAACATATTAAAACCAACAAAAACATGCTGAAACCAAGGTTTAAAGTATCGGCCGATACCAATACGTATCGGCCGTATCGTATCGGATATGGCCTTGGCCGATCCGATACAGTTCCCAAATATCGGTATCGGCCGATTCATTCAGGAAAAGAATGGTATCGGACTGTATCGGCCGATACGGGCCGATACAGACCGATACGGTAACTCCCAAAAACCAGAAAAACGAAATCCCTGCCAAAAGCATACTTCCGACAAAAAAAAGCAAAAAATGATTCCTCCCGTCAAATCCATGAACCAATAATGCAAATTAATAACAGTGGCACTCAAATCTCTATAAATAGACAATAAATCCTTTGAAAATTACATCAAAACAACAATAATTGCAGAAAAAAAATTCAGATCTAAAAATTACCTGATTTTCAGCAGGTAATTGAGAAGTTTCCCTCTTTCTTCGCCGTCGTCGCTGCTCCCCTCGTCACCGCCGCGCCGCTGCCGCCTGTGGTCGAGCTCCCTCTCCTCGCCTGTGCTCGAGCTCCCTCTTCGGTTTTGCTTCGGTGTATGCGGAGACGAGGGGAGCAGCGAATGTTTTGTGCTCGAGCTCCCTCTCATCGCCTGTGCTCGAGCACAAAACCCTAATGTTTGGTTTTGAAACGAAATGGCGCTGGACATTAGACATTAGGGTTTCTAAAAAAAATGAGAACTCTCTCCAAACGCGGGAAGAAGGGAAAGAAAAAAAAGAAAAAAAATTACACACTGCCCAAAACTGGGCAACGTGAACACACTGCCCCAGGATTCGAAACCATGACCAAGTTACCAAAGGCCCATAGTTTCATCCACTAGCCATGGAAGCAACTTGAATCCGACGTTTATATATGACAAGTTAATTTATTTATACACTAACTATATAGTATATATATAGAGAGCAAAAATATTTCACCACTGAGATTCGAACCCATGACCCTTTGATAGGAAAAATCAATCAACTATCCCGCTAACCAGAAAGCCACTAAAGCTTTGGTGACTAAGTTAGCATGTATAATGTATTTATGGAGCTAACTTATATATATATTCTGACTTTTTTTTATTTATTAACTACATCTATGAATATATACATATACTACTAATATATATATATATATATATATATATATATATATATATATATATATATATGTTATTGTATGTACATAACTACATATATGCATATATACATGTACTATATATAACTATTAATTATTCTATATATACTATATATTATTGTTATCTATTTAACTTTTTATTATTGTAATATTTTTTGTTAATATATGTTATTGTATGTACATAACTACATATATGCATATATACATGTACTATATATAACTATTAATTATTCTATATATACTATATATTATTGTTATCTATTTAACTTTTTATTATTGCAATATTTTTTGTTAATATATGTTATTGTATGTACATAACTACATATATGCATATATACATATACATATATATATATAAAAAAATTGTCTAACTATATATATATATATATGTAATTATTGTACATATATATTGTATACACTAACTTATATAATATTGTATCTAACAATATTTATTATTATTATTATTATTATTATTATTATTATTATTATTATTATATATACACACTAACTTATATAATATTGTATGTAACAATATTTATTATTCTATATATATATATATATATATATATATATATAAGTTAGTGTGTATATAAGTTATATAAGTTAGTGTGTATATAATATTGTATATCTATATACAATATTATATAAGTTAGTGTGTATATATATATATATATATATATATATATATATAGTTAGACACACAAAAATTATATATATACTACTTGTTATTGTTATGTATGTAATGTTTTATATTATTGCAATTTATTTATCATATATATGATTATATATATACTATCTAACAATATTTATTACTGCATGTAACAAATTTTTTTTCATTGTATGTAACATTATAGTTTATATAACTATATTATTGTATCTAATTATATTGAACATATACACTAACTTATATATATATATATATATATATATATATAACTTAGTGTATATGTACAATATAATTAGATAATATATAGTATCTATTATTGTAACGATATTCCTTTGTTAGTAATTATTACTGTAGAATACACATTATTTTATACGTTTTTATTACTGCATGTAACATTTTTTTTATTATATGTAACGTTATATCATTTCAGGGTTACTTAATGGCACCAAAAAATCGTACGCCGGACGAAATGGATGCTGGTTGGAAACATGAAAAATGTGTCAATCCTAATAATAAGAGGAGGGTGGAATGCAATTATTGTAGCAAAATAATGGGCGGAGGGGTTACTCGGCTGAAACAACACTTAGCGGGTATTACAGGAAACGTAGCATCGTGTCCTGATGTACCATTTGCTATAAAAAAAAGAAATGTTGTTGCTTGTTGAGGGTAAAAAAAGGATAAAATAATGACGAATCAAAAAAAACAACGGGTAGAGGAGGAGTTGACAAGGATAGCTCAAGTAGATTCCTCCTCAGAAGAAGATATTGAAGACTTCACGGAACTTAGAAGGGACATGAGAGAAAGTAGGAGAGAACATGCAGCTGAGGAATGGGGTAGACGTTAGAGTGTCGGGGATAGAGATACAATAATATATCGTTCAATGCTGCTAAAAGTCCACACTATCAACCAATGATAGATGCCATAGCAGCTTCCGGCGGTGGAGTAAAAAGTCCAACTCCTTATGAGATTTCAAATACTTATTTAGATATGGAAATAAGTGACATGGAGGAGTACCTAAAATCTTTTCATAGGTATTGGGATGAGTATGGATGTACCATTATGTGCGATGGATAGAGTACACAGAACAGAAAATGCATCATTAACTTTCTTGTGTATTCTCCACAAGGAACGATATTTCTTAAATCTGTAGATGCCTCTGACAAATACAAAAATAGTAAATACATATTTAGACTGATGAATGAAGTTGTGGAACATATTGGAGAAAATAGGGTCATCCAAATAATTACTGATAATGGCTCTAACTACAAGGCGGGAATGAGGTTAATGGAGGTGAGAATGAACTTATACTGATTTTTTATTATTATAAATATGTTTGTATATATGTAATTTATTATTGTAAATATAGCTTCATTCTAAATAAATATGTATGTTTGTATGCAGGTGAGAAAAAATTTATATTGGACTCCATGTGCAGCACATTGCATAGATCTCATGTTGAAGGATATAGCCAATGATCCACATATTAAGCCACTAATACGGAAGTCTCAAGATATGACTTGTTTCATATATAATCATGGTTGGGCTCTTAGCATCATGAGGACTGAGACTCAGAATGGAGAATTGGTTAGACCAGCCATCACTAGGTTTTCTACCAATTTTATTGCTTTTGATTCCATCCTTAAACATCAGGCTGATTTAAAAAGGATGATAAATACACGGGGTTGGACAGATAACTACATGAGACTCAATCGTAAAGATAGAGAAAAGGCAGATGTGGTTGTCAGTTTAATCGAGAGTCAAACTTACTGGAGAGATATTGCAGGGGTCACTGCAATATTTCGACCTTTAGTAAAAGTTTTAAGGATGGTGGATAGCGATGATAAAGCGGAGATGGGTCATCTTTACGAGGCTATGGACAGGGCTAAAGAAATGATAAAAAAGAATGTTGGTCAAGGATATAGGAAGTGGTGGGAAATGATTGATACCAGATGAAATTCTCAACTACATCGAGATATACATGCAGCTGGTAAATACTCTATAAATTGAATACCCTTCAAATGTTATTTTATAATGTTTGTAGGAATTTTAAAACTAGTTATTTATTCAATATTGCAGGTTATTTCTTGAATCCCAAATACTAATATTCTAATGATGTTATAAATGATGACGAGGTACTGAATGGTTTTCACCGCGTCGTTAATAGAATGATGAATGACAATACAACACGCCTTAATATAAACAAAGAGGTAATTATTATTTGATATTGGATTTTTTTTATAACTTTACAATATTTAATTTTTTTAATAGACCCATAACTTGTGTAATATCACTTTGTAGGCTGAAAAGTTCAGATTGAAAAATGGTGTATTTAGTTCAGATCAAATCCAAAGTGCTGTAAATAGATGTCTTCCTGGTAGTAATAGTTAATACTTTAAAATATTTATTAATTAAAATTATATAGTTACAAAGCTAATATATTTTATTATTTTGTAGCTGAGTGGTGGTCCATACATGCTAGGGAGGAAGCCCCAAATTTGACTCGATTAGCTGTGCGCATCATAAGTCAAACAGTGTCTTCTTCCAACTGTGAAAGGAATTGGACAACATTTTCTCTCATCCATACTCGTCTCCGCAATAGACTTTTAATGACAAGACTAGAAAAATTAGTTTTTGTCCATTATAATATGAGATTGAGGGTTCAAAATACGCAAAGATCACGAGATGAACAAAATATTATAGATTTGGATGAGATATTTCATGAAGATCCACTCATAGCTTGGACTAGAGAAAGGGAAACACCACTCTTAGATGGTAGAGAAAATGAGTGTTAGATGGACTAGAGAAAGGGAAACCTACAGAACAATACCTTGAAGATTCCTTGGCCGGTAGGAATAAACTTTTAGACATGCAGTTTAAGCTCAAGTAACCAAGGAGGAACCTCCAAATTCCACTAGACTACTAAAGGGTCTACACGTATATTGATGCCCAATACCTTGAAGACTCCTTAGCAGGTAGGAGAAAATTTTTGGTTATGCAGTTTAAGGCGGGAATAAAGGGTCTACGCGCATCCTAAGTCAAACACGTATGTAACAAGTTTTCTTCTTTTACATATTTTTAGTTACAATCTTACTATGTCATTATATTCGTACTAATTGAATCTTGTTTTGTTCTGTAGGTTTCAATTTTGACGAATTAAGACACATAGAGGAAGGCACAAGAGATTAGAAACAATGCAAATGGCAGGATGAGATCATGAGACAAGTCACAAGACCCATAATTATATTTGTCGAGGACTCGAGATATTTTTTTAAATTTTTGTAAAAAAATAAAGATTAAATCTTGTATTCAAAAATTTAGTATAAGTGAATAGTTATAAATTGTTACAATGTGATCCATGACACGAATTATTTTGTTTCATAATATATCGAAATAAAATTAGCAACAAGATTTACATGTTTAAATTGAAAAGTACGACAAAAAATTACTTGGCCAAAAAAATTCATTGGGACTCTGGTCTATCCCTTCATTTAAATTTCATGAATAATAGCCTTTTTCACAATAAGTACGAACTACATAAAGCATACAAATACGAAAATGAATACAAATACAAAAAAATACAAATATATCACTAAAATTGTTCATAATTATCATAATCGTCCCGATATGGTTCTTGGTTATGAGGGTAGTAGCGACTGACATCTGTATTATGAAAAAAAATTGTCATGAGGCCATCAAATGTTGAATATTGTTCCGCCTCTGGAGTGTTGTATGGATAATAACTTGTGCATGAACTATCATATGTATTGTTGTGATTGTCTGAAGGAGTAGGTACATCATGATGGCTAGATCCTCCAGCATATGTATCATCCATGCAGTGCTCTCTAGGTTGATAATCACTTGGACAGTCTTCAGAGTATTCATGAGACTGATCTCCAGGACTTTCATATTCATTAGTATTGTCAGCACCAGCAGTGAGTGTAGCTCCATTGCCTCCACTATCAGTAGTGTCGTCTTTATCGCTGTCGACCTGTCGAGATTGTACATATGGTGTTTTCTTTCTTTTTCCAGGCCTTCGAGCATTTTCGGCAATATCTTGTGGATCGACATCCAAGTTATCATCTAACCACTCATTTTCTCTACCATCTAAGAGTGGTGTTTCCCTTTCTCTAGTCCAAGCTATGAGTGGATCTTCTTCATGAAATATCTCATCCAAATCTATAATATTTTGTTCATCTCGTGATCTTTGCATATTTCGAACCCTCAATCTCATATTATAATGGACAAAAACTAATTCTTCTAGTCTTGTCATTAAAAGTCTATTGCAGGGACGAGTATGGATGAGAGAAAATGTTGTCCAATTCCTTTCACAGTTGGAAGAAGACACTGTTTGACTTAGGATGCGCACAGCTAATCGAGTCAAATTTGGGGCTTCCTCCCTAGCATGTATGGACCACCACTCAGCTACAAAATAATAAAATATATTAGCTTTGTAACTATATAATTTTAATTAATAAATATTTTAAAGTATTAACTATTACTACCAGGAAGACATCTATTTACAGCACTTTGGATTTAATCTGAACTAAATACACCATTTCTCAATCTGAACTTTTCAGCCTACAAAGTGATATTACACAAGTTATGGGTCTATTAAAAAAATTAAATATTGTAAAGTTATAAAAAAAATCCAATATCAAATAATAATTACCTCTTTGTTTATATTAAGGCGTGTTGTATTGTCATTCACCATTCTATTAACGACGCGGTAAAAACCATTCAGTACCTCGTCATCATTTATAACATCATTAGAATATTGGTATTTGGGATTCAAGAAATAACCTGCAATATTGAATAAATAACTAGTTTTAAAATCCCTACAAACATTATAAAATAACATTTGAAGGGTATTCAATTTATAGAGTACTTACCAGCTGCATGTATATCTCGATGTAGTTGAGAATTTCATCTGGTATCAATCATTTCCCACCACTTCCTATATCCTTGACCAACATTCTTTTTTATCATTTCTTTAGCCCTGTCCATAGCCTCGTAAAGATGACCCATCTCCGCTTTATCATCGCTATCCACCATCCTTAAAACTTTTACTAAAGGTCAAAATATTGCAGTGACCCCTACAATATCTCTCCAGTAAGTTTGACTCTCGATTAAACTGACAACCACATCTGCCTTTTCTCTATCTTTACGATTGAGTCTCATGTAGTTATCTGTCCAACCCCGTGTATTTATCATCCTTTTTAAATCAGCCTGATGTTTAAGGATGGAATCAAAAGCAATAAAATTGGTAGAAAACCTAGTGATGGCTGGTCTAACCAATTCTCCATTCTGAGTCTCAGTCCTCATGATGCTAAGAGCCCAACCATGATTATATATGAAACAAGTCATATCTTGAGACTTCCGTATTAGTGACTTAATATGTAGATCATTGGCTATATCCTTCAACATGAGATCTATGCAATGTGCTGCACATGGAGTCCAATATAAATTTTTTCTCACCTGCATACAAACATACATATTTATTTAGAATGAAGCTATATTTACAATAATAAATTACATATATACAAACATATTTATAATAATAAAAAATCAGTATAAGTTCATTCTCACCTCCATTAACCTCATTCCCGCCTTGTAGTTAGAGCCATTGTCAGTAATTATTTGGATGACCCTATTTTCTCCAATATGTTCCACAACTTCATTCATCAGTCCAAATATGTATTTACTATCTTTGTATTTGTCAGAGGCATCTACAGATTTAAGAAATATCGTTCCTTGTGGAGAATACACAAGAAAGTTAATGATGCATTTTCTGTTCTGTGTACTCCATCCATCGCACATAATGGTACATCCATACTCATCCCAATATCTATGAAAAGATTTTAGGTACTCCTCAATGTCACTTATTTCCATATCTAAATAAGTATTTGAAATCTCATAAGGAGTTGAACCTTTTACTCCACCGCCGGAAGCTGCTATGGCATCTATCATTGGTTGATAGTGTGGACTTTTAGCAGCATTGAACGATATATTATTGTATATAAAGAATTTTGATATAAATCTTCCTATATAATTTTTTGCATTCTTTATCCCCTTAATTGCACCCTTTATTTTGGGTTGCATTGCCCCTTGTTTTCTTAGGACATAAGGGTCCATACTCCTTACTTCTATCTCTGGAATATTTTTCACCTCCTCCTCACGATATGCGACTGACTTTGATCTGCCACCTAACGTCGGACCCCTGCTTGACCCTGTTTCTCTGTCCCCACACTCCAACGTCTATCCCATTGCTCAGCTGCATGTTCTCTCCTACTTTCTCTCATGTCCCTTCTAAGTTCCGTGAAGTCTTCAATATCTTCTTCTGAGGAGGAATCTACTCGAGCTATCCTTGTCAACTCCTCCTCTACCCGTTGTTTTCTTTGATTCGCCATTATTTTATCCTTTTTTACCCTCAACAAGCAACAATATTTTTTTTTATAGCAAATGGTACATCAGGACACGATGCTACGTTTCCTGTAATACCCGCTAAGTGTTGTTTCAGCCGAATAACCCCTCCGTCCATTTTTTTGCTACAATAATTGCATTCCACCCTCTTATTATTAGGATTGACACATTTTTCATGTTTCCAACCAGCATACATTTCGTCCGGCGTACGACTTTTTGGTGCCATTAAGTAATCCTGAAATGATATAACGTTACATACAATAAAAAAAATGTTACATGCAGTAATAAAAACGTATAAAATAATGTGTATTCTACAGTAATAATTACTGACAAAGAAATATCGTTACAATAATAGATACTATATATTATCTAATTATATTGTACATATACACTAAGTTATATATATATATATATATATATATATATATATATATATATATAAGTTAGTGTATATGTTCAATATAATTAGATACAATAATATAGTTATATAAACTATAATGTTACATACAATGATAAAAAAATTGTTACATGCAGTAATAAATATTGTTAGATAGTATATATATAATCATATATACGATAAATAAATTGCAATAATATAAAACATTACATACATAACAATAACAAGTAGTATATATATAATTTTTGTGTGTCTAACTATATATATATGTAATTATTGTATATATATATATATATAGAATAATAAATATTGTTACATACAATATTATATAAGTTATAGAATAATAAATATTTTTACATACAATATTATATAAGTTAGTATATATATATATATATATAGTTAGACAAAAAAAAATTATATATATATATGTATATGTATATATGCATATATGTAGTTATGTACATACAATAACATATATTAACAAAAAATATTGCAATAATAAAAAGTTAAATAGATAACAATAATATATAGTATATATAGAATAATTAATAGTTATATATAGTACATGTATATATGCATATATGTAGTTATGTACATACAATAACATATATATATATATATATATATATATATATATATATATATATTAGTAGTATATGTATATATTCATAGATGTAGTTAATAAATAAAAAAAGTCAGAATATATATATAAGTTAGCTCCATAAATACATTATACATGCTAACTTAGTCACCAAAGCTTTAGTGGCTTTCTGGTTAGCGGGATAGTTGATTGATTTTCCCTTTCAAAGGGTCATGGTTTCGAATCTCAGTGGTGAAACATTTTTGCTCTATATATATACTATATAGTTAGTGTATAAATAAATTAACTTGCCATATATAAACGTCGGATTCAAGTTGCTTCCACGGCTAGTGGATGAAACTATGGGCCTTTGGTGACTTGGTCATGGTTTCGAATCCTAGGGCAGTGTGTTCACGTTGCCCAGTCTTGGGCAGTGTGTAAATTTTTTTTTTCTCTTTCCCTTATTCCCGCGTTTGGAGAGAGACTTCTCATTTTTTTTTAGAAACCCTAATGTCTAATGTCTAATGTCCAGCGCCATTTCGTTTCAAATCCAAACATTAGGGTTTTGTGCTCGAGCACAGGCGAGGAGAGGGAGCTCGAGCACAAAACATCCGCTGCTCCCCTCGTCTCCGCGTACACCGAAGCAAAACCGAAGAGGGAGCTCGAGCACAGGCGAGGAGAGGGAGCTCGACCACAGGCGGCAGCGGCGCGGCGGTGACGAGGGGAGCAGCGACGACGGCGAAGAAAGAGGGAAACTTCTCAATTACCTGCTGAAAATCAGATAATTTTTAGATCTGAATTTTTTTCTGCAATTATTGTTGTTTTGATGTAATTTCCAAAGGATTTATTGTCTATTTATAGAGATTTGAGTGCCACTGTTATTAATTTGCATTATTGGTTCATGGATTTGACGGGAGGAATCATTTTTTGCTTTTTTTTTGTCGGAAGTATGCTTTTGGCTGGGATTTCGTTTTTCTGGTTTTTTGGAGTTACCGTATAGGCCTGTATCGGTCTGTATCGGCCCGTATCGGCCGATACAGTCCGATACCATTCTTTTCCTGAATGAATCGGCCGATACCGATATTTGGGAACTGTATCGGATCGGCCAAAGCCAGATCCGATACGATACGGCCGATACGTATCTGTATCGGCCGATACTTTAAACCTTGGTTTAAGCTCAAGTAACCAAGGAGGAACCTCCAAATTCCATTATACTACTAAAGGGTACACGAAGTGTAAATCATCTAGACAGATGAGAAAATTTGAAAATAGAGCAGAAAGTCCAGATATCCTAGCGACATAAGATCAATAGAAGAACTACAGGGTGTGCTCAGCCTACAGAAAAGTACTTTTTGAGGTTAGTTCATTAACTGTATTTTCCATCTACCAAATCAAGAACATGCAAGAGGAGGATGGTTTTTCCTTCTCCTCCTCTAAAGTTCCTCCGAACTCCTGCATTCTTTTTCTCCCTTGATGTAAGCAAAGATGCCACAACCAAAAGTTACTGAGAGATACCACCATCACTAGCTAATATAAATGAAAGAATAAAATTTAGAGGCTTTTTAAGCAATAACAAAGGTCTAAGCTCATGTAGTTTAAGCTCAAGTAACCATGTAGGAATCTCCAAATTCCACTAGACTACTAAAGGGTCTACACGAAGAGTAAACCGTCTAAACAAACGAGAGAATTCGAAAACAGAGCAGAAAGTCCAGATATTCTAGCGACATAAGATCAATAGAAGAACTACAGTATAGCACATGGAGGTGCTTAGATTCTGGAGGTTTGTTCCATTACATACTTGCAATAAATTAATCAAATATGACTCTTTATCAATTTGCTCAATGATAGGAAACCCCATCATAAGAAATTTTACTCTCCTCCTTTCTGAGATTAGTGGAAATTGGATTTACATTTACATCAATGAAAACAAAAAGGGCTCAAATTAGAAAGCATTGAATTCGGATATGAACCGGATTCAATGAATAGATATAAACGTTGAAGGAAAAAATGACCTTCACCCCTTGTGGCAAAGAAGACAACAAAGCCTAAGTTTTGGGGTAACTTACTTGGATCCTTCTCTTCCATTCAGATTTTTTAAAGGATTTGTCACATCCTTTATAACATATCAAATATCATATCCTTCTTTGTTTATAACATATCAAATATCATATCCTTCTTTGTAGCCTTATAGTTTAAGCCCAGCTCTAGTTCTAGCAGCTCCTTTAACTAATACCCTATGACCTCCGCTAACGGGTGCATCTATTTGCTTTGTTGTTCGTATCCAAACCACCTTCATTTTTCCCACAATACAATCGTTTCACACCACCACCACTCTGATCAAATTAAGTCCTAAAATCATATAGATTGACTACATCTTTGACATTGAGCTAAAACTCTACAACCAAATTTTTAGTCATATCATCCATGTTCAAGTGGCACCATCAAAGTTCTAGGTGCTAAAGTATGTATAACCAGTTACATATACCTTAGTATGTATATATAGAACCTTAATCTGAATGTTCAAATTTCATAGTTCATCATTGAAGTTGTGGTCTTGTAGGTGCTGTTGTGTGTGTATATATATATATTAGGAAAATATCCCTCATTGCTTAGCTTCTAGATATTGATATTGCTAAATATTGAAACTGACATTGGCCAAGCAGATAATGATTGGAAATCCAAAATTGCTAAAGTATAAGCAGAATTTGGACCAACCAAATTGGACCCATCCAATAACTGGCAGAATAAATTATGAATGTTTTCTTACACTAAACTTCAGCATAAATAGCACAATCTGCAGTGGTACACAAAAGATAGTATGTATGAAGGATAAAGATACCTAGTTTCAACACTTTCTTGTCTTTTCCGGGTCTTATACGAGATTAATGGGCAATTTAGTGTCAAATAAGCTTGGAACCTGATTCGGCATGAAAACGGAAAGGTGGTATTTGAAAACGGAAAGCTTGGAACCTGATTCGGCATGAACTGGTACCAAAATAGTTTGGGCTTTGTTGGTGGTATTTGACTATTCTGGCGGCATGATCTTGTGGAAATTGAAATTGTAACCCGCAAGTTTCAGTTTCTTAATGCAATTATTAGACGGAGGAATGAGGTTGATTGGGTATTTACTGCGCCGGGGATAATGGGACCTAGTGATTGGACTTCGGGGTACCTATTATTAGGGGCTCTCGCTCAACTCATCATTCAAATCTATCTACACACGATGTTGCTCCGGACCGACGTCTACTCTAGAAACAGAAATACATACATTAATGGCGGGTCAAATTCCAGCATTGAATAGATCGGCGATACCAGAGAGAGAGTTATTGAGCGAGAGAGCGAAGATCATAGAGAGAGACTTGGATTCTAACCAATGCCAAGACCGGATGAACGAATCTCTAAACCGATTGACGTCTCTGAGAAATGAGATTGGTTAGATGCTCCCTCCCAATATTGGTTCATTGACCGGAAGGAATAGAAGACATCGAAATCTTCAAACACCCAAGCCTCGAGGTTACCTAAAAACCGATTCCTCTGGAATCGAAGATTTGCATTTGATCCGACTACGATCGGAGAAAGCCTCTGGAATTGGAAAAGATGTGGTTCGCCCATTACCCGATTGCTGATCCAAAAATGGATCTGACCTAAAGTTTTCGGGTATGTCCAATCAAAGATTTTACCCACCCAATAGTAAAATCCTGCTTTTTCTCATAGAACACTGGATTAGAGGCAATATAAATGGCTGCCCTTTGGCAGGGATAAGACGATCGCCTTCGAGATCCGGTTCATCATCAACTCAGGAAGAGAATTCTGGCCTCTGCTCAGTAGAGAGCAAAGGGTTGAAGGGAGATAGTGCATCAACCTATTCGCAAGGGCCAAGTTGATCCTCTTCCCCTGGAATCCCCGATGATAATTTTTCACTGATCAGGTGTGATCAGTCTCATCCGACGCCAAAAGGCGTCGTTGAATGGAAAGAACGCATTCATGTCGCTCGCCTCAATTCCATGTTCTCTGATTGACGTATTTACTGCTCTTTCTGTCGTAACGGGGATTTACCTCAACTAAGTAGCTCCTGACTTTTCCTCGGAAGAGCGGAGGAACTACGAATTGCACCGGATGCCCGCATCAACTATAATGAATGCCAGCTCACTGTAATCCACGACTATCCCAGGATATTCGGGAACCGCTTGCTACTATTGATTCCGAGCTCAATATCTATATCTCTGGTATCGCTTTACTATCTGCATTGGTGTCTTGGTCTTTGGAAAGTCCGGTTCAGAGATCCTTGAGATCCTTGCCCCTATGACTCGAACCTTGGTACTTCATGCACAAATAGCATGTAATGGCTATCTTTCTTTACCAACTCTCGCGAGTACTCATGTCACACTCGGATTCCTTTACAACTCTGCTTTTGAAGCATTGGATTGGAATCCTTCCTTTCTAAACGGAACGAACAAAGATAGAATCAGATCGATTCCCGAAATATTTTAGATCTTCCTCAATGTCCCGGCTATTCGCGCCTTTCTCGACCCTTCGGGTGGAGTGAAATTGGAAACCCCGGCTTTAGTAGATAATGTAGAATTAGAATAATGGATTGGTTTTCATAGATGAGAAAGACTACATATATATATGAGAGACTGACCTCTCTCTCTATTATTCTACCCGATGTGGGACTAAAGTCCACTACCTAATATAACGCTTAACACCCTCCCTCAAGCTGGAGCATATATATCAATCATGTCCAGCTTGTTACACAAAAATTGTACCCGAGAACCCAAAAGAGATTTCGTGAAGATATCGGCTATCTGATCACCGGTCCTCACGTGATGGAACTTTATCATTCCCTTTTTATACTCATCACGGACGAAATGGACATCAATTTCAATGTGCTTCGTCCTTTCATGAAATACAGAATTAGTAGCAATATACATAGCAGATTGGTTATCACACCACATATATGCTGCTTTAGATCATGCTTCTTCCAGCTCTTGTAGAAGATGTTGCAGATATAACACTTCTGTTGTGCCATAGACAATGGCTCAATATTCTGCTTCGGAACTTAATCGTGCGATCACACTCTGCTTCTTACTTTTCTACGATACCAAGTTTCCGTCAATAAATACCGAGTAACCAGACGTAGATCGTCTGTCTGTCAGGCTAGTACCCCAGTCAGCATCAGTAAAACATTCAACATTTGTATGTCCCTGGTTCTCCATGTGAATTCCTTTTCCAGGATTTTGGACTAAATAGCGCAGAATTCTGAGAACTGTCTGCCAATGTGGAACTCGTGGAGAAGACATAAATCTACTTGCAACACTGACGGCAAAGAAAATATCTGAACGAGTCATAACTGCTAGGTAGTTGAATTTTTCAACCACTCGACGATATTGATCCGAATTCGTCATCGGGACCCCTCGTCGGGGAGTAACTTTTCTCTCGGGTCCATTGGCGACGTTGCACCTTTGGCTTGCATCATTCTTGCATCATTCAGTATGTCTAGCACATACTTCCTCTGCGACATGACAATGTGATTCTTTTTCCGTACAACTTCAACACCCAAGAAGTAGTTTAATAATCACGTATCCTTGGTCTGAAACTGTTCTCCCAGAAACTTCTTCAGCCCCGCAATGTCCTGACTGTCGTCTCCTGTGATCACAATGTCATCAACATAAACACCAAGTCATCAACATAAACACCAAGTAGAATCCTTCCCGCCGATGTCTGTCGATAAAATACTGAGTGATCCTTCTTCGATTGACTCATACCAAACTGAGTGACCACATCTGCAAACCGACCAAACCATGCACGAGTTGATCGTTTGAGACCATACAGGACCTTCCTCAGATGACACACTTTACCCTTCCTTGCAACAAACCCGGAAGGTTGCACCACATATACCTCTTCATCTAGGTTCCCGTGGAGGAAGGCATTCTTGATATCCAGCTGGAGTAGCGGCAAGTCATAGTGAAAAGCTAAGGCCAAGAATACGCGTACAGAGGTCATCCTTCCAACTGGAGAGAATATCTCAAAATAATCCTCACCATAAGTCTGGGAATATCCTTTAGCTACCAGACGAGCCTTTAGTCGATCAAGGGTGCCATCTGGTTTTACTTTGATCGTGAACACCAATTTACAACAGACAGCCATTTACCGGACGGCAAATTTACAAAGTCCCAAGTATGGTTCTCCCAAAACGCAATCATCTCCTCTTCCATAACAGCACGCCAACCGGGATATTTGAGACCCTCCTTGGCAGAATTGGAATCTGAATCCCATCAATAGTAGCTATTAAGGACCGAATGTGGCTCGCAAGCCCTTTGTAGTTTTCAACATACAAGGGATAATCACGACAGGTACGACGAGGTCGAGCTGGTAGAACATACGGAGCCGAAGGCGGGAAACGAATCAGTCGAGCCGGAGAAGGAGGATGACTCTGTGACCATGGACATTATCTGCGACGATCGATCGGACGACGGCAGTGCCGAGTCTGTTACTATGGGCAGTATCTGCGACATGCGATCAGGCGACGGCGGTGCTGACTAAAAAGGTATCTGCGGACCGTCGAACTGAAGCACTGGCTCGGTAGAGGAGGCAACCAAACAGTATATTGTTGTGCTTGAACCAGGAGCAACAAGAAGTCATCTTCTGGGTAAACTTGGGGCACTAGTCCTGTAGTTTGTGGAAGTGAAGAAAACTCGGTTTCAACAAAGGTAACATCCCGAGAGAAAAAAATACCTCTTCAAGATGGAAAAAACATCGATATCATTTCTGATCCTTAGGATACCCAAGGAAAATACATTTGATAGCCTTGGAATCTAATTTCGAAAGAGTTGGTCGGGTATCCCTAACATAACACAAACAACCAAAGATTCTGAGAGGTAGAGGAAACGGCTCTCGTTTGAGATATATCCGAGAGAAGGGAGTATCACCATTGAGGACAGACGACGGCATGCGATTAATGAGATAGCAAGCCGTAAGAACGGCATCCGACCAAAATCTTTTTGGAGTACGTGCTTGGAACATAAGAGCACGCGTTGTTTCTAAGAGATGACGATTTTTGCGTTCAGTCATACCATTCGGTTGTGGTGTGTAAGGACATAAAATTTGATGGATGATACCATTCTGAGAGAAATGGGATACAAACCCACGAGACATATACTCACGACCATTGTCACTTCGAACACATTTAATCGGAACACCAAATTGTGTTCTGATTTCCGCATGAAAATTGTACCAAATGTTAAATAATTCGGAGCATGAGATAAACAAAAATGACACGTGAGTAATCATCAACAAAGGTAACAAAGTACTTGAATCCCATCACAGATTCAACCGGACAAGGTCCCCATATATCGGAATGTACTAACTCGAAGGGAGCGGAAGCAATTTTATTCTGACTAACCGGATAGGAAATCTGGTGATCTTTGCCAAGCTACATGACTCACAATGAAAAAAAATATCCAAAGATGGATACATTTTCTGGAGTGCTTAGACAGATGAATGTCATAACCGACAGTGTAACTCAAAAGGATCAAGTTTCACACCATCACACGCAACAAAGGAAGGTTCGTCAAACAGGTACAAGCCTCCAGCCACATGTCCCCTACCGATAGTCCGTCCAGTCGTTAGGTCCTGAAAAACACAACCATCAGGAACGAATGTTACCGACTAATTGAGAGTAAGTTGAATGAATTTTCAGGGGTATGTAGTACATAATGTAGTGACAGTCCCGAAGAAAGGCGAGCAAATCCTTTTCCACGGACTATCAGCGAACCACCATTGGCACATGTAATATTAGACATACGGCCAACCGGTACATAGTTTCGTATCATACCTATGTCGCCTGTCAAGTGAGCAGACGCACCAGAATCAAGGACCCGTTGTTTCGACTGTACCACACATGCCACTGAGTACCCTGCGGTGGACCCAGAAGTAGAAGCTTCACCTCGACGTTGAACTTGAAACTCAACAAAGTCTGCATATGCTTCATCAGTCATTTGGACGAATCGGCCGTCAAGATCAGGAGTATCTGAGATAACGTTGGCGGCAGGAGCTTTAGTACATTGCCACTGGAAATGACCTTGTAGGCCACAATTGAAGCATGTGCGCAGTCGACCTCCATCACGATCGCCAATGCCTCGTCCACCATCACGACCACCATTTCGGCTACCACGTTGTCCACCACAACCACCACAAAATCCAGTACGAGCGGCACCAAGAGCAAATCGATCAACAGGAGCATCGCTTGGAGAGGTCTCCACGACCTTTGCAGCCCGTAGGACACGAAAATGAGATTCCATTAGAGATGGAACCTCGGATGCTTGGACAACCGCATACCCCGAAGTGTCTTCTCAACCTTCCTCCGCCATGTTGAGTATCCATCTGGTCCGTCCAACCGTCAAATCGAAGAGATCACCGTGCCACTGCCGGTTGGTCCCGCCAATGCGTTTTCGACACTGGTATTACTGCTAGCCGTCTCAGAGGTCATAATGCTCTTGATTCGACCGTCGTTGATTCTTTCCAACCCCAATAATCACATCAGCTTTTCCAGTGCGCTATCAACGTGGCCAGAACCGGCACGTGCATGGAAAGATTGTAAGAAAATCACATACGCCAGGACACAGAAGTAACCCAAGTAACTCTATGTGTAGATCCTGATGCGAATATCGGGTAGGAAGGAAACAAAGATCGACATAAACAATCAACTTGTCTACTCTTTGTTAACTCCTGAAGCCGTAATCTAGGAACATAAGTTATGCAAACAAATTATTGTCTACCATCTGGCTTCGATATACGCTCCTGAAGTCGTAATCTAGGAACAGAGGTTGTGTAAACAAATTAATGTCTACCCTCTGGCTTCGATATATTTTTTTTTAATTAGGGTTTACACAGGAAGTAAGGGAGACGGACACAGAGGTGTGTTAGGGTTAGGGTTGCATAGCGAGCCGGGGGTGGCGGGGCCGGGGGGAGGGCCTGGCAGAGGGGGGGCTGCTAGGGTTAGGATTTTTTTTATCTTATTTTTTAAGAGGGGAGGGTATGGCTCTGATACCATGTAGAATTAGAATAATGGAATGGTTTTCATAGATGAACAAGACTACATATATATTGGAGAGGGTGGCCCATCTCTCTATTATTCTACCCGATGTGGGACTAAAGCCCACTACCTAATATAACGCTTAATAGAAAAAGAATACAGTCACACATGGACTATCTCGAAAGGATGCAAGTACATACATTGTCTTGGTTAACTACCTAGACGCCCCCTTGGGGAGACCAGGTGTATCCTCAATTAGGAGAGTTTATGAAAAGAGTTTTTGAACTGTATAGGTTGACGAGTTTGGTGGGGCTAGAAAGCATTTTACTTATTCTTTATACTTCTATCTCTTCAAGGCATTCGTCCTATATTCCAGTACAATTATTTTCGTACAATGGCAGATTCGTGGATAGGGAACTATACTAGCTACCTATCTAATTTAGTGTAGAAATTCCAAATCAAATGCTAAATAGAACCAAACTAGAAGCTTACAATGTTTCACTTTCTGATGATTAACATGCCTCCAAACTGAACACCATCTCCATATCAGTTCCTACCGAGCGGAAGCGACCTGCAGCTATAAGTCTCTTTAAAGTCCGACTTCTTCGATGACGTAAAGATCGAAGCATACACCTCCTTCGTTGCATTCGCCGGGGCCACATTGACGGCCTTGAACCTCTTCTTCCTCTCAACGTTCTCCTCCCCACTGACGGCATGCTTCTTCTTGTCCTTCCTCTCCCTCACCTTCCCCCTCTCCTTCTCCATCCTCTCCCTCAGGGCCGCCACCTCCTCCTCGCTCCCATTGATAACAATCTTATCCCCCTCTTCGAATCCCTTATGGCAGACAAGACAAGAGTCCGACTTGACTTCTTTAAGCGCCTTGGTGCTGAGTACGTGCCCGCAGGTGCGGATGGCGAAGAACCCGCACTTGCCGTTGAACTCGAGTCCGGTGACGGGGCACTCAAGCTTGTCGAGATGTACCGGGATCATGTCCTTGAGACCTTTTATGTGTGCAAACTGCTTCGGTAGACGCTTGTGGAGGAGGGCCTCGACGAGGGGCTCCTTGTTGAAGAGGTTACCGAGGCGGTCGAGGACGACTGGGGAGGAGAGGGGCTCGGCGGACAGGGCGCAGGTGGTCCAGCGGGAGATGCGGGCCTCGTTGGGATCGGCCTTGTCGGGCTTCTTGGAGGCGTACATGTTGAGGTAGCAGTCGCGAGACTCGGCGCCGGTGGCCCCGCCGTCGCCGCCGCCTCCGGGGAGGCGGAGGCGGAGGGAGAGGGCGCCGGTGGAGGGTACGGGGGAGGAGAGGGGGAGGGGCTTGCCATTGATGGTGAAGTAGAGGTTTTCTAGGGTTAGGGTTTGGGGGAGGTTGAGGAGGGGGAGGAGGTGGAGAGCGGTTAGGGATGGGGATGAGGATGGGGCTAGGGTTAGAGTTCTGGTGGGGAGGTTCAGGTCGGGGAACTGGACGAAGAGCTGGAGACGCTTTTGTGGGGTTTCCATTGTCGAGAGCTAGAGAGAGGAGACGGGATCGAGAAGAAGAAGGGACAAAAGGAGGAAAAGACGGTTTTTTTTTATTATTATTATTATTACTTGCGACCAATATATATATTTTTTTTTATATAAAAATGTTCCTAGGCGTTTAAAAATGAGTTAAGTAAATACTCATCTAATTAAATTTTAAAAAAAATATTTATAATAAATTAATTAATTTTTAAATTAATTTTTATCTTATTTGATCAAATTTTTAATAAAATTAATTTAATTAACAAAAAAAATAACGAAAGATTAAAAATAAGTCTAAAATTAAATTTTTTTTTTCTCATCATCTTTAACCCACTCTTTTCTCCCACCAAACCTAAACATTAAATTTAACATAATTTAAAATTTAATTTAAAAAATATCAAAAATATTAAAATTGTTTAAGATTTGAACTAAGTACGTGTTATTATCTGACTCACATATCCAAAATTGTAAACATATCTATAACAAATTCTAATTAAAATATATTTAAATTATATTTGAAATAATTTAAAATAATTTAAATTTTATATATATTTTTAATAATTTTATTTTTAAGTGTAACGTACATGGAGGTAATTAGTATATTTAAGTGACGGATTTGGTATACTATATATTTCATTCGAAATTAATTTGGTATAGAACTATAGAAGTACAAAGATTGACTCAAATAATTTTTATTGATAATTGCTAAGGCACTACATTTTTTACTCAGGACAATTTTTTTTTAATTTACCAATTTGCCACCCAAAGAAATTACTTATGACTGCTCACTAAATAAGTATAAAAGAGATTTTCTTTTTCTTTTTCTTCTTCTTCCCTTTCCTCTCCCAAAATTTAAATATTGTTCTAAATAAATGTTCATGTCTAAATTTTATAGTAAGTAAAATTTGGTTTATGATTTGTTTTGGACGGATTTTCGAAGTTTCGAACCCATTTAGGGTTTCGAACCCATTTAGGGTTTCAAACTTCAAAATTTCGCCTACAGTCGCAATGGAGACGATGATGGACTATCAAAAAATTTGACAGTTCTGTTTATAGACTGTCAAAAAATTTGATAGTCCTTACAATTTGTAGGACTGTCAAAAAATTGGACAGTTCTAAAAAAAATTATGTTGTTCAATGAAGAACATATTTTACTTATGACTGTTAAATTTTTTTACAATTCTACAAATTAGAAGAATTGTCAAAATTTTAACAGTCATAATTTTTTTTTACTTACTTCTTGTTATTCGCAGCAGGCTTACTTGCAGCCGTGAAATTGTCGATATCGACTAAAGTCAGATCGACAAATACGACAGTAGTCCAAGACAAATTAATATAAATTTACCAACAATTTACTTTTTTTTATTTTTTTTAGATGTCCGACGATATGCACAGGACTTTGTACACGCTGCGTTGAATGACATTTGGACCCATTGCTCCCACATCTTTTTTGCGATTTGATCATGAATCCTCCATCCAGTCAAAGAAGATATAAATTTTTTCACTGACCACAAGAACCTCTTAAGTTCGGTTCCAGCAATTTACTGAAAGGTCTTCGGAGTAATGAATGAGGTCACTTATTAAGCTGGAGTGATATCCAATAAAACATATACCAGACATGGAATTGGTTCAGGATCTGAGTCCATACTGTTGACTTTTATTTACGACAGTCCTACGAAAAGGATTGTCAAATATTTTAACACTCATAAAAAAATATGTTATTATATATTTTTTTAACTTGTTAAAAAATTTAACTGTCTTTTCAATAATTAGGACTATTAAATTTTTTAACAGTTCTAATTTTTAACATGCAAATTTGAACTATTAAAATTTTACAGTCATGTATGTAGTCAGTATCACGACCCGATTCCGTAGAATCGTTTGAGGCGTCCCCCGAATCGTGACCGCCGTGCAGGCCTGGGGTTGCACCCGCACAAGGCTTTAATGATTTGCATAACAAGCACATATTCAGAGTACGCAGATAAATTGAAACACAGATTTGAAACATGGAAAAGTTCTCTTTATTGATAATGAACATCTATTACAAACTCTTGAACGAGTCAGCTAAAATGCCGCACGGGCTTACAAAAGAGTTGACTCAAAATGAGATAGCAGTCATGTACATTACATCCCTTTACTAAACTTTAAAATGTATAGACCTCCGGGCTGGAGGACAGCTTTGCCACGGAGCTGCATTTGTGTATGAAGAGTTGCAAGCTCCTATCTTCAAAATACTTCAAAAGGGCGCGATAAAGATGCGCCAACAGCTGGACTGGATAGGGAAGACGACTTCGGCTCCTCGCTCGGTTCACCTTGGTACGAAGAACATGTTTCAACGAGGGTCAGCATGTCGAAACATACTAGTGAAGGCGAGCTAACCGAACTATACCAATCAACACGTTGTTTTAATGAAGCATGCATATTTTGTGAGTTTCTATGTTGCCTTAGTTCATTTACAAGTAAGCAGCATATAGAATTTACTGAAATGAACTTGCCACCGTTCGGTGGATTTTACCTGTCCGTCTGAACCACCTGTACAATACTTCCCATGCCTTCCCTGCCACGAAGACACAAGTTAGTTTGCAACAGGTTTAAATATACAGGGGATCACTGGCGGGATGCCATATTGGACGGGGCATAGTACATGAATGAAATAACAAGTAACGCAATGAACAGGAGCACCACAAGTTATTCCATCCGATACAGGCGACTATTCAGGAGTTTCGTCCGGATTGGATCGGTGCCAGTGCCCCAGCAACCGTCCGCAGGAACTAAGACCTTGTCCACAAGTTGTCCGTGATCAACATATACACTAAGTTAGCAGTTTAGGCAATTCAGGGCAATAACAGGCACAAGACAGTAACAGAGGGAAGATCTACTTTTGCATAGTCTCCCTATTCAGATTATTGCATTCAGGATGAGTTCTGATCATAGCATAATTTAAAGAAGAGTATACATTCTAACTTGTATTATGCATATGATAAATATTTCGAACGAACAAGCATGCAAGTAAGTAACCGTTCCCAAGTTTGATTGACAAGCAGTAATATCTAAGTCTATTCTCTTTTATCTTGGTATCTTTTATTATTACTTGGTATCGTCTGATCGGGGCAACAAGAATGTAAGAGTTTTTGGTGTAAAGACTTGGAAGCAGGGCTAGCTAATCGGGATGGTAGCCACTCACTTAGATTATTAGAAGGAGAAGGAAAGAGGTGCTATACGACTTCGCTCGCAAGCCGCCTACTGCTCGTTCACCTGCATTACGAACAGCTCGATCAATACCTCTTCCACTTTTCCAATCTCGAAATTGAAGTACAGTTCAATGAACGAAAATAATAAAAACCATCAAAACCGTTCAAGAAAAACAAGCAAATCCCAAAACCAACTCAAAGCACGAAAGCAACAAGCGACATCGAAAATTGAGGCAATAAAAGATAGCAGCGGAGAGGTCCCTCCTGACTCTGCCGCTAAGTCGATCCTGGGGGCACGGTCCACTGAATATGGGAATCGATTCCGAAGAAATAAATCCATAACGAGGACGAGTTTTTGTTTCAATCTATCCCGATCGAACGATACCGTCTTGTGTTTCTTAGCCGCGCTTCCCGCACCGGAGGAACGGGGCGCTACATCCTACCCAACCAATTGGAAGTTTCGTCCCGAAACTTAAGAATAGGGCCTACCGTTAGGGAGCATTATGCTGGGTACGGCGATCCGGGAGGGGCAAACATCGACCCTATGGTTGGGATCACCGCAACGGAGGCAAGACCCTAGCTTGCGACGGCAATTATCGGTTGTATGCCCCGGCTTGTTGCAGAAATGGCAAATTGGCCTTCGATTCCTTTTTTGTGAACCGCCGTCGTTGTGACGCTTTGCAGCGTTGTTTTCTCTCTCGTTGCTTTGGCGCTTGTGATTGGAAGTATGCACAGTGTCGGTAGGAACGTGAGGATACTGCAGTTCAAGGGATAGGGCATGATTCATGACTTCACGTATTATTCCATACTGATTAATGACTACGTGCCCATGAATGGCAGGGCGCAAACCGCCTTCAAACCTTCTAGCTCGACTTGCTGCATCAGGTAAATAGGCCCTAGCGAATTTGGAGAGTCGGTTGAATTCGGCGGAATATTGCTTAACTGTCATACTGCCCTGCCGCAGCTGCACGAAATCATTCTCCATTTGACGTTGTACTGGAGGGGGTATAAACTCCTCTTCAAATGCGACACGAAAGGTCATCCACGAGATCGCCTCCTCTCCGTGATCAAATTGAAGAGATCGTCGATGCACGTCCCACCAATCGTGTACATTGAGGCAGAGTTGTAGTTGCGCACAGGCGACGCGCTTCTCTTCGGGGACCACTAGCAGAGCGAAGTGGTCTTCCAGTTCAGCCAACCAATCTAGTGCCATAATTGGTTCCTCAGTCCCGTTGAATGGGGTATTGCAGACTTTCTTGAAGTGGCCAAAGTCGAAGGCAGTCACTTCCCTCGGCCTTGGAATTTGCGACATCTCAACTTCAAGCACGGGCTCTTCCACCGGAGTCATTGCCGTTGCAGCGGAATGGTTGGAAGCCAAAGTCTGAACGATTTGTTGCAGGATATCTACCTGCTTCTGCTGGACTGAGAATCGGGCCTCTAGATTGCCTTCAAACTTGGCTTGGCGAGCATCATCTCTTTGTCGCTGTAACACCCCGTTCCGCTCAAGCGGACTGCCGTCTCAATCGGCAATCGTGCAGCTGTCCCGACCCGCTTTGCCTCGATCAAGAAGCAAAGGATATCCAGACTTGCCCCTACAGGAATCCGGCTTGGACTTTCAGAGGCTCGCTCAGACGTATCGCCCTACCGAGGCGAATCATCGCTAAGGTGGGTGGCTACGGTGAACTTGTCTTTGCTTAGCCAGCACACTTAAAATCTGCAATGTTCATGCTAGTCGCTAGGTGAATCACCCCCTGCATGCTAATAAATCCAACGCACCTAGCTAAGGGAATAATCCCAACCTGTATTGCTATGCTAGAACATGGAAAATGAAATACTGCTTATATATGTTCAGACCCTCGCATGCTAAGTCCCTTAACGGTTTCATCTCTCGGACTACCTTTGGGCCCGAGCAAACGTGCTGATTATGTTCCTTAGAACGCATGCTTGTCTGCTTGATTGTTACCGTGTTTTCATCCAAACCCCGGGAGACTACTACGTAGTCGTTCCGTGCCTGAATGAACCCGCAAGTATTCGGGACCGTTAGGTCACCAAGGCAGTTCCTGATCCAGGGGACTGTATCATGCCAAGTAAAAGAATCATGTTCCTGTGGCAAGACTCATTCAGGTATTTGGATCTCCCTGCAAGTCTCCCTCGTGTGCGGGCTTACAGCAGCCCAGGAGACTGTGCATATCCAATAGCTAAATGAATCTCGTGTGCTCGTGTGTAAATTAACAATCGTGTTCGATCATGGACAACTTGTGCACAAGGATATAAGTTCTGCGGACGGTGCTGGGGCACTGGCACCGATCCGATCCGGGCAGACTTCGTGTTTATAGTCAATCGTGTGCGGACTGGGTAACTTGCAACGTATCGTGTTTTATGAGCTCCTCGTGTTTTCTCGTTGCATGTTATTCACGTCCTTGACTAGTCCATTATGGCATCAGCCAGTGATCATCGTGTGTATATGCTTGCAATGCCTCGTGTGATTATCGTGTGAATATGGCTTGCAATGCATCGTGTGTTTATCGTGTGTATTTAACCTGTTGCGTGCTTGCCTGTGAAACAAAAGATAACAAGTCATCCTCGCTTAGCGGCTATCCGCGTGCGAGTCATTGCATAGCATCAATGAATAACTTAACACCTGAACGATCATGTTATAAGAACCCTCCTGTTTGCATATGCTATGCCTCCTGAATGTTTATACTTATCGTGCTTGAATTAATCATGTTTGCCTTGGACAGGGAAGGATAAATGGTAAGTTGGTAAGTCTCGCCGTGTTTCCTCAAACATCGTACGACGCACTGGCCGACACGATAAGCTATTCAATGTTTGTATGAAACTGATCCTAAGGCAACTAGAAAGACAACTTAATAGTTGTGCACGGAACCTGTATTACGTGTTTGGATTTGTCGAGCGGGCGAGTAGCTTCCCCACCAGTGCATTCAATGTACTGATAATCCACCAGTTTGATATGCAGGGTGCGGGAGAACCTCGTTCGGTGCGGACGCCTCCTTCGTGCGTGCTAAGGCCAGGAGTTCCCTCTGAAGCCTTGCAACGGTGCGTCCGGGACTGAAGCGCATATACAAGACATAATGTTGTGAACATCGCCTGACCATCGCCTGTACAATCATTCCACAGTTGTAGCCATTTGGCACGTTTTTACTGTTTCAGAGAGAGAGGCTTGAGCGACTTGTAATCTTGGCTATACGCCGCCTGTAACACAAGTTTATATCAATAAAAGAGCTTGCTTTACTTCAACTTGTGTTTCAATGCTTCCGCTATATTTGTCGACTCAGTGAACCTGTTACCGATCGCCTATGCGTTCATGACTCCTGTCACGCCCCAGTCCCAAAATGTCAGGAACTAGGCCACGTGTCACTGGCCAGCTGACACGTCACTAAGGGCTTAATCCACTTTGATGGACCCAAAGGGACGTGCTACGCTGTCCTAAAATACTACAAGTATAGAACAGGTAAAGCTATCTCATCCACAACAAAATGTCAGAAAACAAATGCTGAAATATATATATAACTGAGTCTGATACAGTACACAACTGGTGAGATTACAAGCCTACTACAAAAACTGATAATAGCGCAGAAAAATCAAATAGACTAAGCAGTGTCTATCTGATCAAAACATCTCCATCTCTAGGTAGCAGCATCTAGGGTCAAGCCTACTCTGAGGGTGTCTCCTCGAGCTCCTCCTCAGTAGCACATCTGGCCTCCTGATCAGGCCCGTACACTGTGGGGTAGAAAGCCTCATCTAGATCTGGCAAGGAACCAGGTCCTCAGTGGGACGTAACAAGATACAGAAAAATGACATGCCATGTAATGTAAAAATACTGAATAAAGAAATAAAATAAATACAGGGTACTAACCATACTAAGTGAAAATGCAAGTAAAGATCCAGTAGTACGCATGGGAATGTGTGGCTAGACATACGCTGACGTAATTCACCAATCGTGGCGACTGGCTAGTATAGGTGTCGTATGCCCCCGACTCAGGGAACTCTGCAATCGACCATCATTGGTACGAAGGTATAAAACATTATTGGAGGGGGTGTCCCATACGTCAACTAGTTATCTTTCCCATCCCAATGAATCTAAATGTCAAATCGTACATTTCCTAAGTTATTCTAATCCGTGATGCGGGTCACACGTACTGGTAGCTAACCAAATACGCAGCTCACATCCATATATGTAAATGCAACCATGTTGCGTGTTTCCGTGATAGGGTTTAGGAGAATATATTAGGATATTCTCTCAGCTGTTGGTGAGTCTGTAATATCATGTCAACATAACAGTTGACTGTACCCAAGGCAGTCTCAGGTGGTCATGGTATATGAATTTCAGAAGCAAGAAGCATATAACAATATTTGAGAATTTAAACATTTAACTTGGCAAGGTATACTTGCCTACTCCTTGATAGTGTTGAAACCCTGATTTTACAGTCAGTTGTGAAGGTGCTGGTGACAGGGGGTCACTAGCTGTGCTGAAGTTGGTTTCTGTTAAAACAGATAGGTTTCGTGAATACCCAGGCTGTAATATAAAACATATATATATATACATATATATAGTATAGATATATATATTTAGTAGGCATAGGTATAATATATATATAATAGTATTTATATATAGAATAGATAAATGCAGGCAATAATATATATAGTAGCAGTGTATATCCACTGCGATAATATAGTATTATAATATTATCAGGGTGTATCCTCTGATATATAATATTATAGATAAATTGAAATGACAGGGCAGAATTAAAATACATATATACTCAGGGTATATCCACTGATTGATATATATATATATAGGCAAATTGAAATAACAGGACAGTAATTAAATACATATATATAATATATGTATTATAGTATATAGTATAGTATATATATAGATAATAAAAGAAATTGACAGTGCAATAATTTAATATGTATATAAATATAAATAAAAGACAATGCAGGAATTTAAAATACATAAGTATAGGTACTGTATTATCCAGTACAATATTATATATATAGTATAAATAATGACATAGCAGAAATGTAAATTTACATATTTATAATAAGCTGTATTATCCAGCAATATTTAATATATATATAGATCATATATATATATAGATATATATATATATATATATATATATATATATATATATATATATATATAAGTGCAGGAATTTAATTGCAGAAAAATAAATAAAAGAAAAATACAAGTATACTAGTAATTATGTAAAATTGTTATATAATTATATATATAATATATATCATATAGTATACATATTATTAATATATATACATATATATATACAATAGAGATATATATAATTACATAATAGCATATAGTAAATATATACATATATATATGCATATATGTATATAATGATTATATATTTAATACTAGTATATACAGTATTATTATACTGTATAATAGCTTTATATATTATATTTATATATTATAGAATAATATATAAATATAAATACACATATATACATTTAATTATACATAGATATATACATATATATATATATATATTTACATATATATACATATACATATACATATACTTATGTATTGTAGAATAATTATGTATTTAGTATAGTATAGTATAATATACCTTTACAGGTGGCAAGGGGGGTCCCACGCGGTGCTGCCGGCGGGAGGACGGCGGCGGAGCTGGCCGGAGGCGGCCGGAGGAGCAGCAGCAGTGGCAGTGGCCACTGGCAGCAGCAGCAGCAGTTGCAGCTTGCGGAGGCGCTGGCCGGCGGAGGAACGGCGGAGGTGGCCGGGCAGGCGGAGGGTTCAGTAGAGGGGAGGTCGGCGGTGAGGTTGGTGGTGGTGGCGGGGGTCTACGGTGGTGGTGGTGGCGGGTAGAGGCGTCGGGGAGAGCAGCAGCAGCAGCTAGGGTTAGGGAAGGGTGGCTGCTGCGAGGGCTAGGGCGGCCGGAGGCGGTGACGTGGAGGGCTGAGGTGGTGGTGGTAGGTAGGGGAGGTCGGGGCGAAGGGTTTGGGTAGGGTGGCGGTGGTCGGCGACGGCCGTAGGCGGCGGGGGAAGGTGGTTCGGGTGGAGGTGGTGCTGTGGACAGTGAGGAGAGGAGGGAGTTGCGGGGGCTGTAGCAGCCGGAGCAGGGCGGCGCCGGCGGTGATGCTTGGCCGGAGGGGAGGGTGGCGAAGGGTTGGGCCGAGTTTGGCCGGAGGCGGTGGTCGGAGGTGGCCGGAGGGAAGGGTTGTAGGAATTTTGAATAGAAGGGTTAGGGTTTATATAGGATTAGGGGTAATGGCAAAGTTGTAAATATTTTGAAGTGTGAGGGTATTTTGGTAAATTTGTATTTTTGAGATATTTTCCAGCAGAAATTTCTGGATCTTATGGTGGGTCCTACCCACCTATGGTCTAGCCAATAGGATTTGGCCACCTAGCATGCAATTTGCATATAAACCCCTAACTTTTCAATAATTGCATAATTGCATAAAATTGTATTTTGCGTAATTTCACAATTTACCTGATTTTAAATACTGATTTCCTGAAATTCTAAATTGTACAAAAATGAGGGAATTAGCTGGGGAAAAATATTTTGGACAGTGTGGAGTGATTCTGGGCAGGTGCAGGGTCTGATATTGCAGGTGATACAGTCATCGTATTTATTATTTAATAAATACTGCGCACGGTGTTCACTAATTATTTAGAGGCTATTAGAGTCATAATTTCTCTACGGTGTCAAAACGATAATTGAAGTATAATTAGAGTAGAATATTATCGTATTTTTGGTTGGGCAATCAGGTGCCTACTGGTCCTCAAATCTCTAAGGGTACAGAGATGGATAAAGAGCAGAAAATTAAATAGGAAATAAATACATACGTTTGTAACGATATTTGTGCGACTAAAACGAAGCATCAAACGAGGTTTCTGGAAGTTGCACAGAATACAGAAAAAGTAGTCTGACTAGTCTAGAGCAGGAATGTGAAATTTGTTTAGGGTTAACAGCTAGTGTGATGCCCTAGTCAATTGTGTAATGAACAGGTGCACAATCAATATATAATAAATAAAATTTTAAAAAGTTGCACTAATTCTAATTAGTCAAAATTAATCCTAATTTACTGAAATTTGGTCGAGGGAGTTTACAACTCCGCTGCACTCGGACAATCTGTGCGACTCTGTGGCTTAGAACTCTTGCCGCCAGCCAATGAACCATGGCCTTGCACGGGCGTGGATCACGCTCGTGCGGCATCACGCCCGGATGGGTTAAGCGATCGTTCCGCGGGAGCGCTGGCGAGGGTGATTTCTGCCTAGCGGGAATGGCCGATTTGCCTGCGGGAGATCGGGGCGTGACAGTCGCTGCGATTCTAACATTTGCATTATCCGCTCAAGCGAATCGATTTGAGATATGCCCCGTTGGTTCCGAGAACTATCCGAAGTGCCCGAACTACTTTCTTGGCCTTGTATTTCGTCCGGAGCTAGCACTGCAAATTGCGCTGGTGCCATTCCTTCAAAAGAAGGTATGTCGATTGATGGAGTCCGAGGGTCGCTGTAACACCCCGTTCCGCTCAAGCGGACTGCCGACTCAATCGGCAATAGTGCAGCTGTCCCGACCTGCTTTGCCTCGATCAAGAAGCAAAGGATATCCAGACTTGTCCCTACAGGGATCCGGCTTAGGCTTTCAGAGGCTCGCTCAGACGTATCGCTCTACCGAGGCGAATCATCGCTAAGGTGGGTGGCTACGGTGAACTCGTCTTTGCTTAGCCAGCACATATAAAATCTGCAATATTTATGCTAGTCGCTAGGTGATTTACCCCCTGAATGCTAATAAATCCAACGCACCTAGCTAAGGGAATAATCCCAACTTGTATTGCTTGCTAGAACATGGAAATTGAAATACTGCTTATATTCAGACCCTTGCATGCTAAGTCCCTTAACGGTTTCAACTCTCGACTTACCTTCGGGTCCGAGCAACGTGCCTGCTTATATTCTGTAACCTCCGATTTCCAATTTCCGAAATAATTAGATTTTTAATTTATTTTAAATACCAAGTTTATAAAATATTTTCTCCTTGAATTCTTGTATTTGATTTTTGAACAATGTTTGATTTTGTAGGTGATTAAATTTTTTATAAAAATCATTTTTCCTAAATGTCGCTTTCTTATAAATAAGTAAATAATAATGATATGTAATACTCTAGCTTCGAACATTATTGGCTTGAAATCACAAACTTATGTATTTAATAAAAAGCGTTGAAGGACTAGTTGTTTTCATAAAAGTTTTCATATCCTTTTTGGAATAGTAAATAAATGAATTTCATATTTTCTAGGGTTTTCAAATAGGGGTTTAATTAGTAGCTAATTTAATCAGTTAGCCTTGGAAGCCTCTTAAAACATTTTTCTTAAATTATATTTTTCCAGTTTACCGTCTCCTATTCACACCCTCATTCTTCCCACATGAAAAACCCCTTTATATTTAATCCTGGTCATTCATTATTGGGCCAATCCTCACCCTTTAGCCCACAACTCTCTCTTTCTCTCCCTAATTAAGTCCCTCATCATCATTCCCAAGAAACCCTAATCTCCAAATTATTAGCTAGCCCCCACAATTTCCCACAAGCCAACAAGCCATCACCATTTTTGTGTGCTCGTGTCCGTGTGTCCATCATTACCGTGTCAGCCGTGTTGGCCTCGGGACCGACCCTGGGTGTCCTATCGTATCCATTCATTTTCTGTGTCCGGTTACAACATTACAACCGATTTTTGTGTCCGACACCATCTGGACACATCCACCCCTGTACAGTACTACATCAGATTCCTGTGTCCACACCCGGACACGCCCCCCACAGTCATCGACCGCCGTGTCCAGCCCCGGACACGACCCCGACACAGAAACCTGACCCTAACCCTAGATCAGATCCGCCGCCCTCGAGTTCCACTGCCGCCGGCGACCGGGACCTCCTCCTCGGCGTCGAGATCGCCGTGGCCGACCAGACGCAGTCGGATCCGGCGTCGAGCAGCACGTCTCCTCGGATCTGGCCTGCCGTCGCTTCAGACCCGCCGCCGCTCTCGAGTCGACCGCCGCCTGGGACCGAGCACCCCTCGTCGAGCCGTCGACCGTCGCCGCTGTAGATCCAGTCGCCGCCGCCTCAGATCCATCGAGTAGCCGCCGCCGAGTTCGACGCCGTCGCTTCAGGACCACCGCCCAACGCCACCAGATCGAGCCGGCCGCCGCCTCGAACGGAGAACCCGCCGCCTCGAACAGAGAACCCGTCGCCTCGGATCTCCTCGAGCCGAACACCCGCCGACCGCCTCCTCGAACCGAGCACCGTCTCGAGACGAGCTTCGACCGCGCCGACGCCCTGCCCGGCGGACTTCCCCGCGACCGACGCCGGGAAACCCTCTCCCCGTGAGTCCTCTCTCTCTCTCTTTCCCTTTCCTTCAGTCAGTGAGTATATGTAATTAGTTATTAGTTAATTAATTAGTTTATTAATTATATTAATTAGTAGTTAATTAATCAATTAGTTTATTTATATTAGTTATAATTTTTCAGTTAATTAAATTATTAATCAGTAATTATTTAAGTGTATAATTAGTGTAATTAATGTTTAGTATATATATGTTTTGTATAGGTATTAGTATATAGTAATTAATGTGTATATCTATATGTATAATTAGTTGTATAATTATAGTATGCATAATTAATTGTATAGTATTTATTTAATTAATGTGTAGAAATATATGTATATACGTATGAGTATAAATTCATATATGTATATATGTATGTATATTTTTGGTATAATTATACATATATTTAATTGGTATAATTTCATGTAGTATATGTGCAATAAAACGTATTTTTAATATATGAATTAATTGGCATCTGTATATATATATATATATATAGTATAAAATTGAATTGGTAATTTAATATTAGTATATTCTAAGGAGGATGTTGACAAAATATATGTATATTTTAAACAGTATTTTTGCATATATATATGAGTATACGTATGGTTCAACTAGTATATATATATATATATATACGATATATGTTTAATTAGTATAGTATAATATGTATATGTGTATTCCTTTAATATATATATGTAGGTATTTTGGTATAAAAATATATAGTGTTTAGTATATGTATATATTTTGTATATATATATGTACTTATTATATTTTCAAATATGTATAACTAGTATAAATGTATATATATATATCTTGTACATACAATTAATGTATTGTATTTGTATTTAATGTGATGTACTAGTATTAGTATATATTTTAATCATAACATTGACAATATATATATATATATATTTTAAAATGCATTGTTAGCATATGTATGAGTATACATATATAATGTTCAACTAGTATAAATCAGATATGTATTTTAAAAAGGGCATATATATATATATATTGTAAATACATTTAAATTGATGCATGTATAAATATTGTAAGTATTAATAAGTGTAATGTGTATTATATACGTATCCCTACTAGATGACCCTAGTTGACTAGTGCCATTCCTGGCACGGCCCTGAGTTCGATGTTTTGTGTTGTGTTAGTGTAGCACCTGATGCAAATGTTGTATTGATATATTTTAGGACTGTTGGATCCTCCAGACGATACTCTGGGACAGGACATTAGTTTTACCAGCTAAGGACCCAAGGCGAGTACATTCTCTGATTAGTTTCTAATTTATGATATCTCCTATGTTCACTGTATCTAGTGTAAATATCCATCTTCTTGACACGTTGGTTACACGGATTGGTATACACGGATCTCTTCATGAGATGTTATTCCTTATTCATGGTGTAGCTTGTACAAGACTTGTTTTCTTGTTATCTTGTGCATGTACAGACACTGAGACCCGGGGAGATTTGCTACCTCCCTAGGGAATCCCGTGCCATAGCGTACCATGGTTGGATCTACTATACTAGTCGGGGGTGGGGAGTATTTTAGTATAGATATGTGATCATACCCAACTTATCATGCATCATAGCTCACCCCACATCTCATATCGGGTGCGGCCTGACCTCTTCGTGCTTCATAGCTGTTACTTGTGATTAGCCTGACCTCTTCGTGCATCATAGCTAACCAACGGTTAGCCTGACCTTCGTGAATCATAGCTAATCATATGTAACCAGCCTGATCAAGTTCCCAAGCCGATCACATATTAAAGCTAGTACTCACACACTTAGTCATAGGTTTCTTGCTCATTGACATATTATTTCTTTTCCTGCATTTACTTACAGTATTTCCAGTATTTCTTTCATTGTACATTTCTCGTACCTATACATGCATCTGGTATATTTCCATCTAGAACTGCTACATAGTTTATGTCATTTATATAGAACTGTTATTTAGAGATGTACTTTGCTTCTTCCTGACTGGAAAATATTTTTCCAGACTGTGACCTTAGTGGACTTGTTTCTGACACTTGGGGATTGGTTGTTAATGATTGCAGGTATGATTATTTTGTCATTAGACTTGTGTTGTATTCTTTTGTTTCTTCAAATTCTTATCGTGCTGAAGTTGTGATTGAGTATGTTGTTCATTTTATAGTGTTATCCGTGTCTCCTTATGGAGTTGGATACTAGTGTGAGATTATTTAGATAGTACTTGACCTAGACAGCGTTCTACCGCCGATGCTGCGGCGTAGGCTGGACGTACCCACGCACTCGTGCCCCTAAACCGGGTGCGGGTCGTGACACATTTTTAGTGGTGGCCCATGCAGGTCAGACTTCGCGAGTTGTGCGATGTCGTAGCAGTGTGGCATCTTTGTTACACTATTGCGTGCCTGCTATAGGACATAGGATACTAGGATGAGAGAGGGTACTCAATCACAAATTCTTGAGAGATTCCTGGGACGACCCCTTGAGAATCTTATTATAACTTCTAATTTCGAATCCTTCGTTTTGTTTCCATCCGCTCTCGCTTGTTGCTACTGAACTTGATTCTTGTTGAGCAGTTATTAAATTAAATTCTTGATATCATTATTGAGTTTGATTCTTGATTGACCAGTTGTTAACTTTAATTCTTGGTATCGTTGTTGAGTTGATTTCAAATTGAGATAAATTTTTCGGACTATAATTTATGGTATCATCTGATGACATATATTGATGAGGACAGTGAGAAAGGTAAAACGTCTACTTTGGTTATGGAACCTAGAATTTATCGCAGCCATATTAGCTGTCGTGACGAGAACGTAGGAACCTAACTTGGATGTACATACTTTAGTTATGAGATTTAGAGTTTCTTGCAGCCATACCGGTTGGCGTGGCGAGTATTCTAGATGACATGATTATAGGGTTGCATACCTTAGTTACGGAACCTGTCGTTTATCGCATCTATGCTTACTGGCGTGGCGAGGATTCTGTGTGTCATGATTTCTGACAGACGTGTATGATTATCAGGTTGTATCTTAAATTGGTTCTTAAAGTATCATCTCAAGACTTATCTATTTATGTTATTCCAGGACTTTGTTCCATCGTTTCTTTTCTTTACTAGCAGTAAAGATACCTTCCGTCCTTAACCCAGTTCTTTTGAGCCTTATTTCTTTAAGGATCCTTGTTAGTGTAATAATTAGTGACTTGCAATTTTGGTTGTGTCTTGTATTAGTTTGACTGAGTGTGACTTGTGAGTTTGTAAGTGTTTCTTAGTTGGATATGTGAGCAGTAGGATTTAATTTAGAGTTAGCCCTTAGCATAGTACCTTGTAACAATGGTTCTAGGAGAAGTGTCATTAGAGACTGAGAGTTAAGGAGAGTATAGAGTATCAGTGATAGTTCTCAGAGTTAGTATCAGAGCCAATTACCCATCCTGGATAATCATGATTATGTAATTGAGTGATCTATGTAAACGATTAAGTATCCAGGAATTATGTTAAGGATTTATGGAGCATGATGTTCAATTTGATGAATGATATCGGAAGTGTTAAAGGTAAGGAAATATATACGCATAAAGAGTTAATGAGGTGTCATGGGTAGAGAAATATCGGAATTGGAAATGAAAATGGTGAGGCGTATCACAGATCAGTTTAACAGGCTGTAAAAGGTTAAATGGAAATACTTATACATCAATCGAGATGAAGAACCATACACATGCCCATGAGAGTAAAGAAACATGAGTATTATAGAAGGTACAGGTAAACATGAGTTCTAATGAGCTTGATGAGATGATCCATTAATGAAGCTAGTGATATAATACCAAGAGTGCTAATGGTTCTATTTCGAGAGTTAGTCGAGAATGACGCTCAAAACAGTAAGCACTCTGCGTGAGGATAATTAGATGATTTACCAGTTGACAAATTGAAATCATGAAAGAAAACACAGTTGATGATAACTTTGATCATTGGAGGTAATAGTACAAGTGATTCAGGCAGTACAATTTTAGTACACAATTATAGACACTAGATACATTGAGTGCACTTTGAGTATCAGAAACCGTGAGCACCGATATGTACATTGTGGAGTTATAAATTAAAAGGTGGAAATAAAATTTTATTTTTAGAATAATTGAGGAGTTGAGATTACGTCATTAAATTTTTGAGGATTTCAAATATTGATTCAATAAACATGGTCAAGGCCTACAAAGATTTTAGAAGAGATTAAAATTTATTTCGATATTGAGTATCTGATTTTGAGGAGGTATATGCATTTTTATTTTAAAGTTGTTCGAGAAGTTAGACCTTGACGATTATTTGAGGATTAAGTTTATGGTAGATGAGAGATATGAATATTAATATATGAGTAGATGATATACATGTGTAAGGATCTGGTGATTGAGCATGATCGAGATGGCACCGCAGACTGACTTGGGTGTCCACCTAGAGTTGTATTGGGGAAAGCAGTACTTAGTATGGTGTTACACTTGGTGTGCACTGGAGTGATGAGAACAAGTAGTATGGAGTAGTATGGACAATTGTAGTAGGAATGAGAACTGGCAGAGAATGTGGTACTAAAGAGGTAGAGGTATCAAACTTAGATGCATTATTAAACCATGGTTATATTAGAGAATCTTGGTATCAGATTTAAGTATTAATAAGCAGGTGTATGCAATGCGGATGTAATCATGGATGTTGTGAACTAAAGGTTAGTTGATAGGGATATCAGTGTACAGGAATAAGAATTAGTTAGTGAATGTGCTAGAGTTAAGTGTTTGTTAGAGATAGCAGATACCGCAAGAAATATGTTAGCAGGTTCTTTCTTTCCCTCCCGTCCATAATGGCTTTGCCAGCGACCGTGTTCATATAGATAAGTCATCCTCGCTTAGTGGCTATCCGCGTGCGAGTCACTGTATCGCATCAAGAACAACTAAACACCTGAACGATCCTATTAAAACGGCCTTCGTGTTTGCTTATGTTATGCCTCCTGAATGTTATACTTGCCCGTGCGTGAATTAACGTGTTTGCCTTGGACAGGGAAGAGATGGTAAGTTGGTAAGTCTCGCCGTGTTTCCTCTCATGTTGCACGATGCACTGCCCGACGCGTTAAGCTGTTTAATGTTTTCATGAACTGATCCTAAGGCAACTAGAAAGACAACTTAATAGTTGTGCACGGAACCTGTATTACGTGTTTGGATTTGTCGAGCGGGCGAGTAGCTTCCCTACCAGTGCATTCAATGTACTGATAATCCACCAGTTTGATATGCAGGGTGCGGGAGAACCTCGTGCGGTGCGGACGCCTCCTTCGTGCGTGCTAAGGCCAGGAGTTCCCTCTGAAGCCTTGCAACGGTGCGTCCGGGACTGAAGCGCTTATACAAGACATAAGTTGTGAACATCGCCTGACCATCGCCTGTACAAAATCATTCCACAGTTGTAGCCACTTGGCACGCTTTTGCTGTTTCAGAGAGAGAGGCTTGAGCGACTTGTAATCTCGGCTATACGCCGCCTGTAACACTTGTTCATATCAATAAAGAGATTACTTTACTTGTTTCAATGCTTCCGCTATATTTGTCGACTCAGTGAACCTGTTATCGAATCGCTATGCGTTCCTAAACTCCGCTGCACTCGGACAATCTGTGCGACTCTGTGGCTTAGAACTCTTGCCGCCAGCCAATGAACCATGGCCTTGCACGGGCGTAGCTCACGCTCGTGCGACATCACGCCCGGATGGGTTAAGCGATCGTTCCGTGGGAGCGCTGGCGAGGGTGATTCCCGCATAGCGGGAACGGCCGATTGCCTGCGGGAGATCGGGACGTGACAGTCGCTACCCCAGAGGTATGTCGGCTGATGATGTCCACTGACGAGCGTGAGGTTATGAGGATTAGATCGAGTAGCCTACCCTTGCCCATACGTTAAAAAGTTGTCCTCATTTGCATTCATATAGATTGTCCTATACAGCGTACTTATCTATTTTCAAACATTATGCATGTTTACTGTATTCAAATTGGCTCGTATTTTCTGTATCTTGTTACGTCCCTCTGAGGACCTGGTCCGCTGCCAGGTGTATCTTTTCTTGAGTATTTGCAGGAGCACAGATTTGGATGGTTACATGTGATCCGAGGATGTCTTCTCTTCAGGCCGTGATCGATAGCTGGTATACTTATATTTTGGTTGATTGTGTTGTACTTATTTTGTATTTGCTCTTATATTCGAGTTGGTAGTGGATTTGTTTCCATCCAACTATCATCCTTAGATACCTATATTGAGGTCTAGTTTTATAGATGCTGGTTATTTATTTCTATATGATTTTGGTGGATGAGATTTAGATTTTATCCTGTGACTTGTATTACATTTTATACCACTTGTGGATTTTGTATTCATATTACAGCGTACGTATGGATTTGGTTTCCATATATTGGAGTTGCCATATCCATGCGGCTGGCATGCTTACGTGTTCCTAGTCCTACGTATTTGGGACTAGGGCGTGACACGATCCCAAAATCGTCCGTCAAGTGGAGCCACGGGGCCCACGATACGCGATTTTGTCAACGTTCTCAGAATCGAACCAAACTTGGCTCACAGGACCAACGTATTGCTACGAGTCTGATGGCGCAAGTTTCGTTCCGATCCGACGTGTGTACACAAAATTATAACGTATTCCAGAACAGGCCGATACGAGGCGTTGTCGGCGGATACGCGTTGATTCCGGTGTGCACACACATCCAAATTAACTTTTGTAAAATCTCGCACGTCCGTATCAACGACGCGCACCTTTCGGTGAAGATCGCACTCGACCAAGTCATCCCGTTTGGGGAAGCGCACTCAGTTCCGAAAAAATGGGGTATTATTTTCCTGTTTTTGGATCGCAGTTTACGATCACCACAAGACGCGACACACCGAACGGATTGCACGGGCATCGAGAGGGTTACGCAGTCTGCGCGTCACAACAGACGGAACGGAAAATGAGGCAGCAAGGAGAGAGAAAAGTCTACCTGAACAGGACTACGTAGAACCGAATTTCTCGTGTCCGTGAGGCAACACGACACACCGCGACACAGTACAGTGCTGTGTCAGGGTTAGGGTTCCGATAGACTCACCGGAGCTTGCAGGAGAAGGGTCTGCTCGGCGGAGGTGACTCAGGCTGAGGCAAAGACGCCGCGGGGAGGTCGACGGAGCGCGGCGAGGCTAAGGCTGGATGCTCGGGCTGCTGCTGGGGGTCGTCTGCTCGGAGCTCTGGGGAGACTGAGCGTCGCCGGAGGAGGAGCAGGGAGGGACGAGCTCGGGGCGCTGCGGGAAGAGCAGTGGCTGGGTCGAGGTGGCCGGGCATCAGTGGCGGAGGGGAGACGCGGTGCTGGAGCTGCTGCGGCTAGGTCGAGGGTGGCGGAGGTTCGGGCAGAGGCTGCGGTGGATGGGGCTACTCGGTCAGGCTGCGGAGGGGCTCGGGGCTGAGGGTGCCGGGGAGGTCGTGGTCATCGGGGGCGCCGGAGGCGCCGGAGGCGGCTGGAGACGGCTGGAGGGTGGGGCACGACGAGGACGGAGGTGGCCAAAAATGGCGGGGCAGAGGGTTTATAGAGGCGAGTGGGAGAGGGAGCGGTGGCCGTTGCGGGGGAGCCGGAGCGGCGTTGGGGAGCGGAGCGGCGGCCGTTGCGGAGGCAGCGGCGGTTGCGGGAAGCCTGAGCGGCGCCGGGGAGAGGGATAGTCAGGGGTTGGGGAAAGGTTAGACGGGTCGGATTCGGGTCCGAGTCGGGCGGATGGGGATCCGACCCGATCCACTAAGGCATGGGTGCGGGTACGGGTTAGTGGGTTGGGTCTGAGTTTTGGGCCCGGATCCGACCCAATAAGGATTGGGTTGGGTTTAGTTAAACCGGTCCTGTTTGGTTCAATTGAACCGAGTATATTTTAGGGTTTAATTTGGTTTATTTAAAACTTAGTTTTTAGGTCTTTAAAAATATTTTCGGGGTCCAATAAATTCTCGAAAAATTACCCTATGTCTAATTTTTCATTTTACACCCAAAAATATTATTTTTATATTATTTTAATATTATTTAACATTATTTAAAAATTATTTAATTTTAAAATACCTTTGTTTTAATTAATTAAAAATTCCAGAAAAGTCCAAAAAATTGTGAAAATCCATTTAAAAAAATTCCTGAAAAATCAGGGGGTTTACAAGAACACATGTTTCATCTAATTGACACATATGAACACAATTACATAAGAATCAATTCTAACTACGCGTATCATGAAGTAACATCTCACGAATCTAGGTATCCAATTTTGGATACAAGGATACAAGCACAACTCAATTTGGACACAAAATTCTCTTTGAAAACATATATCAAACACTTGGTGCACGTAAATTCGTAATTCTACCAAATTGACCATAGAAAATACAATTCCACCACACAAAAGCCTAGATCTAATAAATTTGAGGCCTCTACCACCTAGATCTACCACTAGGAAGTCATTTTCACTTATGGGAGGGTTCCTATTGGTTCAATTTAAATTTTTAGCATATAAATTAGTATAAAAAGAAAATTTACCTATTGGGAGTTGTGTCCTAATGAATCTCCACAAAATTAGACACAATGAGGACGGGTTGGACACGATCCTCCTAGATTGGGATCCTCTCCAAGATCCTCTTGAGCTTCAAGACTTTAGCTCTCCATTGGGAAGGGAATAATGATGAATTTGGGTTGATTTGAGTGGTTGGAGGAAAAAAATGGGTTTGGTAATGGAGTTGCTTGGGGAAGAAGAAGACTTGAGGAAGAAGAAGAAGTTTGGAGAATGAAATAAAATAAAATAAAATAAAATGAAATGAAATGAAATAAAATAAAATGGAGAGAGTTGACCACTTATGGTGAGGATGGAGTTGGTGATATCTACAAGTTTGTCATTCCACTAAAACTTAAATTCTAGATTTAGTATGAATGGAATCTATTTGTCATGGAGAAAATCCAATTAGTTATGGATGGCATCTAACTAACTAAAAAAAAGAATATTATATCCATGACAAATGAAAAGTAATTAATTCTAAACCAACCACTAATTTAATATAACTATATAATTAGCCTAAAAAGATAAATTGACAAAAATATCCCTAATAGTGGAAGATGGTGGTTACAAGCCATCAAGCAACTACCACCACTGTCCTCCGACAAAACCACCACCAAACATTCGTTCACCCTACAATCGTCTTCGTTTGCCCTGGAGAATCTTTTAAGTGCTATATATGTTGTCTTCACCCTCTAGATCAGATGTCACAAGGGGTTGAGAGAATTTGTTCTTCTCCTCCATCTATAAGCCATCATGTGAATATTCAATAGGGCACATGTGACCTTTCGTCCTCTCTCTATGGGGGCTATGGAGACCCTAGAGCCATCTACCAATCAGACATACTTTAACGAGAGAGAAGAAAAAAAATAGGGACATGTGATGATGTATGCACCAACCCGTACACAAGAAGTGCTGCTTGTGCTTCCAATGAAGGTTGTTGCCACAATCCGTCCACGTCTTCCAGAGAATCCGTCTACCATTGTTGCACCATCTTGCCCAAAATTTCATTTTCGCTAAACCTGAGTTGACTTCTCGAGCAGTAATATCCAAAATCTTTCAAGTTTGTGTGAATCCATCACATTGCCCCTCCAAACCAAATCGTGTTTCATTACTCAACCATCAGCTCAAATGTGTTGCCCAAAATCATAGTCCGTGCTCGCTATCCTTAAATTTCCAAACACTCATTCCCATAGCTTGTTCCGATCTCGTCCATCTCTTAAGTTCAACGATACTTCCATTTACATAAGTCCGTTCTCGATATACTCAACTCAATATTCACTTGCTCCATTTTCATTCTTCCCAACTCAACCGACGTACACCCACCAACTTGTATTCCCGTTATCCGAGTCCGTTCAGGCAATTCCCATTGATGTCCAACCAAAAATATTTTCAATGCCTTGCTCAATATGTGGTATCCCATATACCACTCCGAATCAAGTCGCTACTCGCATTACGATTTTTTCGCACTTATCCAAAATCCGTTCGAACTATCCCTCATGCGTGATCATGCCTTTCCCAATTCGAGTTTGACACAAAACTCAGGCAGTGCGCGAATTATCCAACTATTCCCATAAATCTTGTGATGCGACTCGTGCTATGTTCCATTCTCGATGCTTCCGGCTATTCTCAAACCGATTGCTACTTTCGCTACACGAGCGACTCGTGCAACGATCTTTTCCAAGTATTCCAACCCAATACTCAATGGTTCCACACATTTGTTATACGAGCAACTCGTGCCAACTATTCTGATATTTCCGAGCCGAACTCAAACATGCCCAACCGATGCGCCACAGCCAAAATTTCAACTTGTATCCAACACAATCGCTAGACGAGCAACTCGTGCAAGGATTTATTCTCATCGAATGTTTCTACTCAAAACATGCCGCATAACCAAATCTCGTATGCCAACCATCTGATCCATTGAGGCAATCAGAATCTCCTGAACGATAAGCCAACCCAACGAAAGCCCTCAACTTGCTGCACAAATGCAACAACGCCACCCAACTTGCTGCACGAATGCAACAACGCCTAACGAGGCTAAGGGATCCTACGAAAACCAACCAAAGCAACACAACCAAGAACAACATGCAGCCACAACCAGCAATATATAGACTTATTGCATGAAACATCCAATGCGGCACCGAGTAGAGTCAAGAGCTAGACGACACGCGGAAGCTATTTAGAGTTTGTGATGAAGCGAAGGACCAAGTCCGAAGAAATAAATCAGGCGCTCTGATACCAATTTGTCATGCCCCAAATCTCCCGCAAGCTCAATAGTCCCCGCTGAACGTGAATCACCACGTTGCAGCTCTCCCGCGGGACAATCGTTCTAATCGGGACGTGATGCCGTATGAGCCTGGAGTTGCGCTCGTACAAGACGATGTTGTCAAACACAAAATGTTATCATTGAATCAACCAAGTTGCAGCGGAAGTCAAGTATTGTGTACCAAGTACACATCAGAGTAATACGCGGTGAAGCTCACGATAGGGTCCAAATAAAATGCCCCGAGGCAATGCCACAAAGGCGATGCCACGAAGACGATGAAATGCTCTTGCTCTTTTCTCTAGCCCACAAAGGTACTTACAGTTCATACATCTTGTCCCGTATATCCAAGCAGCGCCACTACGCCTGTGTACCTGAAATATTGCCCACAAACATGGGTCAGTACACAACCGTACTGGTGAGTGGGGTAACCCACTCGTCTAAGCCGACACTAAATAAAATAGTGAATGCACACAATTAAATGATGATCTTTCTAGTTGAATCCTAGATTCGTTTCATGGCATATGGATGACATGTTAAGGAAAGCTGTAAAGCAGTTTAAGCATGCAAGCATTCAACTCAAACCAAACGACAAGCAGTTATATATATCCGACCCGTCTAACTCAATGCCATCGCTTGCACGATAACATATCGAACCAACAGTCTCGCCTCAATATCCATCCTCATCCAAAGTTTATATCCCAATATCGAGTGCACACTCTTGCCGAGGCAAGGTGGCCGCGCCTACACGAAAGCCAAACCAACAAAAGAAAAGCAAGCCAACTCTTATCTATATGAAGTCACTGGCCAAGCCATAATGGACAAAATCCAAGCATTAACGGTGCGCCCTATCAGCCCGGGTAGCGAGCCCCGCTGGAGGTCCCGCAATACATCGTGACTAGCACGAATCAATATTTCCCTCCGGATCGATACGGTCCTAGTACCCCGGAAAGCCGTTTCGAGGAAATGTCAAACCCTGTGTACACAGGTTGTCCGTGACATGCAGAAAGTAGGTATGACGAGAGGATCGAACATTCTCGCCCACCAAACGATCCTAGACTCGTTCAACCGAATATCCAACCAAAGCATCCATAACCATTCTTCCAACATATCCAACCAAAGTATCCAAATCTCGACCTCAACATATATAGCCCAAGGCACCAACATACCCATTGGCACAATCTCTCAAGTTGTGCCCAAGTTATGCCCATATTCATATTGCCGCTTTACATCAATGTATTTATAAACTTGGTGCAACACCCATGCTCAAGTAATCCCATGGCCCAATGCCGTTTCAGTGGCACAATGCCCCATTCGAGGTACGATACCCCATCAAGCGGCACAACACCCTCGCCGATGCAGTTGTTCAGTTTCGAACCACAACTGCTCGCTTTGCAAGACAAAGCGACCGAGTGATACTCGTGCACGGATGCACGCTCGCTCGCCCGAATTTCCAATATTCCCGATTGCCTCATTGTATCATTCCAACTTGTATAATTCCAACCGTTCAAGCATAATCCCAATTATCCAACCGACTGCCTCAAATGTATAATCCAACTATCGCCCCAACTATCCAACGCGTAAATCATATCCAAGCCAAAATCCTACCAAGCCAATGACGTACACTCTATGCACGCCTCAGTGTAGTATTTTCGAATGTTTCAGCCCAAGTATTCAAGCCTTTATCGTGTTTTCCATATTATTAGGCATGAAGGAGTAGAGGAGAAAGGAAAGAGCCCACTCACAATGTTTAATCCCGTTAGGCATCCTGTCCTGCCGATACGGCCAATCCCTTGAACCCGTGGTCCGATGCAAGCGCGATCTACTCAACTGGTATGACCGTTCGAGCAGGCCGTGCTCTCCAAATCATCCGATCGATCGGATTAAGGAAGACGGCATTATCGCTCCCATCCAGCTATTCAGTACTGTTCTGAACGAACACCTGATTTCCATCGAACCCGCTAGCCATCTGCACATAGAAACCAACTCGATTAATCCTTCTTCCCAAAATTCAATATTTCAAATGTAACCAGCATTTGATTTATTCAATCCGACTCAGCGTAACGCTCCGAGCGGTTGCGGGGCGTTACATACTCTAAGTATACGTAGCTGGCATTGTCAGCCCCGCTCTCCAGTATTCTGGTTTTGGGATGTGATACGGAGTCCTGAGTTAGGACTTATGACATATTTAAGTTGTTATGGCTGCTAAAAACGAGGCTGAATACTATGACGAATTTGAGCTATTTTGGACAAAAGAACACATGTTTCATCTAATTGACACATATAAACACAATTACATAAGAATCACCAATTCTAACTACGTATATCATGAAGTAACATCTTACGAATCTAGGTATCCGATTTTGGACACAAGGATACAAGCACAACTCAATTTGGACACAAAATTCTCTTTGAAAACATGTATCAAATACTTGGTGCACACAAATTCGTAATTCTACCAAATTGACCATAGAAAACACAATTCCACCACACAAAAGCCTAGATCTAATAAATTTGAGGCCTCTACCACCTAGATCTACCATTAGGAAGTCATTTTCACTTATGGGAAGGTTCCTATTGGTTCAATTTGGATTTCTAGCATATAAATTGGTAGAAAAAGAAAATTTATATATTAGAAGTTGTGTCCTAATGAATCTCCACAAAATTAGACACAATGAGGACGGGTTGGACACGATCCTCCTAGATTGGGATCCTCTCCAAGATCCTCTTGTGCTTCAAGACTCTAGCTCTCCATTGGGAAGGGAATGATGATGAATTTTGGTTGATTTGAGTGGTTGGAGGGAAAAAAATGGGTTTGGTAATGGAGTTGCTTGGGGAAGAAGAAGACTTGAGGAAGAAGAATAAGTTTGGAGAATGAAATGAAATAAAATAAAATGAAATGAAATAAAATGGTGGTGGGGATGGAGTTGGTGATATCTACAAGTTTGTCATTCCACTAAAACTTAAATTCTAGATTTAGTATGAATGGAATCTATTTGTCATGGAGGAAATCTAATTAGTTATGGATGGCATCTAACTAACTAAAAAGAGAATATTCTATCCATGACAAATGAAAAGTAATTACTTCTAAACCAACCACTAATTTAATATAACTATATAATTAGCCTAAAAAGATAAATTGATAAAAATATCCCTAATAGTGGAAGGTGGTGGTTACAAGCCATCAAGCAACTACCACCACCGTCTTCCGACAAAACCACCACCAGACATTCCTTCACCCTACAATCGTCTTCGTTTTCCCTGGAGAATCTTTTAAGTGCTATATATGTTGTCTTCACCCTCTAGGTCAGATGTCACAAGGGGTTGAGAGAATTTGTTCATCTTCTCCATCTATAAGCCACCATGTGAATATTCAATAGGGCACATGTGACCTTTCGTCCTCTCTATGGGGGCTATGGAGACCCTCGAGCTATCTACCAATCAGACATACTTAATCGAGATAGAAGAAGAAAAAAAAACAGGGGAATGTGATGATGTATGCACCAACCCGTACACAAGAAGTGCTGCTTGTGCTTCCAATGAAGGTTCGTAATTTGGCAAGATCTAATTAAGTCCTAAGGCATATCAAATCGGTTTGAATTAGCCCAACCACAGATTGCCACGAGTTTGTGTCGTCAACTCAAGGACAGTTGGCCCCAAGCCAATGTATTATGTAGTGATCGAACCCATAGTCGGGGCACAACCCATCCTATAACTAACTGACGTGATGGCTACTAAATTTCTTGTCGAGGGACATGCGATGATGTATGTACCAACCCGTACACAAGAGTTGGAGGGAGCCCATGAAGTCCTATATACCGCACTCCTTTTTGAAGTGCGAGGGGAATTGTGAAGTGCGAGGGGAAACACGGTAATCTCATCCTACTTTTCATGCTCATAAATTCTCTCACTCCAAGTGGGAAATGTAAGCGTAATCTTATTCATTTTCTTTTCTCTTAGCTTCCTTTGTAGTTCAGTTGTTAATTTATCCATTAGAGAGGCGTCAGATCGAACACCGCGTCCAGTCGTTGTGCCTTTGTGCATGAACGAATGAATCCAAGGCAAAAAGGCTTCCTCAAGTCCTAGACATCTCTTATCGGAGCCCACAATTTGATCGAGCGGGTCGAGCTGAGGAATAGCCCAAAAAGATTAGGCCCATTGTTCAATCCGGTTCAGTTTGGTTTAGCATTTGGAAACGCCACCCCAACTCCTGCACAGCTGTCACCATTTTAGAAACAACCTCAACTTCAAACTTAGTTTTCTAACCACTACCTTACTCATTAATATATGGGAAACCTAAACTCAAACCTATGGCCATTATTGCCGTTTCTGTCGTCACCACCAATAATGTTACATTGTACATAGTATTCTGAGGGAGATGCATGAATGCTTTTCACCCTAGCAATAGAGAAGGATGAGGTTTGGTATGGCCAAACTCTCTCTATGGATATATTAAGGAGAAAGTTTGTTCATATTTGGCTACCTATAAATTAACGCTAGCTAGCACACGGAATATCATGTGGGACGTCATTAGTTTATAGATTTGAGCTTTGAAGAATAAAAAGTCATCAGGGAGTTGAAATTCGTGTAGATTATTGAAAAGATTGTAAAATTCGGACATAGCCTAGGAATAAAAAAAATACTAATCTTATAAAGGGATTATTGATTTAATCACCCTAGTTAAGAGGTTGTTGGTAAGTAGATAAACATCTATATTTTTTAGGGGCAAAGGCTTGTTTTCTATTTGAGTTCGAAAAAATGTTGGACAAACTAGAGAAAGTATATAGTACATAGTACTATTTGTTGGCGTTGAATGAATTTTCAACCTATATGAAGAACACTTTGAAGTACGACGAACGTCATCCATGTGTCGAAGAAGTTCAGAAAGTCGAATGCGACAAAGGTGACACGTTTGAGCACGTGTCAGAATATTGAAAAATCTATGTAGTGTCATCGGTATACCGTTGCCGATGTACTGTTGGTACACTAGTGATGCAGCAGTTTGTTCCAGAAAGATTCTGATTCGAAGTGGTTATTTTTTCGGTATACCGTGGTCTGTATATCAGTGTTGGACCTGAAGGTCAAATTTGGATATTTTATTAACATCGTTGTATCGTGATCAACGGTCCGGATCTTTTGCAATTGGGAGAATTTAAATAGAAGTTTCCTAACCCTAATCCACATCAGATGATCAAAGGAGAGAGTTTTCAAATGTTGTAATTGTCTAAGAAAAGAATGGTGAATCGGAGTTTCAGCGGTTGATTTGAAGAGAGATCGTTTTGAGGAGTTCTACAATGGTTCTTCCTCGTCTTTCTTATCTTCGGTAATTTTTTTGCACTCATTGTAATATATTTTTATCTATTAGAAGTATTACGGTGATCCGTGTAGATCGGTGGAGGAGTTTGTAATGAGTCAATGTATCTATTTATTCTATTTGTGGATCTTTTCCGAATTGGACTCCGGTATTCCGTGAAATTTTTCGCCATAATTTTTCATATAAATATCGTTGTGTTTGCATTGTGTTTATTGTGGTTTTGGCATATTTGATTTGTACGTTATTTATCCTTTCATCGCCAGCTTCTATCGATTTTAGAAAACGGTTTCCACATTCATTTCCAACACTATTAATACACAAATTCAAGATTTATATACCTTCTGTAATTTAATATATAAATCCGTCTTAAAAATAAGGTTTATTGTAAGATATTTCCTTTCTTTCGCTTGGCTCGAAATCCTTGTACCTTTGTGCATAGTACAAAATTGTTTGCTCAGCTCACAGTAGTTTTGTCAATTCTTTTAGAGATATTTTAGCAAATATCTTCATGCAAAATAGAGAAACTAGTATATACCTTCAAATTTAAAAAAAAATTAGCAAATACTTCCATATTTTTGTATGGAACAATTATAAATTTAAAATATACTTCTACTATTTTAACCAAAATTTTGACTGATTTACAAGAAATGAGAGATATTTGTTATTTTTTAAAGTAATAGGGATATAAGATAGTTTTTATATTTTGAATAAAAATATTTGCTAAAATATCCCATTCATTTACTAACATTCCAACCATAAAAAATTTATTCAACCAAAAAATAAATTCTATTTTTACATAAATGGAATGACACACAAAAATAAGCTGCATTCCATACAGCAGTATATACTTTTCTTTGGTCAAAATATATACACAGACAAGGACTTCTATTTCTCTTTGAACCAAAGAGAAGTTGGGTAAATTAACGTGATGACACCTCAATTATAGTACTCCCGAGACTCGATTTTGATATCTCAATTTGATAAATTACTCTTTTAAAAAGTATTTCATTAATTTTGAAACCATATTGAAAATAATATTATATAATAAAAAGAGTAATTTAAATACTTATATTGTTAAATATTTTTTTTGACGTGATCCGATATGCTTTAAAATTGACTTAAATATATATTTTGAAAGAATAATTTATACAATTTGGATGCCAAAATATAAACCAAGACGACAAAACTTCCAAACACTATATTGGGATGTTTTGCCATGATAAGTTTGAATGGTCTCTCTTGGATTGGATCATTGCTACTACTACTCAAACCTTTTCTTTCCTGCCAACCAATGCAATACGCACTGCGAAGGTCTTTGGCTCACACTTCCCTCGCTCGCTCGCTCGCTCGCCTGCCTCCCTGCCATCGTAGTTTCCGCGGCCGCTTACTCAAAACACTCCAAAAATACCTCCTTCCAAACTCCGGAAAAGAACTTTGCATGACAAAGAACCTCCTCCTCCACACATGACACCGTTGATCGTCAAGATACTAGCCGGGGTGATCCCCGGCCTAGTAGTGCTACTCTTCCCGACCATCCTCTTCTTCTTGTGGTGGCGCAGATGCCGGACTCAGCAGCAACGGGCCACGAGCGTAAATGCGGTCATGGCGGCGGTGCCTCCTTCACCGAGGGAGGACGGCATCCAAGCCGCCATCGACAAGTTCCACCACCTCCACCCGCACCAGCGCCAGAAGCCGAACGCTCAACATCAGCCTCCTCTCAATTGGGATGCACACCTGAAGAAGATATCCGAGGCGATCGACCACCACGGCTGGTCGCAGTTCGTATTCGCAGACCGCTCCTCCGTCCCCCGGTCATCGCCGCTCTGGAGCCTCTGCGCTACGGGCGATGCCATTTCTTCGCAGGAACCGCAGCAGATGAAGCCAGAATCCATGCAGTCTGTCAGGATCAGTCCTGCCAGACCCAAGAAAAGCAGCAGCGGAGGCGGCGGCTGCAGCAACAGTCCTCTCTATGCTATTGACAGCTTAGCGACGACGACGACTACTACTACTACTTGTACTAGGATGAGCCTGCCCTTGCCAGGCCCGCCATCCCTGATAGGCTCATCTTTTCCCCAGGAAGCCTACTTTGAGATCACAATTATGGGCCTGAATTGCGCATCCGGTCCCAAGAAGCGACTAAAAGACGGTGCTGCTGCCAGCGATGGCGACGACGACGACGACCGCTTGAAGCTCATCAAACAGAATCACCGGAAAGTACAATCCGAAGGCGAAACCCGCACGAGAGGTCCTCCGACCGAGAAGCACAAACCGGATAGCTCTCTGATCTGCTTGGGGCTGACAAGAGGAGGTTCTACCGAAACCAAGCTGATCCCTGGTACCTATCCAGGGTCTATTGGTTTTCAGTCCAACGGTTCTGTCTGCCTCGATGGTAATATAATCTTCTCAAGAGGGGTATGACACGGATACAACACCGACGCTGACATGGAGTGTCCGTGCTTCCTAGGTGGTTGTATCGATAAGTGAAATTTGGATGGTTATTCAGCTGACACAGTATGAATAAATTCTGCAGGGATCAAGCTGGTGTCCGAATCGAACAGAATGGAATGGGCAGCGGTCGACAGAGTGGTCGGATGCGGGTTCAGTCCGAGCAAGAAGAAGGTGTTCTTCACCGTCGACTCTGAGCTAGTCCACGTAATCCGGTGCCATTCCGAAGCCTACAAGAGCCCTCTCTATCCGATTCTATCAGCAAATTCTGAAGTCACGGTACAAGTCAACCTGGGTCAGGCAGCCTTCGAGTACGTGCCGGCTAATGCACACCGAACGGCCAACCCGTGCTTCCTGCCGACGACCCCGGGAGCCTACGAGGACAGCCGCGAGTTCTTCTCGATCAGAATGCCGGACACCACCGGGCGTTTTGACCTTGCGGCGAGTGCCAAGAGCCCCGGCATTACCAACATCAAGAAGAGCAGCAAAAGTGGGCACAACTGGGATGGGGATAGCGTGATCGCCGACGTCGATAAGGAATTCGAACTCTTTGAGATAGCCTTGAACTATTGAATACGTACATGGTATCAGAAGAATTCAAGTATCAGAGAGCAGGCTTGACAAGGGCCATGAATGAGAGGACTAACACAAAACTAACATATTTCTTTGTGTTCAACCTATACTTGTAACCTTTATTGTTTTTTCGTTTTCACCCCAGCACAATCATCAGAGCTCAATTGTTCCTTGTATGTATATACACATGTTTGTTCAGACAAAATGAGATGTATTGAGTTGACAATACGATTTTTTTTTCTTTTGGATAGAGACTATATGAATTGATCCATTTATGTGAATGGAGTTATAATGTAATGACTCAAATTTAGAAAAACAAGTTTTTTTTTTTTTTTTTGGGGTGGGGGGAGTATTGTTTTTTGAAATATGTTTATCATGTCATGCTCCCATTGTTTCATTGAATTTAATGACTCAAATCTAGAAAAACAAGTATTGATTTTGCCTAATAAAAATGATAATACTTTGGTGGCATGGTAGGCAAGATGATGAGGCTGTAATTATAAAGACGGAACGATGTTAGTTACAGCCATCTACTGGGGTTCACAAATCATAAGTTTAGGGTGATTGGTTGGTTGTAAGTGTTGCTACAGAAATTGGTATTAGTAATTATTTGTTGTACATGGTACATTTACTGCAATAAAAGTTGTATCAAAATTATAATTTTTGCGGTCAAAGTAATTACAACACCAATTGTTAAGAGTTTTTATTGCACCCATTACAACAGCTTTTATTGCAAAATACTTCTGGCAACCAAACAAACAGCCCCAAGTGTGGCTCTTGTCCTTTCTTAATGAGCTTTTTTTTTTTTTTTTTGGACGTCCGACGTAACGTTCGAAACTTTGTACACGCTGTAATGCATATCTTTTTGGGACCACTGTTTCCAACTTCCACTAAATAAATGAAAAAAACAATACTTCGCCGTAGCTCTCGTGCTTTCTTAATGAACTTGATGTCCTTCTTCACAGAGTGGTCATCACCACAAGCCAATCGATATCATGCGACAATTTTAACCCGACAATCCAAACGCTCCCACACAAGCCAATCGATATCGTGCGGCAATTCAAAAGCAATTGACGAAGTGGTTCCTCAAAACATTTGTTAAAGCAAAGCCATGACTTCAAGTATTCCAGAGAAAAGATTCAATCAAGAAAATCGACAACATCAACGGTTTCTTCTTGAGTCACCTTAAGCAATCTATCGTCTGTTTCAAGAAAGAGGTGGTTCGAGGAAGCACGGGTTGTCGGCAGGAAGAATTGGCTTAAAGTTCACCTATCTCAGCATCAGCCAGCCCTTCTCATTCTCATTCACTCTGACCAGTTGGCCCCCAAGGCTAATGGATGAAACATGAATAATGCAAATTTACACCCTCCATATATTTTGCTGTCCTCTACTGGGATGTGCTTTGCCTATGGAGGTCTCCAAAACTACATACTTAGGCCTCATTTGAGAGGAAAGTGATTCCCAATACAAAGAAAAAAAAAATAGTTCCCTCTCCCGACCCAAGGATTCATTTTCACATCTTAAGTATTCACTTTCCCTCTCTACACCGAAAGAAAATCGATGAAAATCACAATTTTCCAAAGGAAAGAAGAATTGATTTTCTTTCCTTTCAGCTAACTAAAAGTAGTAGATCCAGAAGCTTTTCAAAGTACAAACTCGTCTATTTTCATCTTATTTGTAGAATTTAGCAAGTTTTCAACTTCTTTTTTCCCTTCATATTCCTGCACGTACTTATATGCAAATGTTACAATTCTTGCTGTTATATTGAGGCATGCAGTCTCGAGAGGTTTTGGCTTATATTCCATCTTTCTCGATGGTTCCTGTGCTTGTGAAAAGAACACAGAACAACATTATCATTGACCAAAACGTTAAAACCTGTAAGTAATCAATATTGCAATTAGGACTGCATTTAAAAACATTGTGCTGCAAGCCTTAAATCTACTACTACTACTACTACTTAAATCTACTCCTAATTGTGAATGCAAGTTAAGCCATTAATACCTGTCAATGAATTGACAAATGGAAGGGCCTCACTGCATCTAGAGTAGAAATAAAATCCAAATACTCAGAACAATGGCGATTATTTTTCGACCAAATGACTTGTATTCTTTTTGTCTTCTTTGATAAAACTTGCCCAGAAACTACAACAGATGCATGAACAAACCAGCAGAGGAAACAAAGTTGAAGTGGGTGAAAAAAATTATTCTATCCAACTTTTCTTGCTGATTGCAGCAATCCAATATGCTCAACCCTAATACTGACTTTCAACTAGTCATTGACTTCGTACTTCCTTATCCCTCGTACCATCCTCAAAAGTCCAGTGAGACAAGTATAACATGCTAAACATCTAGTTACCAAACTTAGACTTCTCCGAAATTAATTTCTGCCTTACATTACGACGGATGACATGATTGAAAAACTTGACATGATTAGAAAAAAACTTGATATCTGCATTTTATCAAATTTTAGAAAAGTTGCAATAAAACATTGGAAAAGTTTACGATTGACAATGTTCACCCAAAGTTGAAGTTAATTTGTCAATGCAACACGCATACAAACATCAGAGGAAGAGAATATTAAGCGACAATGTTACTACCTATTTCGAATTGGAACTCACAACCCAGATGGCGGACCAAGAACCACAGCACAAGTCTGATGTGTGGTCATTGTTCACCAAAGCCTGCTCGTTGTTTGTGTTTAACACATCACACAGATTACAAATAACATATGATATTACCTTCTATTCACCAATGACTGCGGACTACCGGTTACCAGTCGAAGCATCAGTACAAGTCGCTAAACTTGATGAATGAAAAGTTTGGAAGGAGAAGGAGATGAACTTATGTTTTCCTTTTGTGCAGTTTCAGTCCCATGCGTGATTTTGCATACCTTTGCCTTAAAGTCAAGGAACAAGCAATACGAAGGAGCACCCTAGTGCCATGAGGCTCCTGCCAATGAAGGCAGTGAACATCTACGCAACCATTACCCAGATTAGGGAGGGGATGCTTGTGAGGCCCGAACCTGCATCCTCCAGGATGCAAGCACAACGCCTTATATCGCACCAAGCAATGCACTCATAGAGTGAGCACTATCAACGAATTTATATAGTAGAAAACACCATAAGCATAATTTTCTTTCTTTGGGGGGAAAGGATACTCTAGGCGCATGGGCTTCCCAGGAGAGGAGTGTAAAAACATTCCTTGCAGTTGCCTTTTAGCTTCAGCTGAGCACTCCACATCCTGCATAGGAAAAATAATAAGTCTAAGATATGATTGAAAGAAGGGTATTTACATGAGAAGGAAAATTGTTGCAATCTGTCAAGAAAAGTATTAAGTTACAGTTTCTCAATCAAAATCTTCGTTCATGGAAATTTTAGTGTTTTGTAACCAAAACAAAAACAGTATTCATCTCCTGACAGGAATATAAGGTGGTGTTAACCATGAGATGGACAGGAGAAAATTATGATAATTACTCAAACCAAAAATAAAATGAAATTCCAAGGTTCATAAGACAAACATGTATCTGCTGCTGTAAATATTCCAAGTTATTCCATACGAAGGGGAATCAGTGAAGAAGAGGTTTGACAGGAGCAGAAGATCGTGGATTTGGGGATGGAGAACGGCAACCCAAGTGGCAGTTGGTTTTATAAGAGAGAGATAAAACTTGTTTTAAATGGCCTTTAATTTCACGAAGTTGGGTTAAAAATAAAACCCACATCAGACCTAGGATCATTGGTTTTCAAACTTGAAAAGCAAATTTATACTAACTGACATCCAGGTTGGAAACTGCAGCCTGATATTCTGAAAGCTGGGTTGAGAACACTTGACGAATAGGATGCACAATTTAGGAAAATGGGAGATGCATGATATTTAGATAGTTAAAATTAGTCAGCCAAGCTGAGTAATAGTATAACAGTGAGGAAGACAAAGTTAGGTTGCCAATGTCAGATATCATAGTAAACACCCATGTGATTTATTAAAAGTCCATTTACCAAAGAAGTTCGCCATCAAATAGGTTAAAGTTAGAAATCACAAATGAAAGTTAAGAGAGAGAGAGAGAGAGAAAAAATCTCAACATACTTTTATAACCAGCTGTCCACTTGACATCTAACCCTATGTGAGTTGGAGCCAAGATCCTAGCAAAGACAATTGAGCCAACAGGTCTAGTGTTATAGCTTTAGACGCAACCTGCTTTACTTAATATTGCTGAGCTGAAGAATCTGGGAGGATACTCCAGATTTTTAAGTATACAGTATACAGTACATGACTCGAGTATAAAAAAAAATTCAGATACTATCCATCAGCCTACATGTATCGTATCAGATCAACCGTTACGTACCAAATGGTAGCATATCATATTGTATGATAGGTATCATGTATCGAACAACATAGGATGAAACAATGAGAGAGAGAGAATTTGCAACAGGGTATTGCATTCAATGTTGAGACAGTATAAGCCAAAGAACCAAGTAGATAAATGAACTCAAGCCCATGATCAAATATTACATAGTTTATGTGGTTATATATTAGATGAAATGCTAGCTAATTTGGATATACTTCCGTGGCAACCAGAAGAGCAGTTGTTAGATGAGCAAGAGAATAATCAGATATCTTATGCAACACTCAAATCCTAGTTGCCACAATATCCTTATCAGCAAATAATTACTATAAGCATTGTAAAAATTACAGAACTATCACTGATTATAGTAGAAACATTACCAGTGGATAAACAATAAATAACAAAGTACCTTAAAATCGACAAATGCTGCAGGAAGTCCATTTTTGTTTTGGATCTTCAATTTTAAGAACCCTGGGCATCTGTAAACAAAATAAAAGTCGGGTTACTCAAAAATACTATATCTCCATATACAATTACAAAATAGTAAACATAAGAGTTATATATAATTGTTTCAAACCTCGAGAAAACATCGTTCAGCTCTTGTTGAGAACAAGTTGCACCAAGGTTAGCAACAAAAAGTGTTGAGCAAGGAGTACTATTCTGAGAAAACACAAGTAATCTTAGTATTATTTTATGAGTTTTGGCAAAGTTACCAAAATAGTAAGATACAAATATGACTTTTCAGGTTATAGCAGCAAGCAACTGCAAGAAAAATGAATGATGGTTATGAGCACTATAAAATCTGAATGAAAGTTACCAAAATAGTATGAGCTATGTTGTCACAAGCGACGCCTAGGCAGCCTAGGCGTGCGGGTTGGAGAGAACTCGCCTCGACCTATTCCCTTGGGTGAGACGATGCTCGCCTAGGGGCGCGCCTAGGGTCGCCCAGAGGGGAAAAAAAAGTCGGTCGCCCAGATAACTTATTATTACTACTGGTGTTACTTTTATGCTTATTGCTTACTATCCTTACTTGATGTTGAATATTGGTTATTTCATATTTGTTGCTTCTTATATTACTTTTATGCTTATTGCTTATTAGTTATACTACATATTTATTGTATACATAATTGCATAATTTTCTGATTTAAGAGTAGCATGATCCTGGATGGGCGTTTAGGCGCGCCTAAGCAAGACGGGTGGCCTGTCGCCTCGCCTAGCGCCCAGTACAACATAGAGTATGAGCACTAAAGAACATTCCCAATGATAGATTTAAACGTTACCCATCTACAACATCCCCACACATAAAAATTACTCAATACGATCATGAACCAAAAAAATTCCTGGAAAGAAATTTTGATATGGAGCACATTTCCAGATAAAAAATGTTCTATTGAAGCATGGGCTATCAATAATTAATATCTGACTCTCATCCTGGTGTTACAAAAAAGTCACACTTCGGTGCCAAGGAGATCATTCATTCACTCCAAAGTCTAAACTCACCCAACCAACGAGAGGACCACTAAAGTACCATGATAGTAACAAGAAGTCTGTATGAACTATGAACAACGAAGATAGCATGGTCCATAATTTTAAAGTGTGGGCCTTAATTAGAGTCAAAGAATTAAGTTGAAATGCATCTGTGGACTGTGGAGACATCTGATACTATGTTACACAGACACAAACACAACACGACACGCAACGGACAGTATCGGACACCGCAACACGGACACGGCACCAATTTCATGTCCTAGTTTATTATGGAATATGAGTTTGTGTATTACCCAAAAGCACCAAAAACATGTCCGACACAATGCGACACGGACACGCATCAAATTGTGGAGCGTCCGTGTTTCTAGGATATTAGCCATCATATTATCACTTGTCAATGAACATTTCTAGGGAATGCATATGGGAAATCGTGATTTCAGCTTGCACACGTCAAATTATTTTTGCCAGTGATACCAAAGCAAGACAATAATATCATACCAAATGGTAAACCACAGATATACATACTAGCAATTTTCAGTAACTGGAGTCCATTAATTGTTAATTAAGGTGATATGACTCATTAAGTAACCAGAGTCATTTAACAAGAAGCACCTAAAGTGTATAATTAAGCTTATCATCGGAACCTTACAATCAAAATATAAAACGGAGAGTCTTGTAAAACGTAAAACTCACCGACAACTTGTCAGGCTCTGCAGCTTCATAGTCATAGATTGCATTACTGTAACGAGTAAGATGAGAAACATAAGTCAAACGACCGACATGCATAAAATGCCATTGCTACATGATCAACTATTGAAATGGCAATTAATCTCTATTACACTAGACAGGAAACATCTGGTTACAATATTCAGATGGACAATGTATGATACAAGAATACAAGAAAATCATTGCAAGTAAATCCAAACAGCAACTGTGCTTAAGTAGTGTGCCTTAACCTTTGTGCAGAAGGATAAACATTCGTGCTGTAAGCAGAGTTACCCATTCCAGGCATGTGAATATTGCTTCCAACACCTGTTAGTGCCCAAAGTGTGCCAAACATGTGCAACATGAGCTTTTCGATGAGGGTGTTCAATATGTGAGTAATAGTTGCACTGTACCACTAAAGATAACCAAAAAAAAGGTAAATAAGAGTAGAGAGTCTCAGTTAGTGAGTGTTTACAAAATAAGTGTAATTTTCACTTGCCTTGACCCACCTTACCAGGCTGACACTGTTAATTGACAGACAATGTCATATGCATTGCCAAATACCTACGCTACAAGAAGCTTCCTAGAATGACTTAGATGCTACTTGACTGCTACTATCAGGCCCTTTAAAATAACAGGTATATTCAATTACCTGAATCAAGAAAGCCCCTCGAATATGGACCCCTCATTTTCTTATCAGGAGAATAGGGCCCTCCATCATCTGATTTTTAAGAAGATAAAATTTGATTAGCTTGAACTTCAAATATAAAGAGATGAAAATAACAGTAGAGATGTATTCTGTTGACGACAAACTGGGCACCTGCTTTTGAGCGTTTAACTCTGGAGTTGGACTTTGCAAACTCAACGTATAGAGTTGATTCCTTCTCAAGGTCAAACACCATACCCTGCCATCAAGCGCCATTAGAAATAGAAGAAATTAGTTCACATTGTGGCAATAATTATAAAATTTTAAATGTGAATACAGTTTAGTAATGTGGATTTCATATAACATGTCTCCTGTGGCTACTCGCCAAGTGCTAGAGAATTGCTTGAAAAGTAAAAATAATGAATACAAAAGTTTATTAAAGGTCACTAAACATTTATCTAAAATTTATCAGAATTAAGCTTAGAGTCATACTGAAAATATTCCTAATCCCAACACCAAGTACACCACTTTTATAGGGTAAGATGAGGAAATGATTTCCGCACAAGAAAATAGAAGGCTAATAACGTCACATGAAGAGGAATATGATAAGATCTGAAAAGTTACTCTTCTACACTTTCAAAGGAAAATGTTACTAGGTTAAACATTAAGTTCTTTAGACGAGCATGAATCTATTGAATATTGATGTCGTATATGTGACTAGCATCAATAACTTAAGTACGCAACTACGGTGCAATTTAAGTCGATGCTTCTTCACATTTCTGAGCATAGGAAACCTAGGCTTCCTTTCTCATTTAAGTAGAGGAAGATGATAAGATCTGAAATACAGGAAAGTACCTTAATAGAAGGCACAGTATAATATAAAGAATTTTTAACCATATTAGAAGGTAACTCCTAAAACCCAATACAGAGGGGGGGAATATATCCATAAAAATATTTATATTGCAAATTTATAATTTATAATTTATAATTTATAACTAAAACATACTTTCATCACTATACCCAAATCAATATTCAGGTCAGGCATAAGTATTGAGACGTACAGTGAAATATAGAGAGGATTGAGGATGTAAGTTTACCTAAGAATTGTAAATAAGTATTCAGCCTACAAAATTGAAATTGGTGAAATTAAATAAAAAAATAATCTAGAAAGGTTAGAAGATATATAGTTACACCAGATTTTTGGGATTAAAGAATTTAAGCCTACAGTTCCATTCACCTAACTAAACTAGATTGGATCAGGGCTAAGAAAAATGATAAGAATGAATAATGACGACTAAAAGATTGTTATCATGAATCGATACAAAATCAGTCTCAGGGTCTTCACTTAATCGACTGTATGGAGTTGGTGTTTTCTAGACCAAGATGCAGATCGATCACTATATATTTGAAATAAGATAAAGGTGCAATAAATATTAAAAAGAGGCTTGCAACTGAGAACATATTAAGCTTTAGGTATGCAATGAATCTAAATTGTTTTAGAATATGTGTATATGGATTGGGTTGGGTTGGGGGTGGGGGGGGGGGGGGGGGGGGGGTTTGGGGGGGGGGGGTGCGTGGGTGGGTGGGTGTGGGTGGGGAGTATTTGTACTGTTCTTACAAACTCTTAATATTCAGTTTCTTAAACATAAACAGGTACAATCCTTTAACATATATTTTCTTTAGCAACATATATGGAGAAGGGTTCAGAGTTCTCATATCAAAAGTACTCACAACTTTCAGATATTCTTTATGTTATTGCACTAAGAACAACAGTTTATTATGGAAATCCACTCAAAAGAGCTTGCAGAATGAAACTTGGACTGGATACTCGGATGAGTCTGATGAACAACAACAAAGCCTATATTCCCATTTTTTGGGTTCAGATGTTTGAACCTTTTCTTCCATTCATTTCTTAGCCATGTCCTCGGTAGAATTAACAAAAACCATATCCTATTACAGCAGCAAACTAAGTTCGTTTAGGCCTACGCCTAGTTCTAAAATCTTTCTTACTAGTGCATATATTGGTCTACACTACGCATGCCCAATCCACCTAAGACAATTTTCTCTCATTCCTTCCATGTCTTTCAATGTACTACTACTCATCCATCTATTAGAGGGTTACGCATAACATTGCATTGAAACACTGTGGACTACATAAGTCTAGTTAATACTTTACATGTATACAAATATACAAAACCTATATGAAAATATACTTTCCCAAGTGTGTGCATGTTGTTTGGGAGGGAGGGAGGGAGGGAGGGGGCTCTATGTACATACGTGAGCTTCAAGATAACCAGCAAGTGTGTTACTTCTTGTATATGAATAGCTTAACTTATAATCATTCACAAGTCAAAACATACAACACAAAGTGGAAAAATGAAAGAATCATATACTTGGGAAGTTATAAGAATATTTGGACATCCAAAACTGCTATTTTCTTACATGGAGACCATTCTTTGCGGAGGCTGCAGATTGTTGATCAGCAAATACAGCAAACGCATACGGCTGCACCATAGCAAGAACAAGTTAGGGACAACACAACAGGGATTTGAATAAGACTTGATGACATTTAAACTTATTCAGTGCAACGTCCATGAGAATAATCTTCTCTTTGAAATCAATTCTGAAAAGAAAACATTGGGAAGCTAGTGTCTACTCTGGTTGTTCTTTGTTAGTTTGGATTGGATATAACATTGTACTAGTTGACGAACAAGTGCATTGCTTGTGATAGAAAATATTTAAATATCTTATCATCTCCCCATTCATGAACTCTGACAAACATGTGAAGCCTCCACATATTTTCTTGTTCTCAATCAGCGCTTCTTCTCGGCAAGATTATAAACGCATGCAATTTTTCCGGGTCGTCGTTGTACAGCCAATCCGACTCAGAATGCTTATACAGGTCATGGCTATATGCTAATCTTGGAGTACACTAAACGACATTGCAAACTTTATTACAAAATTGGTTCTTTTTCTTTTCTAAAGCCCTCTCCAAATTCACCCATAGCGAAAGCACAATTTTTTTTTTTATCAATCATCCATCAAAAGCTACCAATTCTAATAGATAAGTCCTCGACTATATTCCAAACTCCTAGATGCAAATAGCAAAAGGAGATGATTAGTCTAAATAGGGTTCCTTCTGAAATGACGTTCTTTAGTTCAAACATGACTTCAAGTGCACCCAACAGTAATTTTAACGCATTTTGAGTAGCTCGATAATAAGTTCTAAAAAGTACCATCTTTTAGGATCCGCTTGGATTGAGGGTTAAGAGAGTTAATTGAGGGGAAATAAAAATCATGCTTGGTTTGTGGACGGGGTCCCCACTTAACTCTCCCTCCAATTCAAGCAAGGTAATATGTATTGACTCGACTCCCCCTCAACTTCCCTTCACTAACCCCACTTAACTCTGCTTTTTTTTTCTCCCTCGATCCAAGCAGACCCTTACGGAAAATAAACTTTGAAGTAGAAAAATCAAGAATTCGGAGAGAGAGAGAGAGAGAGAGAGAGAGGAATACCCGGGTGAACTGGGAGCGGAGCTGGGAGGACTGATAGCCGGGGAACTCGCGGAAGAGGTTGTAGATCTCGCGCACTTTGACGTCGTCTGGGATCCCGGCCACGAACAGGGTCTTGACCTCGCCGTCGCTCGCAGGAGCGGCGTACGGCGGGGGAGGAGGGAGGGCGTAGGAGGAGGAGGAAGATGGGTAGTGCTGCGGCGGCATCGGCGGAGGAGGATACTCATGGTGGTGTTGGTGTTGGTGTTGGTGTTGGTAAGGAGGAGGAGGAGGAGGAGGGGGATAGTGGTGGTGGTGGTCGTAGTGCAGCTGTGGTGGAGGAAGGGGGGTGCCGGGAATGGGTGGGGGAGGGTAGTAGGAGGGGGGGGTAGTGGGAGCCGGGGGGCGGGGGGTGGGGTTGGGGGTGGGGATGGGGATGGGGGTAGGGTTGGTGGTGGTAAGTGGAGAAGGACATGTCTTCCATGGGTGGAGATGAAAAGGGGAAAAAATTGAGGGTTTCTTGGCTTTTGGAGAGAGAACGAGGGTTTCGTTCTTTTTCTTTTTCTTTTTCTTTTTCTTTTTCTTGCTTTTTTACAATGGGGAATAATATTGAGGAAATAAATAAATAATCTTTGAATTTTGATTGATGACCCACCAAAGTGAGACACTAAAGTATACAATAATGCTAAGTAACTAAGTTTACTACCAAATGCTTACAACCCTCTCACCCCCTCTACTATGTGGGCCACCTTCGAACCCACCTCTCCCCCAATGAACGACCGTTACGTGACATTCCGGCTACGTAGCGACCATCCGGACAGCCATCAGATCCCACCTCTCCCACCTCCTCCAATGGACGGGGTGACGGTTTTAAGAGGGTTGTAGGCATTTGGTTGTAGTCATAGCATAGCCCCTAAAGTGTATTGCTTAAAATTTCTTGCATAATGTGCATTGGCCCAAGGTGCATAAGTGGGTCCGGTCAGCCTGCAAAAATGGCTGACCGTACAGATCTTGCAAACTTACTTATACGAACTTCATAATTATATTAACATATTTGTACTATCTCTACTCGTACAAAGAAACTTTACGGTTCAAAAGTGAAATTTGTAAATACTTAATTATTTATTTAAATTTTTTTAATATTACATAAAAAAATTGTTAGAAAAAAATTAATTTGTTAATATAACGTCATGAGGAATTAAACTTGACCAACCAAGAAGAATGCCTCTCACCTTAACCACATAAGCTAGAAAATATATTTGGCTATAGTTATATAATATTATGTAGTTAAATAATTAGTTAAAATTTATTTATCTTTACAAAATTTAATTACGTGAGGATATATGTACAGCTCAGACGGCTAGTCTTTTCATTTTTTTTTATAAAAAGTGAAGATATATCCATAAAAAATTATAATTAAAATATATTTAAACTATTTTATAATATTATTAAAATAAATTTATTTTAGGTGCAACACATGTACATTTATTAGTTGTATTATAGTGATGCTTAAATCACTATCCTTAATAACATGATTAACTATGTCTAAGCTACTTGTTAATAGTTTATACCTTGAAATCAACAAGTAGCGGGGAACTGAAGGAACAACTCAGAAATTGTCTATAACCCAAATGAGGAATGGGGTACTACGGAACAGAACGACTCGAAAATCAAATTTTCAGAGACGGAAACTAGTCTCGATTCTTCCAAATTCGAAATCAACAAGAAACAAAACTAAAGATAAGTCACATATAGCATGTAAAACGAAGATCAACAAGAAAAATATGAGTATTACGACCAATACCAAGGCAAAAACACTGTATCTCACGGTACGATCTAGAAATGGAAACCCAAGATAAAACCTTAGCCAAAATTATCACAAATCACAAATACAAAGTAAACATGTCTATAATTATGCTTTTGATAAAACTAAGCAGCATTATCAAGAAAAAAAAATTGAAATACAAGAAAAATCTATTTCGTTTAAGAGATTGTCAAGATATACTTGCATAGGTCAAGTTCTAAGCCTACTTTTCTACTCCACCACCAAGAGGAATTCAGAAATTATACTCTTAGGTCGCAAGACCAAACTCTAGCTCAAGCTCTAAGCTAAAAAAATTGAGAGAAAATGAAGAGAGAAAGAAAAGAACAAGGAAAAAAAAAAAGATAAAAGGAAAAGGATTATAAAGTGAGGGAAAATAAACCATAGCCCTTGAATTTCCACTTAGTGATCCAAGTCTCCCCTCAAGAGATCTCACCCTTTAAACAAAACCAAGCATCCAATGGACGAAAAGATGACTTGGTTAATATCCAATGGCTGAGATATTGACAGTCGGGCTGTATACCGACGTCATATCGATAGTATACTGGTATGAATGTCAAGTTCTTATTTCAAAAAAAAAATCAGGATTCCATTATGCGTACGAGTCTTAGCACGGATCTACGACAATGTCAATGGATACTCTACAAGTCTTTGACAGTACGGTGATCAATATGGTTGCCACAAACACAAAAAAAATTAAGTTGGATCAATTAGTAGTCATTTTACTCAAAAACATGACTATTGCATGATGCCATACGCACGATACTCAATACTCGGGAAAGCAGAAAATCTCCAATATTAGGAAAACCATAAATACAGGGATCCAATAATACAATCATGGTAAGATATCAATAATCAATAACTCGCATGCGAAAATCCATAACCCTCGATCAAGAAACTGCAATCACGAAAACCGAGAAATATAATATACGATACAAATATTCGCATCCGCATAAGAATACCTATATGGTGAGACGAGTCTCACAATTGGGGATGAACACATCCCTCTCTCTCTCTCTCTCTCTTTGTGTCACACCCCAGTTCCGAAATACGGAGACGGACATGGCCAGCTATCCCGTACAAGGTATATAACGTCGTACGGCGGTCACGATTGTAACTAGACAAGGGAGTGCATTCTACAAGCAAGTCACTTAGGGTCACGTAGAACATCTAATGTCTCAATCAGTCAAACGAGGTTAGTAAACATATAATATATATGACAATGAAGTAAGCGTCCCAAATGCCCTGCCACAATATTCTAGAAACCAACTACACAAAATGAGAAGCTGGCGGAGTAGCAAAAGTATATGATGATGATGAGCTGCAGTCTGATTAATTACAATCATGTAAGAAAACTAAATATCCAGATTTACGGCTAACAAGTGCCGGTGGCTAAACGCCCAAAAGCAAAAAATGTACAATAACGAGCAGTGAATAAGAAACCCACTCGTGTCCCTCAGGGTCCATCCTTCTGGTGCGCGCCATTGTTCAGGGAGAAGTAAGCTGGTTCCTCAGGTGTTGGCTCTAAACCTGGACATGCAAAACCAGTAGGGTTAGACCCTAAATAGCAAGTATCACAAATGAAGCACGAATGAAGGAACAAAATCAGTGAGAAATAAACACACATATGTATAGTTCTGTCTCGTAGTTTCGGTCCATAGCCTACCGTGATACAATAATCTAACCCTGCAACCAAACAAAGACAAGGGTTAGATCATCGCACCATGATAGTCCATGTCCCTAAACTATTTAACAGAAGATACAATACACTATCAAGCTCAGTTACATAATCGGCCAATTATTTGTACGACTTACTAGGTGGAGTTTGGGTTATCCCAAAGATATATGTGTATAATAGAAATTCTCAAATTGAGTCATGTGCTAGTAGGGCTAGTCGAGCCATGAATCGCCGTATAGCACGTAGTATTTATGCACCGGTCCGGCGTAAGGCCATCTTGCTAAGATCGCATAGAACACATAGTACAATATAATAGTCGGATGTTGTCATCCACTAATGATGATTTAAACAATATCCATAGGGGTCAACTTGCACACCCCAGACAATTGTTTGGGGGTGGCTAGTTAAGCACGATCTCGAAATTTTGTCCCTCCCAATACTCTACATAAATTAGTTGCCTAGTTAACCATACTGTTACTGAAATCTTATGGCGTTGTCACATGATATTTTCCTTATATGTCGTACCGTAGTACGGACATGCTAGATTCGAATCCACTTTGTCACTTGGCAGTCTAATTTGGATTCACCTCAGCGTGATGCAACAATCAAACAAGTCCTAGACACGCTTAGAAATTGACTAAACCATTTTGTCCATGCTTGGTGGAATCGTATTATATCATATGTCGCATAACACGTAGGTATCCCTCAGTATAAACATGTAATATAATCACGTAAGAACACTTAGCACGTAGGAATACATAGCACGTAGTAAGTATATCAACACGGATACAGGTGGTCGAGTCAAGTCACCAATCACAATACATTACATAATTTCTATCACATTGCAACACATAAGTCAAGTCATGCACATATATGGTGTAGTCACTTGGCACATGGTCGAACTATACACATGGTCGGGTTGCACGCATAGACGGGTCAGGCGCACAGGTGGGTCTATTACTCTCACAGTTATCAAGATTACACATATGAATCAAAAGTCCAATGGAACATTCAAAATAATTCAATAAATGTGTACAAGGGGCCGCATGTGTGCATGAAGATGAAGGCTGCATGGTCGACCAGGACGCATGAGAATCAGGGGCACATAGACAGGCAAAGTCCACTCATCAGACAAGTGCTAAGTGACAGGCAATAAATACATGCCAGAGAAGTGACTAATGTGACTTGATGTGACAAGCCAAAAATGTCAGGGACATAAGACAAAAGCATGAAAAGTTGTACATACTCACAAAAGTCATACAGAGACATGCGCCCAAAAAAAAGAAGAGACGCATGGCTCGTAGCCACATAGTCTCATGGCCGCATGGATGCATGGAGTCTGGCCTTAGTAAATTCCCATGCGTTCAAGGAACTATGCGTCCGACTTTAGAACGCATGCACAGAGAATTCATGCGTCCAACAAGATGGGCGCATGCTGGAGGGACACATATTGCTGGACCGTACGATACTCTATTGTCCCAGAACAGCAAGTTCGGCCATGGAAAAGTTCCAAAAACCCGAAAACTTGTTCCCTTCATAAAAACTTTATTCCAACTTCAAATCAAATGAACCAAAAGCCAAAACACCTGAAATAGAATGCTCTATCGCCTAGAAAAACTGGTTTTAGTAGATCAAAACCAAGAAAAACTTATGAAATCTATAAAAATCCTAAACTAAAAATATAGATCTACTTTCATCCACCCATCAAAAACGAAAATTCCAAACATTAAAATATTTAGAATCATAATCTACACATTTTAGACTAATAAAATGCAAGAAAAGAGCAAGAATTAAAATCTAAGGGTTTCTCTATATTATGTAAGGTGTACTTACCTAAAATGAAAGAAGGAGGAGAAATAAGAGGATAATGGAAGAGAGAAAAAAAGTTGGGTTATATAACTAGGATTTGAGGTTTAGATCATGGGTTCTCTCTTAACTTGAATTAAGTCACAAAATAAACCATGAACCACACTAAACCAAAGAATGTGTCTAGTCTCCATGCAACCTAATAAATATACAAGCAAGAAATAATTCATCCTAAATACGTATATCGGGAACGAGGAGTGACATCTCTACCCCTTTAGGAAATTTTTGTCATCGGAATTCAAAATCAAGGCTAGCTAGAGAAATCAAAAAAGCACTATACTAAATACAAGTACATCTACACATGCAATCAACAATCAATCAATCATATAATGAAGGAAAGCAACATCATATAGCATATGTGAATGAATCACGATATTCGAGATACGAAGGCATAAAGACAAATATGCCTTCCGAGTCAAATATGTGCGAATACTGAGACCGGATATCGTCCTCGTGCTCCCACATCGACTCTCCCAAAAGGTGATGATCCCAAGCAACCCGGACAAGACGAATAGTCCGATTCTTGAGCATATTCTTCCTTCGGTCCAAAATGGATACATGTTGCTCCACGTAAGACAAGTCGGTACCAATGACTAGCTCAAAATGGTCAAGAATATGACTTAAATTCGGGACATACCTATACAACTAAGACACATGAAATACATCGTGTACCTCACATAGCGAAGGCAGAAGGGCAAGACGATAAGCAATATCTCCCACCCGCTCGTGGATATCGAATGGACCGACGTATTATGGACTAAGCTTTCCCCGAACCCCGAATCTAATGACTCCACGGGTCAAAAAAATCCGTAAGAATACGTGGTCGCAGACATAAAACTCTAAAGGCCTACGATGCTGATATGCCTAATGATGATGCCTATCCTACGCAACCCGAAGTCGCTCTCTGATCTGCTTGACAACTTCTACTGTCTGCGTGATCATTTCTGGGCCTAATATCTTTCGTTCGCCAATATCATCCAATGTTAATGGTGACCTGCACTTTCTCCCATATAGTGCTTCGAAGGGGGCTATCTGAATACTCGCCTGATAACTATTGTTATACGAAAACTCGACGAGATGAACATGATCTTTCCAAGACCCTCCAAAATCTAAAGTACAAGCTCATAACATATCTTCTAATGTCTGGATGGTTCTCTTTGATTGCCTGTCTGTTTGAGGATGGTAAGCGGTATTGAATCTCAGCTTGGTGCCCAAACCATGTTGCAAGTTCTTCCAAAAATATGGAGTGAACCTAGTGTCTCGATCTGATACAATACTCACTGGAAAATCGTGTTGTCTTACTATTTATCATATGTACATCTCTGCCAACTGCTCCGTAGACTGTCCTACTCGAAAAGGAAGAAAATGAGATACTTGCATAAGTCGATCTACTATTACCCAAACTGCATCGCGACCAGTCGGGGATCTAGTTAAACTGGTCACAAAGTCCATCGTGATATGCTCCCACTTCACTCCAGAATATGAAGCTGCTGTAATAATCTTGCTGGTCTTTGCTGGTCAGCCTTCACTTATTGACATACCAAACATCGAGAAACTAATTACGCTCTCTCCCTCTTTATCCCGTTCTACCAGAAATATTGCTTGATATCTTGATACATCTTGGTACCTTCCGGATGAATTGAATACTGGAAACTATGTGCCTCAGTCATGACTTTTTGTCAGATATCTTCTCTCGATACATAAAGACGATTTTTGAATCTTTGTATTCCATCATCGTGAATCGTCAACTCCTTCCTGGGACCAGACTCGTACTCTGCCTGAAGCTTCTGAGCTTTCGGATCCTCTGCCTGAGCTACCTTAATCCTCTCAACCAAAGTAGACTATATTTGTAAGCTTGCCAAAATTTATGCATCCTGCGAAAGTACTATCTCAATACCCATATCTTGAAGATACTCCAATATATGTCATTGCGATGTCAACATATATGCACTACCTCTCATGCTTAGAGTATCTGCTACCATATTCGCCTTGCTTGGATGGTACTAGAGTTCCATGTCACAATCCTTCAATAATTTTAACCACCTCCGGCCTCATGTTCAAATCCTTCAGGGTAAATACATACTTCAGGCTCTTGTGATCTTTAAATATCTTTACCCGATCACCATATAAGTAGTGCCTCCATAACTTAAGTGCAAACACCACTGCCGCCAACTAAAAATCGTGTGTTGGATAGTTATTCTCATGATCTCGAAGCAGCTGAGACGCATAAGCTATCACTCTTCCATGTTGCATCAATATACACCCCCGTCCCTTGCCAGATGCATCGTAATATACTGTAAACCCTCCAGAACCTACTAAAAGCGTGGGAATCGATTCCGAAATTACTCTCTTCTTTAATTCCTCGAAGGTTGTCTGACACTCTGCTGACCAATCAAACTTAGCCTACTTGCGTGTCAAATGGGTCAATGGTGCTGAAATCCTTGCAAAGTCTGCCACAAACCTCCTGTAATATCCTGCCAATCCCAAGAAACTACGCACTTCAGCTACCGTCTTAGGAACTGGCCAACTTTCTACGGCCTCAACCTTCTTCGATCTACTTCTACTCCTGTTCTCGAGATAATGTGTCCCAAGAAAGATACATGATCTAACCAAAACTCCCACTTGCTGAGCTTTGCATACAACTGGTATTCCCTTAAAATCTATAAGACCTTCCGAAGATGCTCTTCGTACTCCTCTTCGCTACTGGAGTAGACAAGAATGTCGTCTATAAAAACTACCATGAACTGATCCAGGTACGACATGAAGATGTGTCACGCCCCAGTCCCAAAAGTACGTAGGACTAGGACACGTAAGCATGCCAGTCGTATGGATATGGCACTCCAATATATGGAAACCAAAATCCACACGTACGCTGTAATATGAATATCAAATCCACAAGTGGTATAAACATATGTCACAAGTCACATGGTATAATCTAAATCTCATCCACGAAAATCAAATATAAATAACTAACCAGTATCTATGAAACTAGATCTCAATATAAGTATCTAAAGATGATAGTTGGATGGAAACAAATCCACTACCAACTCGAATGGAAAGGTAAATACAATATAAGTACAACAAAACAAACACAATATAAGAATACCAGCTAACAACTATGGGACTCGAAGAGAAGACATCCACGAAACATATGTAACCATCCAAATCTACGCTCCTACAAATACTTAAGAATAATACACCTGGAAAGGGACCAGGTCCTCAGAGGGACGTAACAAGATACATAGAAGCAAGCCAACTTGAATAAAGTAAACATGCATAATATTTGAAAATAAATAAGTACGCTGTACAAGACAATCTATATGAATGCAAATGAGGACAACTTTTCGATGTATGGGCAAGGGTAGGCTACTCGATCTAATCCTCACACCTCATGCGCTCATCAGTGGACATCATCAGCCGACATACCTCTGGGGTAGCGACCCTCGGACTCCATCAATCGACATACCTCTGGGGTAGCGACCATCGGACACGACCACCATAGTGCGTGCTAGTTACTACGGTTTACCAGAGTGGTTAAAAGCCCATACGCCTAATGATTGTCCTCTATGATACTAAGTGCCATGTGTGTGTCAACATATCTAATATATAGTAATGACTGAAAGGAACTACACATACAATAAATAAACAGAAATGAATATATAGAAATATACTAAACATGCAAAATACTATAAACAATTTGGCAAGGTATCTTGTCTGGCAAGAAAGTTGTAAAGTGCAACGTCCCGAAGTCCAACACACAGGATCAGAAGCTATGGTCGCAGAACAAATATCTCCGGATGCTGAAATAAATATCACCAACGTTCCCAAAATAAGAAAAATAGCTAAAAAGCACTTCTCTTTCGTCCAATTTGGATACAGGGGCAAAACGGTAATTTCGGGTAAAAGTGGGGTCCACATGTGGCCCACTTTGCACCGAAAAATGTGTCAGAACCAATGGTCTCCAAATTCATCAAACTTAGTGTCAACAAGTCCAGAACGATGATACGAACCCAACAGAACTTCCAGAACTGGATTCCGATGAGCCGATCACAAAATCGCCAGTCAAGTGGAGTCGCGGGGCCCACGATACGCGATTTTGTCAACGTTCTCAGAATCGAACCAAACTTGGGTCACAGGACCAGCGTATTGCTACGAGTCCGATGGCGCAAGTTTTGTTTCGATCCGACGTGTGTACACAAAGTTACGACGTGTTCCAGAACTGGCAGATACGGGGTGTTGTCGGCGGATACGCGTTGATTCCGGTGTGTACGCACATCCAAATCAACTTCTGTGAAATCTTGCACGTCCGTATCAATGGTGCGCACATTTCGGTGAAGACCGCACACGACCAAGTCGTCTCGTTTGGCGGGGCGCACTCAGTTCCGGGTGAAAACGGGGTATTGTTTTTCCTGTTTTTGGATCGCGGTTTGCGATCGCCACAGGACGCGACGCACCGAGCGGGTTGTACGGGCATCGAGGGGGTCACACAGTCTACGCGTCACAACTGACGGAATTGAAATCGGATCAACGAGGAGAGAGAACGGATTACCTAAACAGGGCTCCGTGAACGGGGATTTCTCGTGTCCGGGAGGCGACACGAACAACTGTCCGGATTCTGCTGTGTCCGTGTCCGCTGTGTCCGGGTCAGGGTGCGGCTGAGACTCGCCGGGGCTTCACCGTGGCGGCTCAGGGCTACGCCGGAGGGGCGGCGCCGACGGAGGCGGCTAGGGTTAGGGTTAGGTCGTGGTGGTAGCGTTACTCAGGGAGGAGGAAGAAGAGGACAGCGGGTGCCTCGTCGTCCGGCCGCTTCAGGCGAGAGGCGGTTGAGGAGAGTCGACAAGGGGAACAGCTGATGGTGGCTTCGGGTGGTGTTGATGGAAGGGGTGAGCAGCAGGGGGCTCGGGGAGGTATTCTGGTCGAGGGAGGAGCAGAGTGCTCGCTGGTGGTGGCTGACCGAGGGAGGTGGAGGTAGTGGCGAGTGGTGGAGATCAGGCGAGACTGTGAAGGGGAAGGAGAAAAGGGCTGCTGGAGTTAATGGTGATGGGGTTGCTGCCATTCCGGCCATGGGGAGAGGAGAACAGGGACGATGGTGGTGGTTCAGTCGACAGGGAGAAAGATGACGGTGCTGCTGGTGGATGGCAGGGAGCGAGGGTGGTTCGGGTCGTGCTCCGGGACAGAGGGGCAGAGGAGAAGTTCATTCGAGTGGTGGTTTGACTAGGGTGTCGGCCGGTTCTGGTGGTGATGCAAGGTCGGGATCAATGGCCGAAGAGGAGGACAAAGGTGTTGTTGCTGTGCTCCGGCCAGGGACGCGTCGGGTCGAGGTGGAGTTAGGGTTCAGGCGAGCTAGGCGATTAGGGTTCTGGGCGGAGGAGAGAGGAGAGAGGCTAGGGCTAGGGTTCAGGCGATGGTCGGAGCGGCGCTGCGGGTGGCGGAGGAAAGAGGTAGGGTTTTCCGGTGGTGGGGCGTGGAGTTCGAGGCAATAAATAGGGCGCCGGAACAGTAATCCGGCTAGGTTTAGGATTAGGGTTTCGGTTTGGGTAACGGGTCCGGGTCCGGGTCGGGTTCATTTCGGATCCGACCCGACCCGTTAAGAGTGGGTTTGGTCCGGTTCGGTTTAACAGCGGTTTGGGTCAGTTTGGTGAAGAATAAACCGGGTTTAATTTCAGGGTTTAATTTGGTTCAAATACAACTTAGTTTCTAGGGCTTTAAAAATGCTTACGGAGTCCAATAAATTTTCGGAAAATTACCCTATGTCTAGTTTTTCATTTCACACCCAAAAATATTATTTTTATAATATTTTAATATTAATTAATATTATTAAAAAATCATTTAGTCATAAAATACCTTAGTTTTAATTCCCAAAAATTACAAAAAATTGTGAAAAAAACAAATTAAAAATTCCTGAAAAATCAGGGGGTTTACAAGATGCGGTTCATCAGATCCATAAATACTGCCAGAGCATTTGTCGGTCCGAATGGCATAAATAAAAATTCGTAATTCCTATATTGTGACCTAAATGTTGTCTTGGGTATGTCTTGCTCCCGAACTCTTACTTGATGATATCTTGACCGGAGGTCAATTTTGGAGAAAACCCTAGCTTTGATCCACAGGTTCGGATAAACTTCTTTGCCTTCAGCTCTTCTACGTGCTGGTACAACTTGTCCAGTTCTGATAGTGCCATCTGGTAAACCTTATAAGATATTGGTCCTGCTCCGGGGATCAATTCTATAAAAAAACTCTACATCTCTTACTGGGGGTAACCCTAGAAGTTCTTCTGGGAAGACATCTGGAAACTCCTTGACTATCTCGAAAAGTTGTTCTTCTGCTATTCCTGCCACTATGATCCTCTCTTCATGTTGGTCTCCCACAGATTTATTAAAGGCGAAGTCTTTCGTGCCTGGGATGCTAAATAATACCCTACCCCTATGACAATCTATCATATCATGACTGTCTCTCAGCCAGTCCATGCCTAGGATAACGTCAAAGTTACCTATAGGAAACTCGATCAACCGTGCAGGTAATGAATGCCCGCACACTACGACTGAATATGCTATACACACTCTACTAACTTCTACGAGCCTATTACCAGTGAGTATATTCAACCTCTCTGGTAATGCCTCGAACTCCAATCCAATATATGTCGCAAATCGCGCAGATATAAATGAATGAGATTCACCCGAATTAAATAATGCTACAGCAAAAAAAAATGCGACAGAGATGTTACCTGCCACCACGTTGCCTGATGCCAAAACTTCTTCCAAGGACAAAGTAAATGCTTGCCCTTGGCCCTGCTGTTGATTCTATTGTTGTTGGTATATCCGAGCTAGCATCGGTAATGGACGCTGAGCTAATGGCCGTACTGCTATCGCTAGCCCTCTGTGCTGAACTGTCCCTGATGCTGGCAGTGCTGGCAACTATTGGACTGGCCCTCCTGGCCTTCGCATCATTAAACAATTAGAAATCCGGTGATCTGGACTATTGCACCTCATACACAACCCATTGTCTTTCCTACACACATCTCTAGTGTGGTCTCCCTTGCCACAGTAAGTACATCCCATCGGTGCTCCCTGATGCTGCTACTGTTGTTGCTGCTGCCTCGGCTATTGCCGAGATAATGTTGTCACTATCGAAACTGTCATCCTCCGCGGTGCTGAATCATGGATACGAATGCCAGGTGATGGTGCTGACGTCAGGGGTACTCCTCCACCTCCTCCACTGTGAGCATGCGACATCTTTTTGCCTCCGGCCTCGCTGACAACCTCTGCATGGTAAGTTCATGCCTTCGAGCTGCCATCAATACTTTCTCATAAATCTGGTAGTCGTGCCCCTCTACTAGTTGTAGAATCTCCAGATGAAGTCCTTACTGGAACCTCATCGCTCTGTCCGACTCCGTAGCCACCATGGTCGGAGTGAATCTACTCAATCTACATAATTCTGCTACATATCCATCCACAGTCCTACCATCCTGCTTGAGACCGATAAACTTCTGTTGAAGCTCATATTGTGCGACGACTCCAAAATACTTTGCCCAAAACTGAGTCCTGAAATTGTCCCAAGAGATAGGATGCCTCAAGCCAACCTCTACTGACGCCCACCAGTCATGGGCAAGGTCTTGAAGCTGCAGTCGGACCTGGTCAACTTGTTCATCATCTGGAACCTTCGTTGCTGCCAGAATAACCTCAATATCTTATAACCATGCATCTGCTATGATGGCGTCCTTCGTGCCATCGAAGTACCTTGGTTAATTTAGAAAAATCTAATCAATGCCCCAGAATCAGTCATTCTGCCTCTCTCCAGAGCCGTCTGTAAACCCTGACTCAATAAGGCATTCTGCTCTTGTTGTTAAAATTGCTGATGTTGTTGCACCGCCATCTGATGTTGCTGTATAGCCATCATTCCCTGGAGGATCTCTAATAATGTTGGGGTGTTAAGTACCATTGGTACTGCTGGTACTATTAGGGGTACGGGGATCTCAAGGGTTGGTTGCTCAATATGTCCAACTTTTGGTTCCATTGTGCTAGCTTGCTCAACTACTGGCTCTATCCGGATCTGACACTGAGCAAGTGCTACCTTTCGTTGTTGCCCAGGGAAACCCTATCCTTCTATGCCTGCAAATTCAGCAATTGAAGAAGCCCTAAAGAAAGGACAAGAACCATCAAGAACAAGACGGAAATGATGAAGTAGGCAAGCAGTTTTAACAGTTCAAGCATTGATATCCAGAAAGATGAAGCAAGATATCAAAGGAGACGTATTTTATTGAGACTCCTATGACCATAACACCTAACAGGTCTGAAAACATAGACCTGCAAGGGCCACCACTAAAACCTTGTCACGCCCCAGTATGAAAACACGGAGACGGAGATGGCCAGCTATCCCGTACAAGGTATAGAACATCATACGATAATCACGGCTGTAACTAGACAAGGGGGTAAATTCTACAAGCAAGTCACTTAGGGTCATATAGAATATCTAATGTCTCAATCAGTCAAACGAGGATAGTAAACATAGAATATATATGAAAAGAAAGTAAGGCGTCCCAAACATCCGACTAAAATATTCTAGAAACCAGCTGCATAAAATGAGAAGCTGGCAGAGTAGCAAAAGTACATGACCAAGATCAGCTGTAGTCTGATTAATTACAATAATAGAAGAAAACTAAATATCCAGATTTACGGCTAACAAGTGATGGTGGCTAAACGTCCAAAAAGAAAAATATACAATAACGAGCAGTGATTAAGAAATCCACTCGTGTCCCTCAGCGGCCATCCGTCTCATGTGTACCATTATTTAGGGAAAAGTAAACTGGGATCTCGGGTGCTGGCTCTAAACCTGGCCATGCAAAACCAGTGGGGTTAGACCCCAAATAGCAAGTATCACAAATGAAGCACGAATGAAGGAACAAAACCAGTAAGAAATAAACACACACACACACACACACACACACACACACACACATATATATATATATATATATATATATATATATATATATATATATATATATATATATATATATATATATATAGTTTTGTCTCGTAGTTTCGGTCCATAGCCTACCGCGATAAAATAATCTAACCCTACAACCAAACAAGGACAAGGGTTAGACCATCGCACCATGATAGTCCATGTCCCTAAACTATTTAACAGAAGATACAATACACCATTAAGATCAGTTACATAATCGGCCAATCACTTGTGCGGCTTACTAGGTGGAGTCTGGTTTATCCCAGAGATATATGCGTATAATAGGAATCCTTATATCGAGCCATGTGCTAGCAGGGCTAGTCGAGCCATGAATTGCCGCATATCACGTAGTATTTATGCATCGGTCCCTCATAAGGCCACCGTTCTAAGATCACATAGAACACATAGTATAATATAATAGTCGGATATTGCCATCCACTAATGAGGATTTAAAAAATATCCATGGGGGGCAGCCTATACACCCCAGATAATTTTTTGGGGGTGGCTAGTTAAGCACGATCTCAGGATTCCATCCCTCCCAATGCTCTACATGTTTTAGTTGCCTAGTTAACCCTACTATTACTGAAATCTTATGGCGTGGTCACATGATATTTCTCTTATATGTCGTACCGTAATACGGGTATGCTAGATACGAATCCACTTTGTCACTTGGCAGTCCAATTTGGATTCACTCTAGCGTGATGCAACAATCAAACAAGTCCTAGCCACGCTTGGAAATTGACTAAATCATTTTGTCCATGCTTGGAGGAACCGTATTATATCACATGTCGCATAGCACGTAGGTACCACTCAGTGTAAACATATAATATAATCACGTATGAACATTTAGCACGTAGGAACACATAGCACGTAGTAAGTGTATCAGCACGGATACAAGTGGTCGAGTCAAGTCACAAATTACAGTAAATCATACGAGTTCTATCACATTGCAATACATAAGTCAAATCATGTACATAGGTGGTGTAGTCACTTGGCGCATGGTCGAACTATACACATGGTCGAGTTGGGTCCATAGACGGGTCAGGCGCACAAGTGGGTCTAATACTCTCACAGTTATCAAGATTACACATATGAATCAAAAGTTCAATGGAACATTCAAAATAATTCAATAAATGTGTGCAGGGGACCGCATGCGTGCATGAAGATCAAGGCCGCATGGTCGACCATAGCGCATGAGAATCATGGGCGCATAGACAGGCAAAGTCCACTCATCGTACAAGTGCTAAGTGACGGGCAATAAATACAAATCAGAGAAGTGACTAACGTGACTTGATGTGATAAGCCAAAAATATTAGGGAGATAAGACAAAAGAATAAAAAGCTGTGCAGAGTCACAAAATTCGTGCAGAGGCATGCGCCAAAAAAGAAGAAGAGATGCATGGCTCGTGGCCGCATGGGGGTATGGAGTCTGGCCTTAGTGAATTTCCATGCGTTCAAGGTACTATACATCCGACTTTAGAATGCATACACAGAACAATCATGCGTCCAACAAGATGGGCACATGTTGTTGGACCGCATGGTACTCCATCGTCCCAGAATAACAAGTTCGACCATGAAAAAGCTCCAAGAACCTGAAAACTTGTTTCCTTCATAAAAACTTTATTTCAATTCCAAATCAAGTGAACCAAAAGCCAAAACGTCTGAAATGAAATACTCTATCACCTAAAAAAATTGGTTTTCTAAAATACTTTATTTTAATAGATCAAAATCAAGAAAAACTTATGGAACCCATAAAACCCTAAACTAAAAATGTAGATCTACTCTCATCCATCCATCAAAACCGAAAATTCCAAACATTAAAAGTGTTTAGAATCATAATGTACACATATTACACTAATAAAATACAAGAAAATATCAAGAATTAAAATCTAAGGGTTTCTCCATATCATGCAAGTTGTACTTGCCTAAAATGAAAGAAGGAGGAGAAATGAGAGAATAAGGGAAGTGAGAGAAAGAAGTTGGGTTATATAGCTAGGGTTTGAGGTTTAGACCATGGGTTATCTCATAACTTGAACCAACCTACAAAATAAACTATAGACCACACTAAATCAAAGAATGGGTATAGTCTTCATGCAACCTAATAAACCTACAAGCAAGAAATAATACGTCCCCAAATACGTATATCGGGAACGGAGAGTGACACTTTGTGGGCAACTGACCCCCCCTCTCTCTCTCTCTCTCTCTCTCTCTCTCTCTCTCTCTTTTTCCCTTTATTTTCCTTTTCATTTTCCCTTTTTTCTTTTAAGTCACGAACGCATGCTTTATTATAACTCAAAGGGGTGAGTCACCCTAGGGTTAAATTGGGCATGACATCAATATTATGTGTCATGACCTAGAGAAAATAAATTTAAAGAGGGTGGTAAAAGGAAAATAACAAAAAGAATATATAAACTGTAGCCTCCGGTTTCTAGAATTTCCAAAATATTTAGATTTTAATTTATTTTTAAATATCAAGTTTATAAAATATTTTCTACTTGAATTTTTAGTATTAGAATTATGAACAATATTTTATTTTAGAAGATGATTTAAAAATCTTTTATAGAATCATTTTCCTAAAGTTTAATTTATTTATTTTAAAAATAAATAAATAAATAATATATATATATATATATATATATATATATATATATATATATATATATATATATATATATATATATATATATATATATAAATAAAATACTCTAGCTTCGAATATTTATTGGTTTGAAATCATAAAATTATTTTGTTAATGAAAATCATTTGAAGGACTAGTTGTTATTTCATAATAATTTTGTATCCATTTGAGATTATAAATAAATGACATATTTTCTATGGTTTTGGAATATGGGTTTAATTAGTAGAAAATTAGGAATTTGTTAGCCTTTGGAAGCTTCTTAAAAATATTTTCTTAAATTTTAATCTTTTTCCTTTAAAAATTTACAAGTTTACCATCTCTTGGGGAGAAAGTCATGACTAGTCTATATAAACCAATGTTTCTAGGGTTTCATTCCCAAGAGCCTTTTTCCAATTCCCAAGAATATTCAGCCACCACCACAAGCAGCCACCAACATCACCACCACAGCCATCCATCTTGTGTCCAGCCCGTGTCCAATCATGTCCACCATCATCACTACCGTGTCAGCCTGTGTCGGCCTCGGGTCCGACCCTGGGTGTCCATTCCATCCATTTTCTTTATTTTGTATCTAGTACAACCACAATACAGCATTTCCTGTCGTGTCCGACACAACCTCGGATACGATCTCTTGCACAATACATTCTATTGTGTCCAGATCTCGGACACATCCATCATCCCCAAAACAAACCCTAGATCTAACCTCATCGTTGATGCCGTCCGGCGAACTTCTGACCGGACGAGCTGCTCTATCCGCCGCCTCGACCTTGCGTCACCCATCAGCCGCTTCCCCGATTGGAGCAGACGAGCGCTCCTCCCAGATCCAGCCTCGAAGTCGTGGGAGCCGACTACCGCGTGACCCGGGCGCAACCACGGCGGAGGAGTTTCATCCACCACCGCTGAAACTCCTCCCCGTCGCAGCTAGATCCGCCGCCTAGGTCTTAGACCGGTGCCTTAAACAGTCGTCGCCTCTCTCAAGTTTCCACCGTCGAAACTCCTCCCCGCCGCAGCCAGATCCGCTGCCTAGGTCTTCGACCAGTGCCTCGAACCGCCGCCGCCTCTCTCGAGTTTCCACCGCCGAGATCCCGACCGGAGCTGCACCGAAGTCGCACTTAGAGGAACCCTGACGACCCCAATCTTCCCCTCCGCTCTCGACTCCCCTGAATCTGAGGTGAGCTTCTTCCCTCTCTTCTTCTTTTTCTTCCTTGATTTGGGAAATGCTTTATCTTTCCGATTTTCTTTGATTTAGGTTTTAAGTATAAAACATGGACTAGTAGAAATTGCCAATGGTTTTATGTATGCAGTGTTTTGAAGATTAAGTCAGTGGGCCTTATACAAGGTTTTGATTTTAATTAATCAACTTTAATATTTTATATGAGTTTTGATTAAAAGTTTAGGGCTAAACATTAAGCTAATTAGACCATGATTCTTTAGGTCTGATTATCTAATTTAGACTATGGTGATCAAAGATGGACTTTCAGAATTGAATACTTGAAATAGTCTATAAGTATATTGTATGCTTTTACTCTTTATATATGATTTGTTATCAATGGGTTTATATTATAGGCAACATTTTCTCCTAGCATATTTTAGTTATTTTTGGAGCTCAGCTAATTTGTGCATTTTTCTGCCTGCTGCGGACCTGTATCGCCATCTCAAAATTTGTGCCAAACTCTGATCCTGGACTTCTTTATATCGTTCCTAACTATTTGGACTGCTCCAGACTCATTGGAACTAACTGTTACTTCATTTGGGATTACCTTGAGAAGTGTGGCATTATATTTATGCCGTGTCGATACGTTCATGTTTTGTACGTCGACTTCAACCAATCTGAGGCGAGTACATTCTCTGACAGTTTTCATTATGTTGATTATTACTATGATTCTAGTTGTAGTTTATGCTTGATTCTGACACTGTGGATATACGGGTTAGTATTATCGATACCTGTTATGAGGAGTCATGATTGGAATCCATCGTACTAGCTGGGAGCGAGAAAATATTAGCAAGATTATGTGATCATACCCCACTTTACATGCATCATAGCTCACCCCACATATCATGTAGGGTGTAGCCTGACCATTTACATGCCTCATAGCCTGTTATATATGATTAGCCTGACTATTGCTTGTATTATAGCTAACCAGATGGTTAGCCTGATCTTACATATATCATAGCTAATCATATAGCAAGCCTGATCTAGTCCCAAGCCGATCACATAATAAACTAATATTTAAAGGCACTTAGTAGTTGTTTTATTCCTCTATTTCCAGTTTATATATTGCTAGCATTTATATTTATCTGCTTTCACTTCTTACCATCACCAGTGTACTCATTTCTAGTTATTTCTCTGTGATATGATTATATGCCTCTCCAGTTCTCTTATATTCCAGTATTTTATTTCCATCATGTATAGTCATTACTCACTGCTTTATAGTCTTTATCATCATAACTGGAACTGTTGTTAGCTTATGTGCTTCGTTCCAATCCTGACTGGATAATATTTTTAGGAATGCTATACCACATATTCTTGGACTTCAAGATGATGCTAGTTGAGACCAGACTTGATGTACCGCTGACCTGGAGACTAGTATTTCTTTATTCAGTTTCATGTTCTAGCTTCATTCCTTTTTAGTTAGATATTGGATTACTTTCCTTCACTGTCACGACCGGCACCCAAAAAATCAGACATGAGTCGTGGGTACGTCCAGCCTACGCTGCAGAATCGGCGGTAGAACGCTGTCTAGGTCCATTCTAGGTCATAATTATCTATAACTCAAAATAACCTGTCACGATAACCTCTCCAAAAGGAGGACAACATATGATATATACATAAACTCAATCACAATAACTAGGGGAAGAGTAAAAGCACGATAAGATATCAACAAAAGAAACAAGAACCAAAGAGAGCAAGTACAATATCCAAAATATACAGTCCAAGTCTAAGAGTCTACAATATCTCACAGTAGTAGCAAAATAATAATACAGTCATCCAAAATAAACTGGGAACAAACCCAGTGAAACCCACCTAGCTATACTAGGGTGCTAGCGGCATCTCCTCAGTTGGGACGGGCTCCTCCTCTATCTCAGGGTCGCAACAATCGTCGACACCTGGCCAATAGTAAGTCGGGCAAAAGTCCTCAGGATCCTCTGAAAAAAATATCCAGTCAGGATTGGAGCGAAGTACATAACTCTGAAAGCAACTCCAAATACATGGTAAGGTGTATATGACTAGCAATAGAAAAGAATACAAGATGTACAGGAAAGTAAATACATGGTAGAACTGATAAAGTAACTGCAATATAAAACTGGGGAACAATACAAGTAGTAAGAAGTAACTGCATGTGAGAAAATAGGAATACTAGCTAAGTGCCTTGAGCACAAGTTCGTTATGTGATCGGCTTAGGTTGCACATGATTTATTCTACGATAACTCCGTTATGCGTGAGTTACATAACCGACATACACATGAATATTGTGTGGATTTGATCACATAACCAACTTCTACTCCCCTCCTCCACTAATACTCTTGGATCCAACCATGATACGCTACATACATGATAAATAACTAGTGCACATAAAAGCGAGAGCACACGAAGCACATGAAGCACATGAGAATCAATACCCGAAGCACATAATGAAATACACGTGATAGAGTACCCGCTGAACATGGTAAGGGGGATAACTTCTCCTGACGGAATCCAACTAGTACCAGCTCATGAAATAATGTGTCAGAATCAAGTATTAACAGTTCTAGAACAGGTGATATATACACTATCATGAAATGAAAACAATCAGAGGTAGGTACTCGCCTGACGTCCTGAGCAACTTGTGAGGATCGAGATCCGGACTGGCGTCGCAAAGACCTATTATGAAAAGCATGGTTAAATGGGGTTCTAAAGAGTTAAACAGATATAAAATAACTAAAAACAAGCTTCTAGGGTTGTTCTAGGTCAAACGTGTCAAACCGGTAAAATCTGGGTCAAAAGTCAACCCAGGGTCCAAAAATTCAACTCTAGGCCGAAACTAGGTCAAAGGTTGACTTTAGCGGTCAATCGGGGCAATTACGGTCAACTCTAGGTCAAACTAGGGTGCCCCTAAAATTCTAGGTCAAAACTAGCTCATTAAGCTAGTAAACCCTCAAACTCGCCTCTTTGAGATACCGGGATACCCTCGGTATCTGATATATCAACCTACGCTATACACCCCGCCTATACCCTCTAATATATACCCTAACACACACACACACACACACACACACACACACACATATATATATATATATATATATATATATATATATATATATATATATAAACCCAACTCTAACCCCATTCCTAGGCAAAAATTCAATACCTCGCCCCGATACCCAATACCTTGAGTATCTTGATATCTCAAGGTATTGAGATACTCAAGTCTTACCCCTCTCTAACACTAACTAACTAGATAACTATCTATATATATATATACTTATATATACTGCTATATGTAAACATCAATACATATATATATATATATATATATATATATATATATATATATATATATATATATATATATATATATATATATATATATATATATACAAACTGCTGCTGCTACTGACTGTTGCCGCTGCTGCTGCTGCTCTTCCTCTCTCCCTCACTCTCTATCTTACCCTCTCTCGATCTCTCTTCCCTTCTTCCTCTTCCAATCTCCCTCTACCTCACTCACTCACTCACTCACTCACTTACTCTCTCATACAACACACACTACACACACATATATATATACGCACATACTTACATACTTACATATATATATATATATATATATATATATATATATATATATATATATATATATATATATATACACATACACACAAATATATATAAACCTATATATATATATATATAAACACACACAACCACACAAACACACACACAACCCCACCAACACACAACCACCCATATATATATATATATATATATATATATATATATATAAACTCAAAAACTCTAGTACACACTCCCCAAGGCTAAAACAACCCGCGCACAAGCCCGAAATCTAGAAACCAAGTCGAAATGGCAATTTGGTCATTTCGACGAACACGTGGAGTACGGTTTGCGATACCTCACGAAACGTACCCCAAATCTAATTGGAATCGACCCAAAATTTACCCACGAGTTCTAATCGATGTCTAAAACCTCACAAAAATGCTAACTCTCTGATTCTAACTCCGTGGCAAAATTCCACATGCACGTGGAACCCAAGTCGAAGAAAAAAAATCCTAAATTGCCCGAAACGCCCAAAACTCCATGATACGACCTTATGTGTCCGAACGGGGACACGTACCTACCCTCAAGACACCCAAGTACGTCTACCTAGGTCCATCTAACCTAGGGCAACACCCAAAATTGGGCTAATCTTGGATTTCACCCAAAATTGACACAAAATCTTATGCCAAAGTCTCCAAACATAATCAAACAAGTTCTAACTTCCTCCCATGGGTAGCCCTAAGGTCTAGGAAAGTTTTAAACTACTAACTACACTATATTAGAGTAATCACTAAGAGGAAAGTTAGGGTTTACCTCTTGGGAGTTGAATTTCCAAGGCCAAAGTCTCCAAAATCCCTAGAAATTATCACACCAAGCCTCCAAGCCTCCAAACTAAGCCTCTACACCAAATCTAGACTCTACACACCTAGGGTAGAGGAAAATGAAAGGTTAGGGTTTGTATTTATGAGAGAAGTAAATAAGAAAAGAGAGGGAAGGTGAATAACTTACTTGTAATGGAAGAAGTAAAGGAAGAAAGTGAAGAAAGGAGAATGGAGAGAAGAAAATGAAGAAGAAGAAATAAAAAGAAAGGGGGAGCGTGTAGTGCCCCGTTCCCCCGGTGCGGGGAGCGCGGCTAAGAAACACAAGACGGTATCGTTCGATCGGGATAGATTGAAACAAGAACTCGTCCTCGTTATGGATTTGTTTCTTCGGAATCGATTCCCATATTCAGTGGACCATGCCCCCGGGATCGACTTAGCGGTTAGAGTCAGGAGGGACCTCTCCGCTGCTATCTTTTATTGCCTCGGATTTCGATGTCGCTTGTTGCTTTTGTGCTTTGAGTTGGTTTTGGAATTTGCTTGTTTTCCTTGAACGGTTTTGATGGTTTTTATTGTTTTCGTTCATTGAACTGCACTTCAATTCCGAGATTGGAAAAGTGGAAGAGGTATTGATCGAGCTGTTCGTAATGCAGGTGAACGAGCAGTAGGCGGCTTGCGAGCGGAGTCGTGAAGCGCCTATTTCCTTCTCCCTTCCAACAATCTAAGTGAGTGGCTACCATCCCGATTAGCTAGCCTTGCTTCCAAGTCTTCACACCAAAACTCTTGCATTCTCGTTGCCTCGATCAAACGATACCAAGTAATAATAAAAGATACCAAGATAAAAAGAGAATAGACTTGAAAATATTGCTTGTCAATCAAACTTGTGAACGATTACTTGTATGCATGCTTGTTCGTTTGGAATGTTTGTTATATGCTTCAAGTTTAATTGGAATGCATTATCTTCTATGAATATTGTTATGCATATGGAACACACTTTGCTTTGCCATAGATTGATCTGAAAGACTATGCAAAGACTGTTGTGTATGGAAATTGTATCGTGCTAGAAATTATCTTGAAACGTGCATGGATTAATGGAAAACTTAACGAACGCTTTGATCATGGACAACTTGTGTACAAGGTTTTTGGAGGTTTCACGGACGGTCGCCAGGGCACTGGGACCGATCCGATCCGGACGAAACATATGGATTAGTCAATTGGAATTGAGGAAGTAAACGACATGTGGCGGGGCTCGCCACCTGCGTCGCATATCGTTTTCTATCCCGTGACTATAACTCGTCCCTTGTGGCATCATGCCAGTGATCTATATTGTATATTTAAACCTGTTGCAAACTAACTTGTGTCTTCGTGGCAGGGAAGGCAAGGTAAGTATTGTGCAGGTCGTTCAGCTGGGCAGGTAAAATCCACCGAATGGTGGCAAGTTTATTTCAGTAAATTCTATATGCTGCTTACTTGTAAATGAACTAAGGCAAGATAGAAACCCACAAATATGCATGCTTTATTAAAACAACGTGTTGATTGGTATAGTCAGGTTAGCTCGCCTTCACCAGTATGTTTCGACATACTGACCCTCGTTGAAACAGGTTCTCCGCACCAAGGCGAACCGAGCGAGGAGCCGAAGTCGTCTTCCCGATCCAGTCCAGCTGTTGGCGCATCCTGACCGCGCCGATTTTGAAGTACTTGAAGATAGAAGCTTGCAACTCTATATACATAATGCAGCTTCGTGGCAAGGCCGTCCTCCAGCCCGGAGGTCTTTATCATTTTGAAGTTTATAAAGGGATGTAATGTACAGGACTGCTATCTTATTTTGAGTCAACACTTTTGTAAGCCCGTGCGGCATATTAGCTAACTCGTTCAAGAGTTTGTAATAGATGTTCATTATCAATAAAGAGAACTTTTTCATGTTTCAAATATGTGTTTCAATTTATCTGCGTACTCTGAATATGTGCTCGTTATGTAAAATATTAAAGCCTTGTGCGGGCGCAACCCCAGGCCCGTACGACGGTCACGGTTCGGGGGACGCCCCAACGATTCCACGAAATCGGGTCGTGACAGGGGGGCGGCCATGTAGGGAAAAGTTAGGGTTAGGGTTTGGGAGCCTAACACAAAGACCAAAATACCCTCCAATTAAGTCATCCAAACTAGAGTTTAGGTTTAGGATTTTCTAAATACATTCTAACTAATCTAAAATATTCCAACTAACTAATTAAAATATAAATAACTAGTCTATACCAATAAATAAGTCTAACAAGGGAGTTGGTTGGGTCTGACATGGGTCCACTAGGGTCTGACACGGGTCCAAACTAGCCAAAACCCTAAAACAACTAGTAAAAATAAATACAACCACTAATTAAATATAAATACAAATATTTATGATCAATACACAATTTACCAAATTAAAAATAAAAATAAAATCCTATTTTTAGAATTGGGTAGTGACATTCACGTAACTCTCTCTTAGTATTGTGATTGAGTTATGATGATTAGCTGTACTTGAATATTTGAGATAAATTTCTTGAGGTCTAGACAGCGTTCTACCGTCGATGCTGCGGCATAGGCTGGACGTATCCACGTACTCGTGCCGATCATCCGGGTGCGGGTCATGACATATTTTTATGGTGGCCCATGCAGGTCTCGCTTCGCAATTAATACGATATCGTGATAGTACCTAGGTTTAGTCATACTGCTGCGAGCCTGCAACAGAATAAGATTGATGATTATAAGAGATTCTAGGAAGTAGAATACTCGATCACATATTAGGATTTTCTGATAGGTTCCTGGGATAATCCTTGAGAATCTTACATCATTGAACCTTGCTTAAATCTATTTACTCTTGCTTTTGTTCACCTTAACTTTTGATTCAACTTGAATACATGTTCATTGTTGCCCATTGTTGAAACCAATTCTTGCACCAAGTTGAGTTTTATAGACTGTAGGAAGAACATTGGAGTAGAGGTTGAGTTCATAATTATTTGAGAATAAATAATTAAATTCTTATGCATAAATAATGATAAAATATCTCAAGGTTATTAATAAAACAAGAATTTAGACCAGAATACTACATCGGGGGTTGAACGATTTGATGAAAAGGTTTAAATAGTAAAGGAAGGAATAATGTAATAATTTGAAGACATAAATCGGGATTGTATAAATTAGGCTAAGAATGGTTTGTATAAATGATGATCGTACTCCATGAGAATTAAAGAGGACGATATTGTGACTTGTGACGTAGAAATAATGGAGGAATTTTATGGAATTTTAAAAGAGTAAAAGCCATCGAGAAAAGATGTTAAAATGTCTCATCATTCTTAAGTAGTTAAGTACCCTCTAGATGATGCTCATCACGAGATAATTACCCTATGAGAAACTGATTTCGAGAGTAATGAAAATAAAAGGTAGATGAATTGAGGATTTGAAGAATAAATTAGCAGGAATTGATGAATGAATATTTTGAGATTACAACTTATTGGAGTATTTGGTAAGATCGATAGCAACACATGAGATTATGATCAAATACTGATACTTGAGATTTTGAAGACAATAATGAATTTGTGATTTCTAGGTGATTGTTAGCAAATGATTTAAATATTAAAAATAATATTGAAAAGCTGCTAGAATAATTTTTGAAATTATGGCTTAATGAATTCATTCCGATTTCGAGGATAGTAGAATTAAAAAAAAAATTAACACTAGAAGATCCTGACTAATTTATTCGATGAAGTCATTGATATGAAAAGTAGTAGAGTTTATATAGATTGACTGAAACTCACAAATGATCATATCGAGGATGGAAATACAAATTTGATAAAGATCTTTTGAAGGACTAAGTCAAAATCATCAAACTCTTGGTAGTAGATAATCAATAATGTGGAATCACAATAAGTAAGAGGATTGGATACCGAAATAAAGGAGGATACCTTGGAGGTTAAAATTTTAGAATTTTATTGGCTTTGGACATACGCAAGAAAAGGTAGGACAACGACCTCATTATAATAAAGTAAGCAAGAGTAGAATTCATATTTTTGTAATCTTTTCTTCTCCTTGATACCTTTGACCTACGACATTTACCAACTTGACTCTTATCTAGAAACTTGTTACTCTAGCAAATACGATCTTGTCTTCTCTTTTGAATCTTATTATCCATCTTACTTTTACGAATGGTCGATAGGAATGTCCGGATCAACTAGCACTAGAGTAGTGGAATTTGTTATCATGTGATTATGATATATTTTGTCTTGTAATGATACTTTTGACATTGAAATAAAATTGCTAAAGAAAAAGCGGGACTGGGGATTAATTTTTTTTTTAAGAGAATAGTGGTATCATGAGCTTTTTTAAAATAGTTATATTAAGGAATTATTTTAAAATAAATTAAGGATCAAATGCATATGATGTATCAAAAAAAAACTTGAATTTGAGCCGTGGACATGAATTCTGACTAGATAATTATGGATGCTAGTTAAAAATAGAAGATTGAAGATTGAAATTTTATTGCAAGCTCGATAATGGATTACGAGATCATTTGTATATACCTTTTAGGATTAGTAATTTTGAGACAGATTGAGTAGCTAATCTAGAATCCTGATTCTAACCAACTATTCTATCCTCCTATATACTTAATTCTTGTAAAAATATTGAATCCATTTCAATATTTTACCATTTTTCTGATCCATCATAGTTATTCCTTTTTAATTTTTAGGACAATTTTTTAGACACCTTGACAAGTTAGGAAGGCTATGAGTGAAAATCTTTGTGATAACTCTTGATTAATATCAGTAATGATATATTTTGAGGATTAAAATTGATAGTGCTAAGAGCATATAAACCTTGAGTTATGTAATATTGAGAGTAATTGATGGGAATGAATTTATTATAAGAATGACTAGTAAGGAAAGTGATTTAGAGTTTATGCCAGAAAATTTTATTTTCTTAAAGTGTTATTCAACTTGAAGAGATGAGAACATTTTAATTTTATAGTCATGGTATCTACCTATCAGTAAGGTTTGAGCCCTCAAGGGTTAGTCTAGGACATAGATCATGTTTTGAATCATAGACATTAAGTGAATTGGACTTATGTAATCAATTTAAATATCGAGGATTTGATAGAAAGGATTTTGCATCGGGATAATAAATTCAAGGGATGAACAAGAATTTTAATCGAAACAATGATACTAAAATTTTAGGTGGATTTGATGAATTATAAAATAATGTATTTTAAGACTGAAGAAAGTGTTCGATGACGATTAAGGAGTTCAAAACTAACAGCTTTAAATTAAATATTGATTGATTTTGGAAATAAATATAAATATTGGGGGTTTGATATTCTAAGGGGGATAGAAGTAATTAAATGACATTGACTTGAAGAATTTAAGGATATAAAATTACGCTGTGATAATATACAATTGAACAAATGATGACTATGAGCTACTAGAACACGATTTTTTAAAATTTTGGGAGTAAAAAAAAAAGAGGGAGAAGAAAAGAAAAGATTATGAATGCAGAGTTGAGGTACAAATTAATTAATGGGTATATATTTAGAGTAAAAGATTTAATTTAGCTATAGAGGAATATGTAAAGAAATAATAAATGTGGAAAAATGTTTCTTTTATTATTTTGATGCGCGAGCCTTTATATAGCAGAGTTTACATCAAAACTAACTCATGAGGGTACAACTGAATCCCTACAATCATGGTTAGAGATAATTATAAAAATAAACTAACTCATGAGGTTACAACTGAATCCTACAATCATGGTTAGAGTTAATTACAAATCAGAGAAAGACTAAGTCAATAACTTAATACCCTCCCGCAAGCTCACGATCGAGTACGAACGAGAAGCTTGGACCGTAAGTTTTAAAACCGTGAGGAGCCAACAGCTTTGGTAAAAATGTCCGCTATCTGATCAGCAGATTTGACATGCCTAACAATCAGAGCACCTGCCTGAACTTGTTCCCGGACAAAGTGATAGTCGATTTTGATGTGCTTGGACCGTTGGTGAAAGACCGGGTTTACAGTAAGAAAAATGGCACTGAGCTTATCACAAAGAAGAATGGGAGGACCAGGAGATGGTGCCACCATTTCCTTGAGAAGCTGTTGAAGCCAAATAAGTTCAGCCGAGGCAAAGGCAATAGCCCTGTACTCAGCCTCAGTGCTAGAGCGAGCAACCATATTCTGTTTGCGAGAAGACCAGCTCACAAGATTGCCTCCAAAGTAAACTGAGAACCCATGTTGAGAGCGGCAGTCCTCGGGATCAGAAGCCCAGCCAGCATCAGTAAAGAAAACAAGCCGAGTGTCACGAGCAGGACGAAAGAAGAGGCCAGAATCGAGTGAACCCTTGAGGTAGCGGAGGATTCGTTTGACCGCAGCCCAATGATGTTCCGACGGCTGGTGCATAAACTGGCAGACCCGATTGACTGAGTAGGAAATCTCAAGCCGGGTGATGGTGGCATATTGGAGAGCTCCTACGATGCTGCGGTAGAGATGGACGTCGGAGAATGGATCACCGCCTGAAACGAGCCGAGAACCTGGAACAGCCGACGAGGCTATGGGTTTAGCGCCCATCATTTTGCTGCGATCAAGGAGGTCCAAAATGTACTTTCTTTGGGAGAGTAGAAGACCAGCTGAATTACGATGGACTTCAATTCCCAAGAAAAAGTTGAGATCACCCAAATCCTTTAGAGAGAAAACCGAGTTGAGATACTTGACAAACTCATCAATGAAGGAAGAGTTGGAACCGGTGATAATGAGGTCATCCACATAAACAAGCACATAGACAACATCGGAGCTATGATGTTTGATGAAAAGAGAGATATCGGAGATGCATTGTCGGAACCCGTGATGAAGCAAAGCCTGGTTGACCTTCTGAAACCATGCTCGCGGAGCTTGCTTGAGGCAATAAAGTGCCTTTTTGAGGCAACAGACATAGGACGGCCGATCAGGGGAAGTGAAACCCGGTGCTTGCTCTATATAGACAGTTTCTGCTAGATCACCATTGAGGAAGGCATTATTAATATCAACCTGACGGAGAGGCCAATGACGAGTGACAGCAATGCTCAATACCACTCGAATCGTGGTAGGCTTGATGACCGGGCTGAATATGTCAAAGTAGTCAACTCCCTCTTCTTGATTGTATCCCTTGGCAACCAAACGGAACTTGTACCGGCCAATAGAGCCATCTGGTTTCTTCTTGATCCTGAAAACCCACTTACAACCAACAATATTAGAAAAAGAGGGCCTAGGAACCAAGTCCCAAGTCCCATTAGCAATTAAGGCATCAAACTCTAGTTGCATAGCATGTTGCCAATTGGGGTCCTTTTTGGCTTATAAGAAAGTTTTGGGTTCAAAATCAGAGGAATCACAGGGAATAGAGTGTTTGGTAGCAGTGTGGGCTTTAGGTTTAAGGGAATTAGTGGAGGCTCGAGTGACCATACCGTGGGTCGAAGTGTTGGAGGGGCGGAAATATGAGGGAGCATATTGATATGGCATAACCGGTGAAGGGATCGGTGGTGGGGAAGGTGGCACCACCGTGGGGGAATGTGGCATGAGGTCGGAAGGAGACGAAGACGACGGCTGAATGGGAGTCGATCGAGAAGGATCCGAAGGAGAAGATGCAACCGAAAGTGGTGTTAATGCAGCTTCTTGAAGCGAAAAAAGAGAGGTCAGGACGAGGCGAATCTAGCTGTCCGGACTGAGAATTATGCTCCGGAAAAGTAAAAGAAGACTCATCAAAGACAACATGATGAGCAATGTACGTTCGAGAGGAAGAAACGTGATAGCACATATATCCTTTATGTTTAGCACTACACCCTAAGAAGATGCACGCCACAGAACGGAATTCCAACTTGCTACTGTTGTAAGGGCGAAGATAAGGAAAACACAAGCAACCAAAGGATTTCAGAAAATGATAATCAGGTTGACGCTGATATAGGCATGCATACGGGGACTTGTTCTGAAGAATAGGAGTTATAGTTCTATTATTCAAGTAAATGGCGGTATGAAAAGCATGTTTCCAAAATTCTATAGGAAGATGGGAATGTGCCAAAAGAGCCAACCCTTTTTCAATGATAATCCTATTCCTTCTTTCAGAAGCACCATTTTGTTCAGGAGTGTGAGGGCAAGAAACACGATGAAGTATGCCATTAGTTTCAAGAAACGTTGATACAGTTCGGTACTCGCCACCCCAATCAGATTGAAAAGCTTTGAGTTTAGTGGAAAACTGTGTCTCAACCATAGTTTTGAAAGATGTAAAGGCAGACAAAACTTGAGACTTAGCTGCCAAGAAATAAACCCAAACAAATTTGGTGCAATCATCAATAAAAATGACAAAATAGCGATTACCATTTAAAGAAGACACAGAGGCAGGACCCCAAACATCTGAATAAATTAAATCAAAAGGATGTTTAGAGGGAACATGACAAGAGGGTAGATGATGTCTTTGACTCTTGCCTAATTGACAAGCACTACACAAAGGCAATAATTTATTTACAGAAATAGGCAAATTAAAGGTAACTAATTGACGACGCAAGATAGACTCATGCGGATGAGCAAAGCGATGATGCCAACAAGAGACAGAGGCGCGTTCACCAACAAAAACTCTGGGAGCGAGTGAGCGAACAGGAAGCCGGTACAAGCCATTCTCAATGATGCCCTTGAGTATTCTCGTGTCCTGAAGGTCCTTAACAAAACAATGATTAGCATGAAGTTCCACAAAAACATTGTTATCGAGGCATAATTGACGAACACTAAGAAGGTTTTTAGATACTTTAGGCACAACAAGAATATCTTTAAGAGTAAGGGATTTAGCAACATGTTTAGCAGAGAGAGAAAGATTGCCTGTATGCGTAATGGAAAGGGACTGATCGTTTGTGACGACAAGGCTGTCACTGCCAGTGTACTCGGACTGGAGGTTGAGGCCGGACAGGTCAGCCGTGACATAATTCGTCGCTCCAGAGTCGACCACCCATGGGTCGGAGATGGCGGACAGGCTGGCGGTGTACGCCACATGAGCCTGCTTGCTGGCGGACTGGTGGAGGCGATCAGCGGCACGTCGATTGGTGGCAGGGAAGGCAGACAGGTTAAGTCGTTGATGGCAGTTCCGTGCTTCATGACCCTGCTTGTCGCAGAGTTGACACACCGGGCGGGAGAGGTCGCCAGACGTGGCAGAGTCCAACGGAGAATGTCAACTTGCAGCCGTGCCTCTACGATGAGCAACATGGGCCACCGGAAAACTAGATTCGGTGCAAGAGTCAAGTATGCAATGTTCTTTCTGAAGAAGGAGGCCGAGCAGCTCATTCGACGAAATTGGTTCCGGCCGCATACTCAGTGCTATTTTGAACGCTCTATATTCAGCCCCTAAGCCAAATAGCACAAAAGAGACAAAATCCTCGTCCAATACAGAGGTGAGACATTCAGCGAGGGAATCAGAAATTGCCCTTTTCTTCTCAACATATTCTAAGATAGACAGGTTTCCCTTGGAGAGCAATTGAAGTTGTTGTTTCAAATGCATCTGCCTGGCACGAGTTTGGGAGTGAAACATCTACTCTAACATGGACCAAAGTTCCGCGGTTGTGGCAGCCCGAACAACGTGACCAAGCATAGGAGTGGAGAGAGTGGATCGCAGCCATAAAAGAACCAGTCGGTCCTTGCGCTTCCAAGCAACAAAGTCAGGATTCGGGCTGGTGGTGGTTGATGAATCTGCGACCGACGAAACAGTCGGCGGAGGAGCACCACCAGCGACAAGAAATCCCTCATGCTCATAAGCCTCAAGAGCCGAGCGAATAGTGTCGCGCCATAGAGAGTAATTGGAGCGATCGAGACGGACTGCTAGCGCCGGGAATTGAAGGTTGGCCGTGGCGCCACCAGAAGTAGTGAACAAGATTTGAGTAGCGGAATGAGTAATCTGGTTATTTTTGGAAGATATAGTGTATGATCGGTTTAGGCTATTCTGATACCATGTAAAGAAATAATAAATATGGAAAAAGGTTTCTTTTATTATTTTGATGCGTGAGCCTTTATATAGCAGAGTTTACATCAAAACTAACTCATGAGGGTACAACTGAATCCCTATAATCATGGTTAGAGATAATTACAAAAATAAACTAACTCATGAGGTTACAACTGAATCCTACAATCATGGTTAGAGATAATTACAAATCAGAGAAAGACTAAGTCAATAACTTAATAGAATACAAAAGTGATCATAATAGAGACATTAGATTTAAAGGGGGAAATAAAATTGAAGTATAATTCAAGGTTAAGATGAAGAAACTTGAATGTGAACCATGATAAAGGTTATGTGGATAAATACTGATTTAGAGATTTTAGAATCTAGTTAAAACAAATGTTATCAAAATTAAAACTTTTATAGATGACTGATAGATCACAAGATCAAGGAAAGTAGAAGAATAAGGTTTCAAATAAATAGATGGTACGGGAGCGTTGCCTTTATATGATAAAAATATCCAGAGATCGAGGTTATACGAGTATACAAGATCTAGGGATTGCCCTCATCCATACCAGTTTTCATTATCATGGGTTACGTGTCAATTTTTCTTTCAATTATACCACACTTGATACTTATAATTACCTCTGAAACTCCCTTGATCTTTCAATAACCCTTCTAAGTCAGGAGAATTTATTTCGCTTTTTGACAGAAACTTTGTATATATCCTTACATTACGCAAATATCGGCTAGTTGAATAAAGTACTAGCGAACTTGACCTAGAAATTTTATTTGTCTGACCTGATACTTTGTTTACTCTCCCATGTTACTTGGTAAATTATTTCCTACGAACTTCTCCTAAACTATCTAACTAGTTATGTTTCCTTCCTGATTATCTAAAATCTTTTGTCGATATTTTACCCTTTATAGTATGTAGGTTTTCCATGATTCTGTCACCTTAAGCGAACTGCTCTTCCAAAGTGAGTGCCATTGCCTGACCTCGTCCTCTCGGTGATGGTCCTCTCTGCCGCGGACCTCCTTGTTTGGCATGTACTTGAGCTTGGGTATGCGTATACTGCTGTGGCCTTTGTTGCTGGTATACATGAGATTGGGTCGGCAAAGGCCCCAGACCCTGGTTCTGCGGAGCCGGCACTGGAGCCCTATACTATAGTCCTGCCAGAAAGACGATGATAAACTGGCTCTGTGTGGGCAAGATCCCACTCTGTGTCCTGGACTCCACAGGCTAAACATAATCCTTGTGCTCTGCGGCACTCAAAAAATACGTGCCCAGGTTTCCCACAATGAGAATACCCTACTGAAGAATATGTCCTCTGCTGCTGGGGTCGGGTTGGTGCTGTTTGCTGGACCAAGCATGTTGATACGGGCCTCCTCGAAGATCCAATGGTTAAGGCCCTAACTTCCGGGGCTGGTGCTGAAGACTGGTAGTAAGAACCTCTTGAGGTGTGGGTCCTCTTCTTTCCTCCAATTCTATCCACAATTCTTTGGGTGGTATACTCATGCCTCTTTGCTGCCCTTAATATGGCATTGAAAGTCTGGAACTCTTGTTGTTCTACTGTCAATATAATCTACAGGTGAAGTTCCTGTTGGAACCTCCTAGCTTTATCCAATTCGGTCGCCACCAAGGTGGGAGCAAACCAACTTAGCTTGCAGAACTTTGTCGCATAGCTGTCGACAGTCCTGCCTATCTGCTTTAAGTTGTTAAACCTTTGTTGAAGATCATAACACGATACCGTATCAAAGTACCTCATCTGGAACCTCTCCCTGAAGACAGCCCAAAGGACGGGTACTGTCAGAGAAATCATCTGTGCTGCCTACTGGTCTCGGGCTAAGTCTAGCGACTGCAGTCTAACTACTGATACTTGCTCTCTGTCAGGCACTCATGCTACCTCTAGGATAGGTTCAGTATCCTGAAGCCACACATCTGATGCAATCTCATCTTCGGTACCATAAAAATATGAGGGTTGGAGGCGCTTGAAGTTGTTTGCTGAGTTTGGGGCACGATATCCGCCTCTCTCTAAGGCCTCATGTACTGACTGGGTGAGAGCTTCACCCCATCGCTCTTGAGATGCTAGTAACTGCCTGATGATCCCCATCAGGGCTTTTGTATCACTTTCTGCATTAGGTGGTACCGACGGTACTGCCACTGCGGGTACAAATGGTGGTTATGGCTGGTCATATTGTTCTATATCTTGAGCCATCATGGACTCTGTTCGCCATTAAATTTGAAAGTCTTTAATAAAGAACTTGATTTAATCAACAAACTAAAGAGAGTAAAGAGAGGAGTCCTAAACAAATAGTCTAAGTACAAATTTTGTGTTATGTAGGGTGATGATGGAGGGTTAGGAGTGTAGCAACTCTCTTTACTCCATGGATGATCCGATGCGAAAGCTCTTCTCTCTTGCTCGAGTATAGATTCGCAGATAGCCAGCCCAATTTTTGTTCGGGTGTGGTACCCTACTATTTATAGTTATCCTGGGTGCGCATATGTTGGGCCGCATGGATGCTGGAGGGTGCCACGTGTCGCTTCATAACAGGGTGCTACTGTAACCGTGAGTAGGTCGAGCTACCAAATGGACGTTTGTTAGGATTTTTCGTTGCTAAATATCTTGGTGGTTCTCGACCTTTGTGGACGTGACTTGGTCAACTTGACACATAGTCCGTACTTGGTTGGAGAGAATCACTCTTGTCGTAACAGCAAAATTTGGTCTTCATGGAATCTGAAACCCATGTGGCCAGAGATGTATGGGACGCATGGAGTCTAGGATGCGTGGAGCCAAAGACGCATGGACTGCATGGAGTTTGGAATGTGTGGAGCCAGAGATACATGGACGGCATGGAGTCTGGGACGCATGGGGCTAGAGACGCACGAGACCGTATGGAGTCTGCGACACATGGGACCATAGATGCACAGGACCGCATGGAGTCTGGGATGCATGGGGTGAGAGACGCATGGGACCGCATGGATTCTGGGACGCATGTGGCCAGAGACACACGGGACCACATAGAGTCTGGGATACATGGGGCCAGAAATACATAGACCACATAGAGTCTAATGAGGCCAATTATGCTTTACACACGGTGTTGCACATCCTTCGAGAGTAAAGTTTTGTGCTGACATGAGACTTTTGTTGTTTAATGCGTTAAGGTCTTTTGAGAAAGTAAGAAAATCTTTTTTGTCAGAATTCTGTGTCAGAGACGATCCTGCTGACGGGATGTCCCGTTAGGTCCTTTTGCGACCAAGCTCCTTTGGCTGATTGGGGATGCATGAATGTCACCTTTGTTTGGGTCGCAGCATGACTCTGTGGCCTGATTTGAACCTCTTTTTTGGGGGCGAATGGCTGTTGGCTTGTTAGGCCGCAGGGAGACTCTATGTCCTGATCTTTTCTGAGTTTTTATTTTTGTGGCGCAGGGTCGCATGGCTGTCGGATGCATGAACGCGTGCTGCCAAGCTGGCATTTTTAAGGCTTAGCTCAACCATTTTGGGAAGTTTAACCGCCTTCTTGTAGACTTCTTGGGAACTTAACCGTTGGTTTCATGCAGACTTTTCGGAAGCCAAGCCGTCGGATTTGTCCTTTTTAGGTTCATCATTGCAATTATTACTGTCACGCGAACCATCACTTTCTTTTATAAATACCACTGTCGTGGTCCGTAGTGTTCCAGTTCATGAAATATGTCGTTCAAAGGAGATTCTAGTTGGGAACCCTGGCCACCCGTCTTACTTCCTCATTATCTCCTCCCTGCTATGTCTCAGTGCTCGGCTATCAGAGGGTCCAGACTTGGAGGGCCTCGTGAGGGATAAGCTTTTGGTTCTTCGCTGGTTGTCATGGCATTTTGCATGGACGAAGGGTACTGCATGATGGTGAGTTGCCTACAGCTAAAATCTTTATGTCCTGGTTGGGATTTTCTTTGGAGGCCCTTGCTCAGACTCTAGAGTCTACTCCGAACTTTGCGTTACTGACCATAACTCCAGAGGAGAGGGAAACATTAGAATAGAGGGAAGGAGTGCGCCACCAATTTTATCGTGCGGGCATACGCTCGCTCCCGGATGTTGCAGATGTGCTTCGTGAGGCTTGCGGCTCTTTTTTCTGATTGCGTATTCCTCTCTTTATTTTTTATTTTGTGTGGCCTTGATGGCTACATATTGTAACCCCCCTTTTGTAAAATAAACTTTTTATTTTTTTATCAATATTTTTTTATGCGGCCCTCGTATTCTGAGGATGATCAGGCCGCATGAGGGCCACCTATGCGGTTGGCTGTTCTGGTCGCATAGGTCCCGTATGGCTCCTATGCGGTTTACTTTCATGTTGGGGGTGCATGAGCTCTTATGCGACCTACAAATTTTTATGCTTCTACAAGACCCCTTTTAAAGTTTCTAGAACTGGCCAGTTTGGAATACTTTTAATAAAAAGTATGACTGAGTTTTGGCCGCATATGAGTGACATGCCGCATAGTTAATCCTGTCATACTGTCAGATTATTAAATGAGTGGATTTGCTCAATCTTTTGATCGGATCTCTCCGGATTCTGAGCTATCCCTTGGCACGGGGCTTGGGGCATCGGTTTCTAAGGAGATTAGGGTGGATCGCGAGAATCGAGATCCCAGGTTCATCCTCATTAACCGTTGGGCTTATTGTCTCGATCTTCCCACGCATTATTGAAGCCTATAAATAGGCGGCCAGGAGAGAGAGAACTTTATCCCCTCGCTTCCTTTCCCCTTTTCTCCTATGGGGGATACCGAAGGCTGCGACTCTCCTCGCCGAAGAGTTTATCAGGGGTGATCTTGATCCGTGGCCTCCTGATCTGGATATTTTGCTGTGAGGTAGGGTAGTACCGCCCTTCTCATACTGGGCTGTGAAGGACACAGAGTCACCAGTACACCGTCTTACTGTAGGAGACTTGTATTGGACATGCGCATACCTCTTTACAGAGTTCTGTCGTGTGGACGAGTACTCCTCTCCCAAGCTTTGGCGTTGCCACATTGGTTGAGGGCATTTGCTTTCATGCCCGTAAAGGTTTATCTCTGGCTCGACCGCATGAATGAGATCCTCTTGCTCGTGCGTGCAGACTCGGTCGTGTGCCACTGCGGCCGGGCAGCAGTATGCGGCAGTTGTGTCTTTATGCGATCTTCGTTGCGACTGATGCATGTCTTCTTTTTACAGGTTCTGACCTTGCTCATGATGCTCATGATGGAGAATGGAAGAATATCATAACACCCGTCATTCGAAGAGAATGTCACCCTTATGCGGCAGTTCCTCGTCAAGAACTAATCTAGGAGACGAGGATGGTTCGCCGAGGACTCATCCCGGAGACGAGGATGGTTTAGCAAGGTTTGACCTAGGAGATGAGGATGAACATCCTGCGTCACGCGCTGAGTCATCCTTGTTCATGCAGCGTGCTAGCTGTATTTCTTCTTTCTATGCGGCTTGCTACCGTCTGGGGGCTTGTGGCGGCAATGATAAGATTTGGATTAATTACGATTCCTGTCGTCTGTCTTCCTGCCTGTTTGTAGAGCATCTGCTCCTGCTCTTTCTTTTCTACACGTCAGTATGGATTTCTTTCTGTATACTAAGATTTGCACTGTTGAGTGGTGAGCCAAAAAGCATTGAGCTCTGCTGTTGGGCCCACTTGTGTCCGTGGCAGAAACAACACGGGGGTGCCTTTTAATGGAAGATGTTCTCGTTGGCGAGAACTCATAGAAACCCTTAAAAGGGATTTCCATCATATGTACTCAAGACCTTGAATATTAATAAAAACCCTTGAAATGTAATGAATTTTTATCATATGTACTCATGATCTTGAATAAAAGTTTTTCCTTTTCCGGAACTTTTTCCTGCATTTGTCGTATTGTGTATGAATTCTATGTGATATTTGGATATTGTACTAGAGGAAATATGGATGTAGTACAATACCGTAGTTTGCTAAGGACATCCCGCTGGGGGACTTTTGGTGGACTTATTATTTATTGCACACGTTGAGTACAAATAATAAGTTTAAAAATAATCCCGATCAGAGGTAATATGGACGTTATAGGTTTTGTTGACCCATTACTTTTTGCGCACATTTGTGTAAGTAATAGATTTGGAAGAAGCCCTGCCAGAGGTAATATGGACGTAGCAGTTTTTGTGGACTTAACACCGCTGGTATACCTTGGCGAGTACGAGTGATAAGTGGAGATGACAATCGATATCCGAGATAATATGGAAGTGATGATCGATAGGCAAGACCCTAAAAGTTCGCTCAGAGGTAATATGGACATGGCAAACTCAACCGGAAGAGATATTAGGACGATAGTTCAGAGGTGACGTAGACGTGAGCTGATCGATAGTCATACCGAGAGGTTAGGTACGATCCTGATATTTTCGTAGAATAAGAATGAAGTGTGCCAGAGGTAGTATGGGTGTGGTTGTTTGCTTCCATTGAGAAAATCCTGCTAGGTGACTCTTGGTGGACTTATTACTTGTAGTGCACGTTGAGTAAAAAAAATTAATTCAACAATAATTCCTATAAGAGGTAATATGGACGTGATAGGTTTTGTGGACCCATTACTTCTTGCGCACGTTTGTGCAAGTAATAGGTTTGAGACAAGCCCTACCAGAGGTAATATGGAAGTGACCGTTTTTGTGGACTTAACACCGCTGGTGTCCCTTGGTGAGTACGGGTGATATGTGGGGATGACAATCGATATCAGAGATAATGTGGAAGTGATAATCGATAGCCAAGACTCGAGAAGTTCGCTCAGAGGTAATATGGACATGGCAAACTTAGCCGGGGAGAGATGTTAGGATGATAGTTCAGAGGTGACGTAGACATAAGATGATCGATAGTCATACCGAGAGGTTAGGTACGATCCCGATATTTTCATAGAAGGAGAAGGAAGTGGGCCAGAGGTAGTATGGATGTTGATATTTGCTTCCATTGAGAAAATCCCACTGGGGGACTCTTGGTGGACTTATTACTTGTAGCGCACGTTGAGAGAATCACTCTTGTCATAACAGCAAGATTTGGTCTTCATGGAGTCTGAAATCCATGTAGCCAGAGATGCGTGGGATGCATGGAGTCTGGGACACGTGGAGCTAGAGATGCATGGACCGCATGGAGTCTAGTATGCATGAAGCCAGAGACGCATTGGACCGCATGGAGTCTGGAACGCATGGGACCAGAGATGCACGGGACCGCATGGAGTCTGGGATGCGTTGAGCCAGAGACGCATGGACCGCATGGAGTCTGGGAGGGATGGGGCCAGAGACGCATGGGACCACATGAATTCTGGGACGCATGGGGCCAGAGACACACGGGACCTCATAGAGTCTGGGACGCATGGTGCCAGGGATGCATGGGATCATATAGATTCTGGGATATATGGGACCATAGATGCATGGACCGCATGGAGTCGCATGAGGCCGGTTGTGCTGTACACGCAGTGTCGCATATCCTTCGAGAGTGAAGTTATATGCTGACGTGAGACTTTTGTTGTTTATTGTGTTAAGGTCTTTTGAGGAAATTATAAAATTATTTTTGTGAGGATTCTGTGTCAGAGATGATCCTGTTGATGGGATGCCCCGTTAGGTCCTTCTGCGGCCAAGCTGCTTTGGCTGATTGGGACGCATGGATGTCGCCTTTGTCTGGGTCGCATCATGACTTCACGGCCTAATTTGAGCCTCCTTTTGGGGGTGCATGGTTGTTGGCTTATTGGACCGCAGGAAGACTCTGCGGTCTGATCTCTTCTGAGTTTTTGTTTTTGTGGCGCAGGGTCGCATGGCTGTCGGATGCATGGCATTTTAAGGCTTGGCTCAACCATTTTGGAAAGCTTAACCGCCTTCTTGCATACTTTTTGGGAACTTAACCGTTGGTTGCATGCAGACTTTTCGAAAGCCAAGCCAAACCATCATATTCGTCTTTTCTAGGTTCATTATTGTAATTATTGCTGTCACGCGAACCGTCGTTTTCTTTTATAAATACCACTGCCGTTGTCCGTCGTGTTCTATTTCGTGAAAAATATCGTCCAAGGGAGATTATAGTTGGGAACCCTGGCCACCCACCTTGCTTCCTCGTTGTCTCCTCCCTGCTACGTCTCAGTGCTAGGGTATCGGAGGGTCCGAACTTAGAGGGTCTAGTGAGGGACGAGCTTTTGGTTCTCCGCCGGTTGTCATGGCATTTCTGCCTGGACGGAGGGCATGCGATGGTGGTGAGTTGCCTGCGGCTGAAAGCTTTCTGTCCTAGTTGGGATTGTCTTTGGAGGCTCTTGCTCGGCCTCTAGAGTCCACTCCAAACTTTGCATTGTTGCCCGTAACTCCAGAAGAGAGGGAGACGTTGGAATGGTGGGAAGGAGTGCGCTGCCAATTTTATCGTGCGGGCATACACTCGCTCCCGAATATTGCGGATGTGCTTCGTGAGGCTTACGACTCTTTTATCTGATCGCGTCTTCCTCTCTTTGTTTTCATTTTGTATGGGCCTTGATGGCTACATATTGTAACCCCCCTTTTTGCAAAATAAACTTTTTGTTTTGTTTTGATTAATATTTCTTGTATTCGACCCTCGTATTCTGAGGATGATCAGGCCGCATGAGGGCCACCTTTGCGGTTGGTTGTTCTGGTCGTATAGGTCCCGTTCGGCTCCTATACGGTTTGCTTTCATGTTGGAGGTGCATGAGCTCTTATGCGGCCAGCATAATTTTCACGCTTCTATAGACTCTGTTTTAGAATATTGCGGCTGAACAGCAAATAGATGCTGACCGGCCGGTGGTCGTCCTGCTATCGGTAAAACTCTAGCTGGCTGATCAGAAGGACCAGGAACTGTGTCCCTGAAAGAGAATTCTAGGATCAAATCGGAAGGACATGATAGATCGAGGATCAAAGAAGATGTTGAATCAAGATTTCTGGGATACAAATTCGATGCTGGAGGAGATCACGGAGTAGCATTATTAAGATATCTAAACAATGATAAACCCCCACACTTCTAAATTTTTAGACCAGCATAGACCACCACTTCAACTGTGTCACGCCCTTAAATCAGAATATTGGAGAGTGGGGGCGGACAAAGCCAGATATGTATACCAGAGTATTCTATACCGCGAGATACGGTCACGACTGTCTAGACATGTGAGTGTTTACTCTACAATGCAACAGGCATTCCTGGGTCAAGAGTCCTAGTTGTCTCAATCTCAAGCAAGCAACAAGTTACAAGAAGCATAATCACCAAACATATAATAGTAAGGCATCCCAAACTATACATACATAGATGATCATTAAGCTAGTTACCCAAAATAAAGAACTAGCAGAGTACAATATTATATGATCAGCTCAAGCTATAGTCTAGAATATTCTTTACATGTAGGCCCGCATGCTAGAATGTCAAATACCAAAATACGAGCTAAATACGTGCTCGGTAGATAAATGCCTCAAAAGTATAAGTACGAGATCAGGTGGGGGATGAAGAAGAAATCCACTCAAGTCCTCGGGTGCTCCTGGTGTTCACCATCTGGAGGCGGAAAGTACGAAAGATCCTGCGGTGTTGCTCCAAATTCTGGCCATACAAAACTAGTGGGGTCAGACCCCAAAAATAGCATGTACCACAAGGGACCAACTTAGGAACTAAAACTAGCATGTAAACATTAAATAACATAAGGAAATATAAATAAGAGCAATATGTAAATAAGCAGTTTAAGCAGTTTCAGGAATCAGTAACGGGTATAGTTCAGATTAGTAGCTGGATGATCCAAGACAAGACAAGACTAGAAAACACGCAATCATAGCCAATCATGACCTACAGCTTACTACCATTAACTAACTAGGGCTATCACAATCCTGGTTACTAACAAATGCAGTTGAGATTCCATACAGCCATATGTCCTGCAGACTATCCGGGTTATCCTGACGTAATAATACATAGCCTAGATTAATTTAAGTATATAATATTTTACTGATAGATTGCAACACTCGACGGTGTGCTAGAAGTGTGGCCCTCTCGACAGAGAACTCCAAACCCATCAGGTGTTGCTGGAATACCGGGATTGCATGTAGCCAAGAAATCTCTCACTACCAGAATAAGTCAAATTAGCGATGTAAAGAAACGTCGCTAAATGGCTAAAAAATATCGCTAAATAAATTTAGCGACGTAATTAGCGACATTTTGTTGAAGTCACCTTTAAACTAGTCGCTGACAGAAAAACGTCGTCAAACATCGCTATTCTGATGTTTTCTAGCGACGTATATGCATCCCTATATTAGCGACGTTTAGCGACGCAACGTTGCTAAATTAGCGACGTGTATTTTTGTCGCTATATGTCGCTAAATTAGCGACATAGATAGCAACATTTATAGCGACGTAAATAGCGACTTTTATAGCGTCGTATATGCGAATCATTTAGCGAGATTGTGCGACTAATTTAGCAACATTATTATGACCTGGCAATACTGCCATGTCAGCAATCTGCGACGGACAGCGACGTGTGTAGCGACGAATTTAGCGACGTATATAGTGTAAAACTCCTATCCCTAAAAATCGTATATATCCTTTTAATTATTAATTATTAATTTAATTGTAGTAATTAGTGACTAATTAGGAGAAATAGATTTTTAATAATTTTTATTTTAGGTGTTGGAGCACTTAGAGGACTTATGGGACCATTAGGAATTTTTCGGAATTTATTTCATGTAGGAGACCCCTTGAGCAGTTATTAGCTTAACGGTGTGCATTATTATAATCTAGAATTTTTCTTATGAGTATATATATATATATATGTATATATATATATATATATATATATATATATATATATATATATACATGTATATATATTTAATAGAAAAGGAAAAGATTAAGAAAAGAAAAGAAATTAATATAAAATAATAATAATATTAACTAATAACAATCCAACTACAAAGCAAACCATTACAACTATAAGAAAACCATTCCAACAGCCAATACCCGCCCATCCTAGCCAATTGTGAGCCTTGCAATTACACAGCAAGTATTGTCACGACCCGCACCCGGATATTCGGGCATGAGTGCATGGGCACGTCCAGCCTACGCCGTAGTGTCGGCGGTAGTACGCTGTCTAGGTCATTTTCTGGAGTCCAAAAAGCATCTATCTCATCCACAGTAATGAACATGTAAGAATAATCACAGAAAAAAATGCTAAGATTTCATAATATTTAATCTGTGACAACTAAACCACAGTTAATACAAGCCAGAAGGTAAATCGGGGACAAACCCGAGTATGTGCTGAAAGGAAAAAATAATAACTAACTGGCTACTCCTCCTCAAAGGCAGTCTCCGGAGTGGGAACCGGCTCCTCGATGTGTCACCTGCTAACTCATAGGGGCCATAATAGGTAGGGCAAAGTCCTCATCATCGCCTAAAACAACGGATCCAGTCAGGAAAGGAGCAAAGTACACAGTGCACAACAAGATTTAACTAAATATGTGTGACAGGTAGAAAATAACTGACTAATCATCATGGTGAGAATATGCATAAGTAAGTAGTAGAATTTACTGGGGAAATGATGCTATAAATCTGGATTATAAGTAAAACAGGATTAATTGCTATAAACCAGGGCATGAGTAACTCAGGAATGATAGGACAAATGTAACTGTGACAGAACAACAGGAACTACGACAAGACAAGAAACTATGTGTGTGAACTTGTGTATTTAGAATACCTAGTTGGCATGTAGGGGTTTATAGGGTTAAACCGGCCGTCGTAGACGGCTATTAATCACGAATAATCGAGATCCGGCTGATGGACAGTCGTGTACCAACAGCTATTAAACATGGCAAGAGTCAGGGTAACTACATGCCTTTCAGTATTCTCCCACCCGACACGAAAACAAGACATGAAATACAATATTCAAGACATGAAATTCAACATTTCTAACACTAGGTGTAAACATCAAGGGTACATGTAAGGCAGGGAATTAACTATCACAATATAAAGATTAAACTTGAAGTACAGGTACTTGCCTTTGTTTGGATCCGATTAATAGGTCTTGGGGGAAAATATCCAGAGATGAGTCCAAATGCTGAAATAAACATCACCATCACGCTCAGAAGATGTCAAATAGCTAGAAACGCCTGTCCTTGGGTCCAATTTGGAGACAAGGACAAAAACGGCAGTTTCGGGTCAAAACGGGGTCCGCCGTTGGGCCCGCTTTGCACCGAAAAATACGTCCTGGTCAAGGGTCTCCAAATTCACCAAACTTAGTATCAACAGGTCAGGAACACTGATACGAATCCAACGGAACTTCCAGATTTGGATTCCGATGAGCCGAACACAAAATCGCCCGTCGAGCGGGGCCTGTGGGGCCCACGACACGCGATTTCGTCAACGTTCTCAGAATCGAACCAAACTTGACCCACAGGACCAGCGTATCGCTACGAGTCCGATGGCGCAAGTTTCGTCTCGATCTGACGAGTGTGCACGAAGTTAGGGTGAATTACAGAAAAGCTGGATACGGGGCGATGTCCGCGGATACGCGTTGATTCCGGTGTGCACGCACACCCGAATCAGCTTCTGCGAAATCTCACACGTCCGTATCGACGGGGCGCTCGTGTCTGTGAAGACCGCGCACGACCAAGTCTTCCCGTTTGGCGGGGCGTACTCGGTTCCGGGGTGAAACAGGGTCTGGTTTTTCCTATTTTTGGATCGCGGTGTGCGATCACCACAGGACGCGATGCCCCGAACAGTTTGTCCGGACACCGAGAGGGTTACACAGGCTTCCCAACGCAATTTACAGAATTGAAAACAGAGCTACGAGGTGAAAGTTACACGCACCTGAACTGGGTCGAAAAACCAGACAAAATCGTGTCCGACACGACACAGGACACTGTGTCCTGTGTCCCCGTGTCCGATTGGAAACTTTAGGGTTAGGGTTAGGGCTTGAGAGCTTCGGCGGAGGGGCGGCCAAGGCGGCGCCGCTGCACGGCGGGTCGAGGCGGAGACGGGCGGAGCCGCGCGGGAGGCGGCCGGAGCTGGGCTCGGGTGCGGTGCTGCGGGCTGTCGGCTGCTGCGGGGGAGGAGGAAAGAGGAGGAGAGGGAGGTGGCCGTGGCGGCGTTGGCGGCGAGTGGAGGAGCGACGTCGACGGGGGTCCGTGGCGGTGGGGGTCGACGCAGGGGGGTATTTAAAGGCTGGGGAGGAAGTCGTGGCCGAGGGGTGGCCGAGGGGTGGCCGAGTGAGGCGGGGGGGACGTGGCGGAGGAGTCGGGGCCGAGGCGAGGGGCGCGGGCGGGGGCTCCGGCGAAGCGGCCGGCGGAGGAATCGGGCCAGGCGCGGGTCGTGCGGGGGCTAGGGTTCGTGGGGGAGAAGCGGGTCGGGTGCGGGTCGGGTTCGGTCGGGCGGACCCGACCCGACCCGACCCGATAGGGCGAGCGGGCTGAGCGGGTTTGGGCCGGTTGGGCCGGGGCTATGTGGGCTGGGCTGGAATAGTTATAAATAAATAATAATAATAATAATAATAATAATAATAATAATAATAATAATAATAATAATAATAATAATAATAATAATAATAAATGGTTAAATAAATAAATTAATTAATTAATTAATTTTTAGGTAATTAAAAATAGGTCTGGGGTCCAATAAATTCCAGAAAAATTACCCTAAGTCCAGTTTTCCATTTTACACCCAAAAATATTATTTTTATAATATTTTAATGTTATTTATTATCAATTAAAAATCAGTTAATAATTAGAACCCTGATTTTAATCACAGAAAATTCCCAGAAAATTCCAGAAAATTACTAAAAATCCAATTTTAATATTTTTTGAAAAATCAGGGGCTTACAATCTACCCAACTTATAAAATTTTGTCCTCGAAATTTAAAATTAAGCCATAATGTGTTAACCCTTCATGTATATCAATTGCAATCTCCTTGCGGTAAATTAAATCCAAATCATGTCCACTGCAATCCTTTCATGATTTAAGATGACTACTTGTTTCAATCAAAATTCAACCTATGGTTATTACTTCTTACTTCCTCAAATTATCCACAAGCAGATTTTTAATTTTTAGTCCATATAGTATTTTCAAGATGACCTTGCCTCACGATTCAAATTATCATAATTCCTCTAGAAGTGATTCGAGTCCAACAATGTTTGTATGTTTCAGCCCTTTTAAATTACATTCACATCCTCAATATTCCAACTAGGTAGTCCAACCATCAACTTTTAAATTCTTAATTTAAATCATCAAATTGAAAAAATAATTTAAGTGTAGTCCACCAATGTTCAAGTCTGAATTACATCCTCTAAATTCAAGTTGACGATTTTACTCTCATTATTCAAAATTAAATCATGTACCTAGGATGTAACTATTGGGTCCTCGATATCAATTCATTAATCATCTTAGTCACTCCTCTAAATTTTCAAAATTATAAAGGCTTGCTTCTTTCAATCTAACCTTACTCGGTCACAATCCAAAGGACATTCCTCTCGAGTTGACAACTGCATTGCTACCCAACTTAGAGTTTACCCATTCATCACAAAAGACCATATACTCTAAGAAAATAATCCTTAATATGTTTACTTATGTCATTCACTCCTCGAACTTCAATGCCGATCATATCACATATGATATGTCCTCAATTACGAAAGTTTAATCCTCAAGTATGTGATCGACCTATGTGGCATATCCAGTACTATCTATGTATCCAACTTATACCAAGCACATGATTTCGTCTTTCCAAAATAAGGGAAGACGAGGATCAATAATAAAGAGTTTAAGGGTGGGGTGATATAACAGAAGTATAGGGATCAAGGCGTTTAAAGAATTCTAGTGGGATTTGTCAGGCGGTTATGGATTGAGGTTCTATTCTGGTAGTCATTTATTCGCATGCTCGTATTAGTTTAGTTATATAACTGATACGATATGCTCAGCATGTCTAGGTCAAGTATATTTGTCTACTAATCACTACGTATCTCAATCCACGTAAAGTAGTCGTGCGAAGTGCGAATCAAAATGCACTAAGGTTGATCAGACCGTAATACACTGATTCTGAACAGACACTTGTATTAGTGTACGCGTCCAATAATACACGTGTCATGAACAAGCCTGATAAAGAGTAAGCTTGCAAAACTAGGCTATAGAATAGCAGCATAAACAAAGTACATCAAAATTAAGTGCGCTAGATGATGATGAAAGGAGGTACAAAATTTAAATTCACATAATAAGCAAAATAACAGAAGACTCTACAATTATCAGATATAAAACATACCAGGTTATTAGCAAGTTTAAAATTACTAGGTTGGGGCTGAGGTCATGAACCAGTAGGCACAAGCTAAAATAATACTAGAAAACGGTATCTACGAATCACTTACGTGCATTAGTGACTCTAAGAGTCTGCACGTTCTCCACGGTCATCGCGTAAGTTTGTCCGTGTTCTTGGAGCAGCTGCACAGTCCCTCACTCGATGTGCTGCTGATCCACAAAATAGACAGACACCTAGCCTCTTTCTACAATCCTTCCAAATATGACCTTGTTTTCGACAATAGCCACAAATGGGAGCTCGTTGGTTCTGCCCTTGGGTTGGATTCATCTGTGGTCGCTTTGCAACCCTTGCCCGCGACCCCTTGCCCGCGGCTAGCAACCCGACTCCCCTCTCTCCCTATATATATATATATATATATATATATATATATATATAATTTTATTTCTCTAAAACCCTAATCTAATTATCCAGACTCTCCCTCTTCCCATCTAGACCTAGAAAGCGCCTCCACCGCAGCCGGAGAACCCCGCCAGACCGTCCAAACAAATCCCGACGACCGCGACCCCGCGCACTGCAGATTCTCACAGCGAGGTACCTGTGTTCCGGAGTTATTTTCCGTCGACTCGCTCAACCAAACGCCACCCCGTCTTTACCGATATGCTCACCCCTTAACCCTCTTCCATATATGTATGATAGTAGACCTCGAACAACACGAAACCCTAGGCAAAAATAGCGCCAAAGTTGGCAGAAACAGACCGAATTCTGGGATCGCAGAAAACTGCGGTGATCACCCATGTTTCGGAGTTCGTATCTCCCACCACAGAGATTCGAATTCGATGATTCTTTTTGGTATGCGTAGACCACTTGACCTAGTTTAATTTCTGTTAAATAACCTTAGATTATTAACTGCTGTAGACAGAATTAAATTCGTTGGAAAACCCCGTAAACCCACTTTTCTTAGATTTCCAAAAGTTGTGAAACGGAGCACGCCCCGCCAAATGGGACCGCCCTACCGTGTACCAAGTGTACCGAACGGTGCGTGCAGCATAACCGAAAACGTAAAAATTTGTAGAAACTGATTGGAACGCATGTGCGCGCTGAAATCAGCCATTATCCGCGGACACACCCTGTGTCGTAACTTTTGTGGAAGTCGCGCGCATTTTGTGCACGCACGTCATATTACGACGAAACTTGTGTCACTGGACTCGTGATAACACGCTGGTCCTATGACCCAATTTTCATACAATTCTGAGACAGTTGACCAAGTCGCCAATTGGCGGGCCCTTCGGTTGACTTTTTGGACGAAATTGTGTTCGGTCCATCGGAATCCATATTTGGACATACCGTTGTGTTCGTATTGACATTTAGAGTTTTTTGACCTATAATTTGCCCCATTTAGAGACTGTTATCCTTGGCACACTTTTCGGTGCAAAGTGGGCCACACGTGGACCCCACTTTTATCCAAAATTACCGTTTTGCTCCTGTGTCCAAATTGGACGAAAGAGAAGTACTTTTTAGCTATTTTGCTTATTCTGGGAACGTTGGTGACATCTATTTCAGCATCCAGAGATATTTGTTCGGAGATTATAGCTTCTGATCCTGTGTGCTTGACTTCTGGACAGTACATCTTGCAGCTTTCTTACCAGGCAAGATACCTTGCCAAATTGCTTACAGTATTTTGCATGCTTAGTATATTTTTGTATATTTATTGCATTTCTGTTTATTTATTGCATGTGTAGTTTCTTTCAGTCATTACTATATATTAGATATGTTGACACACACTTGACACTTAGTATCATAGAGGACAATCAGTAGGCGTATGGGCTTTAACCACTCTGGTAAACCGTAGTAACTAGCATGCACTATGGTGGTCGTGTCCGATGGTCGCTACCCTCGAGGTATGTCGATTGATGGAGTCCGAGGGTCGCTACCCCAGAGGTATGTCGGCTGATGATGTCCACTGACGAGTGTATGAGTTGTGAGGATTAGATCGAGTAGCCTACCCTTGCCCTTACGTCAAAAAGTTGTCCTCATTTGCATTCATATAGATTGTCTTATACAGCGTACTTATATATTTTCAAATATTATGCATGTTTACTGTAGTCAAATTGGCTTGCTTCTATGTATCTTGTTACGTCCCTCTGAGGACCTGGTCCCTTTCCAGGTGTATCTGTTCTTGAGTATTTACAGGAGCGCAGATTTGGATGGTTACATATGTTTCGTGGATGTCTTCTCTCCGAGCCCCATGATTGTTAGCTGGTATTCCTATATTGTGTTTATTGTGTTATACTTTTTCATTCGAGTTGGTAGTGGATTTGTTTCCATCCAACTATCATCTTTGGATACTTCTTATTGAGATCTAGTTATATAGATGTTGGTTATTTATTTATATTGATTTTCTGTGGATGAGATTTAGATTATACCATTTGACTTGTGACATATATTTATACCACTTGTGGATTGACATTCATATTAAAACGTACGTGTGGATTTTGGTTAATATATATTGGAGTTACCATATCCATGCGGCTGGCATGCTTACGTATCCTAGTCCTACGTATTTTTGGGACTGGGGCAAGACATGTTTTTATGGTGGCCCATGCAGGTCAAGAGCATATTGTCTCGGTTACGTTATTGTACCGAACAAGCCTGCACCTAGGAATAGAGTATAGGATCTCATCCACAATTGACTATGATTCGCTCTCCTTCCAATCCATTCTGTCTAAATAATTGTATCATGCTTGACTCATGTGCTTTCCTAATAGTTCCTTGAGTATAGGCCCCTTCTAGAGTATAGCCCCCTCCTATGACCAAAAATCATAGGTCTGAAACACAAACAATCAATAAACGGTCCTAACTAGGACTACTACGGATTTGCAGGTGTCACGCCCCAGTCCCAAAATATCGAGGGACCGGATACGTGGCAATGGCCAGCAGCACACACCGATGGACAAACCCAATTTAATGGATCCATCGGGGCATACTTAAGCTGTAATATAACAATAAATAGGTACAATGATATAAGTCACAGTCTACACTAATCTCATCCACAACCGATAATCCAGATCAAATGCCAAAATAATGCAAGTAAATATAAACTAACAAGTCTCAATAAAAGTGTCTCGGGGAACAGTCCGAGTACAAGTCTGATACATCAATGAAATAGACTGAAAGTAAATAACTAGAAACTGAAATAAATGAGTATCTCAAGCCAATACTCAAGAGAAGTCCTCTGGTACGATCTCGTCCTCAGATCCTGGTTCTGCTCCAATGTAGGCACCTGCTCCTGCTATTGCTAATGCTCCGGTCCCGTATACCTCGGGATAGATCTCGTCAACTAATCCTGGGGACATAATCCGGATCCAAGTCCTCAGGGGACATAGCAAGGTACAAGAAAGCTCATGCCAAAATAAATACAGTGCAGCAATAAATGAACAATAGGGTAAATAAATAACCAGCTAAGTGATATGCAAGTGAGAACATTATTCCATACTCGGGCTGAGACTACTACAGGATCAGTGTCGGAGAAACCCATAGCAGTATTTTCTCGAAGGGCTAGAACTGGTGCCATAGCTCTGTGTCAGAGACTAAGACACATCCAGATGTCAATATATAATATAATATAATCAGCCTTTCATATGGTAATACTCTCCCCACCCAATGAAATCTCACGTCTCATGTCCATGACACGCAGGATCAAGACTAATGTAACAAGTCCGAATATAATCTAAGCATGTAAACTGTGTATGTCATAACCTGTATCCTACACAGAATCACCATGAATATCTCAGGAAGATTCTGTCTTATGAATAGTGTCAAGTGTCCTGGATATAATGTACTTGATAAGACAAGTACGAGAATGTAAAGTGTCACGAATGTCCATCTCTAGATGATAGTACCCAACACCGCGTACGGTGTTGGCACCCGACTGATAATCGGACACTAAGTACGTCACACGGTCCTAGGTTAAGCATGCACAGCAATATAATTAAGCAAGGAAAATATGTAACAATACTGCAAAGTTTGACAAGGTACACTTGCCTGGAGTCCTGACTCCAACTGTAGCTCTGGTCTCAGTGTGATCTGCAGGTACTACTCCGGTTGCTGAAATAAACATCACCATTAGATTCAAAAAATATCAAATAGCTAGAAATGCCTGTCCTTACGTCCAATTTGGACACAGGGGCAAAAATGACATCTCCGGGCGAAAACGGGGTCCCGATGTGGGCCACTTTGTACCGAAAACTGCGTCAGGGTCAAAGGTCTCCAAATTCCTCAAACTCAGTGTCTATAAGTCAGGAACGATGATACAAACCTTATGGAACTTGCAGAATTGGATTCTGATGAGCCGATCACAAAATCGCCCGTCAAGTGGGGCCTATGGGGCCCACGATACGCGATTCTGTTAACGTTCTCAGGATCGAACCAAACTTGGGTCACAGGACCAGCGTATTGCTACGAGTCCGATGGCGCAAGTTTTGTCTCGATCCGACGTGTGTACACAAAGTTATAGCGTATTCCAGAACCGACGGATACGGGGCGGTGTCGGCGGATACGCGTTGATTCCGGTGTGCACGCACATCCAAATCAACTTCTGCGAAATCCCGCACGTCCGTATCGACGTCGTGCACGTTTCGGTAAAGATCGCGTGCGACCAAGTTGTCCCGTTTGGCAGGGCGCACTCAGTTTCGGGGTAAAACGGGGTGTTGGTTTTCCTGTTTTTGGATCGCGGTTTGCGATCACCACAGGACGCGATGCACTGAGCGGGTTGCACGGGCACCGAGAGGGTCACACAGTCTACGCGACGCAACTGACGAAATCGAAAATGGGGTAACGAGGAGAGAGATACGCGTACCTGAACAGGGTTCAAAAAACCTAAAATATCCCGTGTCTGACACGACGTGAAGGGCCGTGTCCGGATCCGAATCCTAGGGTTAGGGTTTGGGAAACTGGGCGACGGCCGGAGCTGGGCGACGCTGCGGTGAGGGAGGCCGGCCGGAGGAGGCTGGGGTGGCGCCGACGAGGCTGGGCGGAGGCGGCGGCGCTGAGCGGCACGGTGGGCCGGAGTCGGGCTCGGGGCGATCTGGGACGGGTGGAGGTGTCGGGCTTTGGGACGGAGGGTGATCGACGGCTGGGAGGGTGGTACTAGGAGATGGGCGGCCGGTGCTGCGGGTTGACGGAGGCGGAGGGGACTGGGACACGAGGCGGAGGGGAGTCGGGGCTAGGTCGGAGGATCGGGTGTCGTCGAGTTGGGGAGAGGCGGAGGAAGGAGGAGGAAGAAATGTGGGGTCGGCCGTCGACTAGGGTTCAGGGCAGGGAACAGCGGGGAGTTCGGTTCAGATGGCTGCGGCGGCGTGCTGGCTGGGGTCGTCGGCGGCGACGAGGTAATACAGCGAAGAGAGGGAGAGATAGTTGCGGCGCGGCGGGGCACGGATCCCGAGGGGGTTAAATATCCGTGCCGCCGGGTCGGAACAGTGTTTCCGACCCGTTAGAGAATTAAGGTTCGGTGGATTCGGGTCCGGGTCGGGTCGCGGGTTGGGCAGACCCGATCCGACCCGTTAAGGTCAGGGGTCCGGTCCAGTTTGGTTGGACCGGGTTCAACCCGGTTTGAACCCGGTTCAACCCGGTTTATTTTGGGTTTAAAATGGTTTAATTTATTTAATAGTTTTTAGGGCTTTATAAATGCTTCCGGAGTCCAATAAATCCGCAGAAAAATACCACATGTCCGGTTTTCTATTTTACACCATAAAATATTATTTTCATAATATTTTAATATGAATTAACCATAATTAAAAAATCATTTAATTACCAAAGGCCTAGGTTTAATTAAAGAAAAATTCTCGAAAAATTACGAAAAATCCAAATTAAAATTTTTGAAAAATCAGGGGGCTTACAGCAGGAGGATGACCACCGGCGCGTATGAAGGATAAGAACAGATCATACTGCTCCCGTAAAATCGACACCGATGTCGATGGAGAAGGCAGTGACGTTGGTGGAGTCTATGTCGATGTAGGCGCACCAGGAGGACGTATTCGCTCCAACTCTGCTAGTCGCTGGTTGTATGAATCCATGGTAGATAACAGCCTCGTACTGTTATGAACCATTGAATCTTGCATCATCGTCAGCCTCTCGCCCATGGATAGTTGTGATGCATGCAGCTCCATTATGCTGCTCTCTGTCGATGCTCTAAGATCAGCTGTCAAATTACGGAGCTCCATGATGCTGCGCTCGAGCATATCAAATCGTGCGATGAGCGTCGCTTCATCCTCCTATGGCTGGGACAGGGGCTGCTCCTCTATCCTTCGTAGCAACTCATCACGGAGAGACGCAATCTGATAGTCAATGGCCTCCTGGACTCGGGCCGATGACTGCGAGGGATGTGGGGAATACGCACTTGTCGGGGAGGCCCTAGATGACTGCGTCGCAACAAGGGTGCCATAGGATCCTGTACCGTAGTACGTACCCCTCTGGAGACCACCAGCGGCGGTCACCCATAGCTCTTCCACTGACGGAGCTGGAGAGGGCTTCGAGGAAGTACCAGCCTCTCCTGCTGTAGGTGCACACGCAGCCTAAGATACTCGGCCTAGAAAAGTTTGGATACACGATAATTGCCTAAGTTATATTAAAATTAGCACGAAGTAAAGTAATACTTACATAGGTCTGCGATGCCCTCTCATCAATGAGATTTCCGTTATTTCGATGGGTGGCCAGAAAGACGGTCACTATGTTTGCATCATCACCCCTTTGTACCTATTAAAAATATATTATTTAGTACTAAAATTAAATATTTTTTCCTACTACCAATTTATCGTACTTGCATTAAAATAATATATCTAAAATAAAAAAATATACCAAACGACAGAAATATTCCGTCAACGGAATTGAGCCACCACACCACTTTGCTGCCTTCCGCCTAGCCGCCTTGGCCTTCTCAAACCTTTTCTTGTACCTCGTATCGTCGAATCTAGCCCTCATCGCAGTCCACTGCTCAGGCGTGATCCAACCTTGGATCGGTTTTCCAATGTAATAACGAGCCTTCTGGTCATCCAGAGCATCACGGATAAGCTTGGCGGCAACGGCAGGTACATCTGTTCGATCAACTCGGTCCAGTACGGAGGATAGAAATACGTTTGCTACAATAAATAATTTAGTAAGTTATATAATATGCATACATTTGAGGATTTATATAATATACTTTTACCTTGAAGTGCGCAAACCAGAACGCCTTCTCTCCTCCGGAGCTTCAGAGTAGTTGATTCAAGGGACATCATAGTTGTTCCTCATAAAGAGGCCCAGGCGTCTCTGTACCGACGATGGACGATATCTATACAGAGATAATTATTTTGATCAAAAAAGTTAATATATGATGAATAAAGAAATACACAATATATATGATGCTAAACCATCTAATTGACTTACTTTGTACCGTTGGTCCAAATCTCTGTCCTCGTCTCCTCCGGAGGTGCGCATGGAGGATCTAGCTGATGCTGGGACAACGTCGGCTCGACCTCCTCCATATGCTCATCTGTCTCCATGGTTCCGTCAGTAGGAGAAACACTGAACGAGGGAGTACTATCAGGCCTGGAACTACTCATCCCAGGAGTGATGCCACGTAACGTCATCGCAGTCAGAGATGTGACTAATCGATATACTGGAGTACTAGGCGACGAGGTCCAAAACCAACTGCAGGCAGTACCGGAGGAGTACTCCGTCTACCTCGGGACCTGCTGAACCCTCCACGTCGTTCTATCATACCTGATAACAATATATGATGAATAAAGAAATACACAAATATATAGTACATTCTACAGTCAAAATATTATGTATATCTCACAGTATTCATAGAATTATACAGTAAATAACTAATGGTGTCACAAGTCTAAATGGATAGTACATTCTATAGGCAAAATATTTTATTTTCAATCATCTTCAAAAAATTTATCTTGTTCGCCTTCCTCGTCCTCCTCTTTCTTCTTATCTTCACCTTCATCTACTTCATCTTCGTCTTCCTCTTCGGATAATTCTACATCTTCTACATTATTACTCGTGTAATAAGTAACTTTTGTTGAGTCCACATCTATAATATTTGTTACAAGAGGTAGCTCGTCCAAATGATAAGCTATTTCGTCAATGTCAAAGGTATTTCTAGCTTTAGACTTGCATACTACACACCAATCCGACCTTGCTGTCCCCCGTCTAGGATAAGTTATGAAGTACACGAGCTGAGCCTGACTTGATAGGATAAATAGTTTGTAGCCTTGATATCTACGCTTGTAGTTTATATCCCAAGGCTATGCTTGTCAATTTTCCAACATTGATCTTAAATCGGATCAAACCATTCACACTTGAATAGCACGATCTTAGCCGATTATGTGCCATAATTATATGTCAACTCCATAATCTCTCGTAAGATGCCAAAGAAATTATTGCTTAGATCGACGTCTTTGTAGTTCATAGATTTGATACACAAACAACTGTTTTTCGTGGAATCAAGATCCAGAAAGCTGTCTCTGATCGGAGCATTTATTGACTTGAACCTAAACCCATTCACGTAGAAACTTGGCCATATTTTGACGGCAGTAATTGGTCTCTTGGCTAGAGTTCTAATAGATTCAGTCTCGGGTGTTATTAGACGATCGACCTAAATACCAAAGTAGCGATAGTAAGTTATTTATTGTGCAAGTACAGAAAGAAAAAGTAATTACCAAGCTCCTTACATATGCGTTCAACCAAGAAGGAAAATGGTATCTCATTTCTTGTTCTACTTCTTCATCTGTTATGTAGGGTCTAACCAACCTTAACTCATCATTATATGTGCTGAAAAATAATGAAGCAACCGCTGATTAGTAGCATAAAAGTAGCTTATACTATTACATTGAGATGATGTAAACGTGAACGTATTAATTACTTATCCCTCTAGCTTCTTCACTTCATCCTTGTCGCAATTAAGTAATATATACAACTGAGCAGCCCTTAGCTCGTCGTCATTCAAATATCTCTTCTTTATTTTCCTCGAAGGCTTTCCAGACGCATTGAATACTTTGAGTATTGCATCATTAGATTCCTGATATCCGTCGTTATTTCTTGGAGCTCTTGTTCTATTAGTAGCAATATAAGGTTTGAAATACGTCGAGCAAAAGCTTGTAATCTTCTCTAGAATATGAGATTCACAAATAGAGCCCTCAACCCGTGCCTTATTTTTTACCTTTCTCTTTAAGTGATTCAGATGCCGCTCGAAGGGGTACATCTACCGATAACCGACAAGACTACCAACACGTGTCTCATAGGAAAGATGAATTGGTAAATGCCCCATAGAGTCGAAGAATCCAGGAGAAAATACCTTCTCGAGCTTACATAGTGTTACCGCAATGTCCTTCTCTTGCTTTTCTAGACGATCGACGAGCAACTTAGTAGAACAAAGATCTTTAATGAATATGCTGAGCTCTGTCAATGGATCCCAAATGACCTGCGATAAGAATTCCCGAAATACAATCAGAATTAACCTCTCCATGAATACGTGACAATCGTGGCTCTTCATACCCGTCAGTTTGTTCTCCTTGAGGTCGACGCATCTTCTCAAGTTTGACACGTACCCGTCTGGAAATTTTAGACCCTGAATCCACCTACAATCCTTTATCCTCCTTCTCCAGTAAAAAAACTGACTTAGGCTGCTTTAACTTTCTATTCCCCTTCTCTATCAAATGCAACGCAGGACGGATTATCTTTCGTCTTCCCCTTTACCTCCATTACTGTATTAATTATGTTATCAAACACATTCTTCTTGATATGCATGACATCAAGGTTATGTTTGATCAGATTGGTGCTCCAATATGGTAGATCCCAGAATATACTCCTCTTCGTCCAGTTATGGGTGCGACCAAATCCGTCACACTTGTACCCTTAGCAGGCTCTTCGATAGCACTTGGTAAATCTTTTACCTCTTCCCATATCGTGTATCCGGGCCACCTTAGCGGTGGATTGGCCTTCTCTACAACGCCCGCACGAAAAATATTCATGTTCCTCCGGTACGGATGATCCTTCGGCAGAAATTGTCGATGACAATCGAATAAGCACAGTTTACCTCGGTGTTTCAAACGGAAAGTCTTAGTATGGTCCATACAATACGGACATGAGACACGACCATGAGTGCTCCATCCCGATAATATTCTATATGCCAGAAAGTCATTGATGGTCCACATAAGTGCTGCCCTCATCTGAAAATTTTGTTTTCTGGAAACATCGTACGTGTTGGCACCTACTTTCCACAGCTGATTCAACTCATCTATCAAAGGCTGTAAATATACATCGATATTCCTCTTCGAATTGTTCGGACCCGGGATAATAACGGTTAGGAACATATACGGAGTCTTCATGCACATCCAAGGTGGTAGATTATACGGAGTGATAATCATAGGCCAACACGAATACTGGGAGCCCGAAAGTCTGAATAGGGTAAAACCGTTGGAGGAGAGCCCCAATCTGACATTACGCAGATCTGAAGCAAAATCTGGATACTCTCGATCAAAGTGCTTTAATACTTCTCCATCGGATGGATGATCCAATACTCCTTCGATCTGTTTTCGCCTGTGCCAACTCATATTTTCTGTACTCTAATTCACCATAAACAACCTCTGCAACCGCGGCATCAAAGTCAAGTAGTGCATCGAATCGGTAGGCTTATTTGTACCGACAAACTTTCCTCTTCCAGTAGCCTTGTAGTGATCAGCACCACAGAATCTGCACACATCTTTATCCTTGTCGTCTTTGTAGTAAAACATGCACCCATTGCAACATGCATCGATTTTCTTATATCCCATCCAGAGCGATCTCACCATCCTCTTAGATCGGTAGAAGTTTTTAGGCAACTTTGCATCCTCTGGTAAGATCTCTATAATCAAATCCATTAGTCCGTCATGGCCACCTGGTGGGCATTCTCAATGCCCAACCATATCACATCCACCTGGCGGTGCTGCGCGTCCATCATCTCCCTGAAGAATGCAAACAACTGCGCGACGTCTACTGGTGCAGGAGGTGGTGGAGGAGGTACCACCAGAACGACTGGGGTAGTCTTCGGATTGACAAGTGGAGGAGGATCCCCGAGAGAAGTAGATGCTCCCTCAACCGCAGGAGTGGTGAGTGGAGCGGTAGCAGCTACCTGAATATGAGCTGGACGAGAGGTGGCAGACCTCTCGGTGGCAATTGCTGGGACGGTACTATGGGATCGTGCCTTCGAAGGCATCCTGAACACAGATCAAAAGAAGTCAATACGGCGCAAGATACGATATCATCAAAGAATGACAGTAATATTTCAAAAGAAAGTAATTTCAGAATAATTAGATTGGAATTGTTCCTAGTCGTGATTGAGTACACTCTCATCCTAGATCCTATATCCTAGAGCAGGCTCGTAGTAGTACAACTAAATTGTTGTACTACTACGACATCCCACTAATTGCGCGGCTCGAGACCTGCGTGGGCCGCCACCAAAAATGTGTCACGACCCGCACCCGAAAAATCGGGCATGAGTCGTGGGTACATCTAGCCTACGCTGCAGTATCGGCGGTAGAACGCTGTCTAGGTCTACTATCTAGCTAACAATCTCATACAACAATATAAGTACCTGTCAAGATCTCAACTCCAAAAGGAGGAACAATATGATAAAGATAACACAAGTACTCAATCACGATCTAAGCACGATAAGATAACAAAGAAGTCTAACAACTACAAAGTCTTAACAACAACTACTACTAAAGACAGCAACACTAATAATAATAATAACAATATCCTGAATCAAATATAATACAAAGTCTCAAACCAAAAGTCGGGGACAAATCTGGTACCAAAAGCTAATAAATATAACTGAGGTCCTAGTGATCCCGGCTACCAAATCGGAAATCACTCCTGAACTAGGGGGTTCCTGTCTGCACCATCGACAGGCTGACACCAATCTTCCAGATCCTCTGAAAAATATATCCAGTCAGGATTGGAATAAGTACACCTCTAACAGTAGTTTCAGTTAAATGATAAAAACTATAAAGCAGTTGTAGCAAGTAGCACAAGGTGAAGGGAATGAAGTATGAACAAGGAAATATATATATCTATCAACTGGTGCATAAAGGTAAAGATGCATAAAAATCAGAAGCAAGATAGTAATGACTGCAGGATACAAGAAATCTAAATGAAGATCAAGTGTGTGCACAATAACGTGAAGAGAGTCCAGCAAGAATAAATATAATAAGTCCAGTCCAGAAAGTATAAGTGAGACCAGTCAAGAAAGTGTAAGTGATTCCAGACTAGAAAGAATGAACTAGTGTCTCTGAAATACCTGTTTCGACATGTAAATGGCTAGGGGTAAGTAAGGCTCACCGCACACTGGGTGTGCGGCTGCTATCATTCCATATTAGACCAGAGGGAGTGATTCCAGTGATTCCAGATTTGGGAATGTTTACATGTCTACTCGAGTATTTTCCCGCCTCGACTAGTACAAGTGAATCCAAGACTCGACACGTAATATAAATATGAGTCCAGCCAGAAACATGAGTGATGCCTGTAGTGAGTCCTGATGTGATGTCAGTAGGTGATTCCAGAAATAGAGGCCAGAAACATGAAATATACGTGTCGCAATTAAATAAATCCAGAAATACTAGTCAGTGTCGTACCAGAAAATTAGATAATACTATACTAGAATCTGAATCATAATAATTATCAGATAATGAACTCATGATTACTTGCACTAGTTATTAACTACATAATATATACCCTTAATGTTCTAGGACACTAGCTTCCTTATTAGATCACCTCAACACACTCAATAGAACTCATGATTACTTGTACTAGTTATTAACTTTGTCACTACCGTATTTTCTAGAAAAGGGTATTTTGGTCATTTTATAATTAATTAAATATTGTGCATGTTAAATATTTATTTATTGTATTATTTATTTATTATTAGCATGTTAGATTTATTTTTGGACTTGTGTTAGTGGACCTAACTAGTTTAGTTTAGACTCATGGACCAACATATATTAATTGTTAGAATTGAGCCCAACTAGAAAGCCCATTAATTAGGAGGATGATTAAATTAATTAAACCATTGGACTAGAAGCTTCCCTCCTTAATTAATTTCTTCATGAGAGGCCCCAAGGGGTATTTTAGACTTTACATAGTAGCTTGAGGGAGGGGGCAAGTGATGTCACGCCCCAGCCCCAAAATAGGTAGGACTAGGAATACGTAACATGCCAGCTACGCATTCGACCAGACTTCGGTCCGACTCGAATACGTATAAGCTGTATTAAAATGGTCACTATCTATATAATCAAGTAAATATAAATATCTATGCCTCAATCCACATTGATCAGAATATACAAGAATGAGCTACATGTGCTAAAGTCGGCCGCCAGTAACACACAAGCTCGAATAGACTCGAAAAAGGAATATGAGTCTATAAAACTAGGCTATATCAGCAGATGAATAAATAATATAAATAATAACCATGAATCCGGAAGAAAGATATAAGTACCTGGCACCAATTCCTGCAAGACAAAGCAACACACATCAGCAACTCCAGGCAGGCTCCACAACGGTCTATGCTGCAAAACTGGCAAGGGACCAGGTCCTCAGAGGGACGTAACAAGGTACAAGAAACAGCATGCCAAAATAATTACAGTATATAAAAATATAACAATAGGGCAAACTATGTAACCAGCTATGTGATATGCAAGTGAGAGCATCACTAGTACTCAGGCTGAGACCGCTACAAGCTCTGTGTCGGGGAGCCGGTAGCAGCAATAACTAGTAATGGGTCTAGCTCTGCTCGAGAGTCTACAACCTCACAATAGTAGTATATATATATATATAACAGCCTGTAGCCTGTGTGTCTCTCCCCACCCAATGTAACCACACGTCTCATGTCCATAACGTCTCATGTCCATGTCACGTGAGATCATAGCTAATGCAACAAGTCATAATCTCTAAGAATCTCATGTCTATGTCCATCCTGTATCCTACACAGAATCACCTTGAATATCTCAGGAAGATTCTGTCTCATGTATAGTGTCAAGTGTCCTAGGTTATTGTACTTGATACAACAAGTACCAGAATGTAAAGGGTCACGAATGTCCATCTCTAATGACATACACAACTCCGTGTACGGGGTTGGCACCCGACTATAACCGGACGCTAAGTATGCCACACTGTCCTAGGTTTAAGAAAGTACAATCAATATAAATAAGCAAGGAAATAAATAATAATACTACAATATTTGGCAAGGTACACTTGTCTTGAACTCCAAGTTGATAATACAAAGAACCTGCTCTCGAATTCACGCTCGTGCGATCCCAAGAGCCTAAATATATAATATCATAAAATTAGTTACTATGACATGGTTCCTAAGCATGCACAAGAGTACAACTACTCTACGTCATTAATCTTTAGACAATTAGGGTCTAATTTAATCAAGGATACCACTTATACAATGCCATCAATTATTTAGAGTCTAAAATAATTTGGGGTTCTAACAAAGTAGGTTGGCTAAGGTTCACTAGTCAAGGACCAAGAAAGTGTGTAAAAACCAAGCCTACTAGTCACATAACATCATCAAGCCTCATAAACATGGTTATAACGAAGGTTCATATAGGTACTAGGTGTTCTCACACTAGATTTCCATATACAACATATCATCAACCTTGGTATTCACTAAGTGTCAAACTATGTTAACCAACTTAGGATTAGTTTTGTCTTATTAAAACATGCACATGAGCATTAACAATAGGTCAAGTTAGGGTCATCACAAACCATCACATACTATATTTCTCAAGTATATCCATTCATCCAACTATATACAACTCTCGTTCTACTACAAAATATCAAGTATACATAGACAAGTCAAATCTGAATTTATAATAAGATCATGGCATATACCTCATTTTTTTCTTGTATTTGTCATGAAACATGTGTAAAAGCTCTATTATAACTAGTGAACAACCTTAGCATGACATCTTCTATATTCTAACATAGTGTTTATAAACAATAAAACTAGCTATCACAAAACCTAGGCAAAATGCATTACTAGTTGCACAATATTTAATCATGTCTCAACCATGCATTTATTTATATATAACACCCTAAACAAAATTTATACATTCTGAAATTTAGTGATAATTAGAGTAAAAATATATTTTGAAAGTGGTTGCTTGGGTTTTAGATCATGGCAAAGTGAATAGGACAACAAGTGCATAAATAACATTCAAGTCTAGACATGAGAAGTAATAAATATTCTTGGTATAATATCATAAAAATATGAATACAAAGTTAGTGAAATTTAATAAGGATATGAAGTAAATGTAGAAAGGGTTGAGTAGGAGGAGTTGGAGCTCTTACCAAAGTGAAATGGGAAGGCAAAAGAGGGTTGTGCACTGCTTGCACAAATCTGTCCAGATTTGGACACTTCGTCTCGTAGCTACTGTCCGGGGATTCAAAACATTTCTCCAAGTACTTTGCGGATTAGAGAGATTAGGAGAGAGATAGAGGATGAAGATAGGGTAGTTGTTGAAGGGGTTTTAGTGCTGGAATTGGTGGCAACAAGGTGTTTAAGTGGTGCTATTGCTGGCGGATTCAGCAGGGTGTCTTCGTTTTGTAAGGGATGTTTGGGGGAGTTGTAGGATGATTTAGGTGCTTAGTTATAAATGAAACTTGTTAAGTAGAGGTAGGAGAAGGATATTTGGGTGCTGTAGTGGTTGTTTGGAGGCTATGGAGGTGGTGGAGTGGCCTGAGAAGAGGATACACTGAATTCGGATTCAGCCTGGACACCTCTGATAAAGGGCTATTTTTGAGAAACTTAGAATGAATTTTGATGGAAGGTTTGTGAAGAGAAAGTGATAAGGACAGGGAGAGGAAGAAGAATACAAAATTTGAGAAAAAGATACTTACTGTGGAGGGAGATAGGACCGGATTGGTGGGGGTATTGCTGAATTAAGATTCAGCCTGAGTAGGGTTTGATGGATGAAGGTGTGGAGGGAGATAGAGAAGGAATTTGGAGATAGTTTGTGAAGAGAAAGTGTGAGGGAGAGAGTTAGAAAGAAGTTTTCTTCAGGTGGTTTGAATGGAGGAGGTGAAGAGATGGGAGTTATGGATAGCCTAGTGGGGAGGAGAAGGGTTTGGAGTTACCAATGGGGTAAGGAAAGGTCACAAGTTATAACCCCTTTTCTTTTACATTCCATCCTAATGATTTAGTAAACCCATGGCTGTGCAAAACTGAAATGATGTTTAATATGGATGGTCAAACCTAGCTTAGTCAACCTAGGTTAAGTCCAACTACTTCTAGTTGGGTCAGGTTCGGGTCGTTGCGGTTTAGTTTGACTAGGTTGGTCCGATTCACTAGAAAATTGGTCATTTGTGACTATTGAGGGTAGGTAGCACATAGAGGTTCAATAGAGTGGGATACATGTATCATGTGTGTCTTAGACCTAGTATAGATCATGATCATGCATTAGGTCGAAAGAATTGGTCGAAATTAGATCTCCAATTTAAATTGGAATGGTCAACGGTTGCACTGTAGGTGCTAGAAATTAAGTTTTTGACCCGAATGTTTTACATTAAAAATAGAGCACAAGGAGATATGTTTGAGTGGGATATGATAATCACAAATTAAGGTGGGCTCGTCTAGATCATGCATATAAAATTTGTTTGGCGATAATGGCTAATGTTGTGCTCCTAAAAATTAAAGTTACGAAAAATATTTTTAAGGGATACTTTTGTTTACTTAATCCAAATTAATAATAAAAATAATAATTTTAAATATTATATTAAATTAAAGTAGCTAAATCTCTGGGGGTTTACAATCTATCCACCTTAGAAAAATTTTGTCCTCGAAATTTAAAATCTCTCTCTCCAACCACAACTCATCATATCTCTAAATATATAAATATATCTTGGTACTTACTCATACCCATTCTAAAAATCTTAAACTTTCATATACATACAATTTAATCGTCTAAGGCTGTTGGTCCTCAAAATATATTTTTACCACCATGTACTATCTCATTATTGTTATCATGCTAATCGTCATTTAGAAAAATTTACCACCTATAGGCCTAGATTTATTTTTGGACTTGTGTTAGTGGACCTAACTAGTTTAGTTTAGACTCATGGACCAACATATATTAATTGTTAGAATTGAGCCCAACTAGAAAGCCCATTAATTAGGAGGATGATTAAATTAATTAAACCATTGGACTAGAAGCTTCCCTCCTTAATTAATTTCTTCATGAGAGGCCCCAAGGGGTATTTTAGACTTTACATAGTAGCTTGAGGGAGGGGGCAAGTGAGGCCTATATAAAGGGGATGAAAACTTTCTCTCTTCATTTTTCATTCCAAATCTAGATCTAGAATTTCCCTCAACCAAATTTCATCAAATCCCTACCAAATTTCCATCCAATTACTTCCCAAATCACCATTGAAGACTAGAAGAGCAAGGATCTAGAAGGAGGAAGCAAGGATCTACAAAGAGGAGCAAGGATCTACAAGTTGGAGGCAAATTTTACCAATTTTGGAGATTTCATTGGGAATCCATCTCCCAATAGGTATAATTCAGTTTTTCCCCTTAATTTAGGTTCTAAATATGAGATCTAATCATGGAAAATCAACCCATATGTATGTACTACCCATAGGATTTGGTTTTGTGTTCATAGGAGACCTATGGAGAAAGTTATGGTGCTTTTGTGTCAATTTTGGGGGAATTCCGAAAATGACTTTTGTTGTGTATGTCAATTGATCCTATAGATCAATTTGGCATATGTTTATGTGTTTTGTGCTAGTGTCGTGTCCACAATTGGGTACGTGTAGGTCGTATCCCAATAATTTGGTGATACGTGTTGTTTTAGGGGTTTTTTCTCCGACACGGGACTTTGTACATGTCGTATTTTGACACGGACACATAGATCTATATTTGACACTTTGTTTTGTTCATAAATATTATATGTGATTTGTTTGTGTCCTTCGGGGTGCAATTGGATGTGTGGTGGACTCGTGTCGCATGCGTATCCTAGATCTAGTGGGATACGGTGTGATACTCTCCAATTGTTGTGTGTATATGTGTATAAGTTGTATACTTATAGGTGTATGTATAGTTATATGTATTTGTGTATAATACATACGTTTATGTATAGATATATTGACATATCTATAAGTATATATATATGTATATATGTGTATAGTATATGAATATATCTATATGGTTATATATTTATGTAAGTATATCTATATGGTTGTGTGTGTGTGTGTGTGTGTGTGCATAGTATTGTGTGTTTGTGAGAGTGTGTGAGAGAGCTCGGGACCGTGCTTCAACAACAGTTTACAGTGCATCAAAAACACTGGGATGCAAGCACAACACAGTGTAAGAGCACATCTAGATAAAAGAATGCCTGCAGCAATGAACAGCTGCACTAAGCAGCATGTAGCCCAGCCACAAATAACAAGTTTCAGCATTCAAACTCAACTGCACAGCACAGAGAGCTCTGCATTGAGCATCTACTAGCAGCAAGTATCAGCAGTAGTAGCTGACAGTTCAACAGAGATCAAACTGCATAAAAGAATGCCTGCAACAGCTACTAGCAGTGGCTGCAACCACTGCAGCATCAGGCAACTTCAGCATCAGTGTGCAGCAGTAGCAATATCAGCAGTGTGTGCAGCATCCAATCTAGTAAACTGAACAATAATAGCAGTAGCAGCTACCCACTGCAGCAAGAGGAAGCTATAGCAGCAAGCAACTGCACAGAAATACAAGGGAGGCAAAAGAGCAACTGCTCAGCAAATGCAGCAAAACTTCAAAGCACCTGCAGTGGCCAACAGCAAATAGCATTAGCAGCAACCCCCAGAGAACAGTCACAGCAAGAGCCATAGCAGTTCAGCAAAAATACACACAATAAGAGCAATGCACGGCAACAAATGCAACAAGAGTAGCCAGCAGCTAGTAACCAACAGCTTATCAGTACAGCAGAAATATCACTCAGCAATGTGCATCTATTTCAGCAGAAAAGAATGCCTGCAGCAGCCAATACAGGCACAACAAAGGCACAGAAAGGAGAGGCAGGTCAGTGAGGTTAGTTAAGATATTGGTTAATAGTCTAGTGTTAGTAGTTAAGTTGGGTAGCTAGTTAATTGATTACTATCTAGTTAGTTTAATTGATAGTTTAGTGTAGTAGTTTAGTTTACTAGTTAGATTAATAGTTTAGTTAAGTTAGTTACTTGTTATATATAGATATATGTACACATATTGCTATCTAGATAATTATATATACATGTTAGTATAAGTAGTAGATAGAAATATTAATACTTGTTAGAATAGTTTAGTTTGTTAGTATGGTCTAGTGTATATGGGTATTGGTAGTAAGTTATTATGTAGTATAGGTGTCTAATTGTCAATATGTATTTGATGACAAGTATGATATTGATATATAAAATATGTTGGTATTAATAGGTAGTTGTGTATTAGTAAATATTAATAATTATAGCTAGTTGTTGTATTAGATAAATATATATTAGCCTATAGTTAGAGATTGGGTAGATAATATATATACCAGAGTGACATTACCTTGAGATACCAAGGTAAATGCCAAGGTAATTGGAGATACCCAAGGTATTGGGTTTGGGTATCAAGTTAGAGGTTTAGTATTGCGATACCAAGTTGGTTGAAACCAAGGTATCCATTTAGCATTGGTAATTAGGATTTTATATATATAATATTGTTTGATATGTACATATGTGTTATATTTTTCTCTTGTTTGCGTATCCTGAGATACGGTATCTTAGTATCCTAATATGTAGCTTGTTTGGCCTAGATTCATAGTGTATGAGTCCAATATCTTTGAGTTAGACTCATGCAACCTAGAAATAGGTAGTTGACCATAATTTGACTATAGTTGACCATAGTTGACTTAGAGTTGACCTAGTTTGACTTTTGACTTAGAAATGACTTTATGACCTAGAATTTGACTAGTTTAATTTATTTCTCTTCACAAAAACTTGTATTAATGCAATATTTTATATATAGGTCTGTGATACCAGTTCGGACATCATTTTTCATCATTTGCTCTGGACCACAGGCGAGTACATTCTCTGATAGTTTTCATTATTGATTACCACTATAATTCAAGTATTTAGAAATGTTACTTATGATTCTTGACACGATGGTACACGGATTGGTATTGTTATTGGATCGTCAGTCATGGAATGTTACCTTGATTATGGAGATGGTATCGGATACTGTCCTTGTTGGTATTGGATAACATTGAATATTATAGATTAAACATTGGATACATTGGCTAGTGACGTGTCATGATTCGATCCATCATATCAGTCGGGGCGGGGGAAATACCAATTAAATATGTGATCAAGAAACTATCGGCTAGTAGTGTAATCATTGGCTACTAACTAACCATGCAATTCACGTATGGTTGAGTTAGCTCCTTAGTGTAATCATTGAATCTCCCAGGCCGATCACATATTTAGTTAGTATCTCAAATCACATAGTTATTTTAGATTCCATTATTCAGTTCATTGATTACCTTGTTCTATTCTGACATTATAGTTCATTCCTTTATTCTTGTACGCATTGATTATATTCTGTTGTTAGTATTGCCTATTCTCTCATTGTTCTTGATTATCAGTTATATCCTCATCGTAGATAGCATCTTCTATTGTACTGCTTTATAGTTTTTATCAATTAATTGGAACTGCTATTGGGTTGTACTTTGCTCCATTCCTGACTGGAAAAATATTTTTCAGAGGATCCGGAAGATTGGTGTCCGACATACTATGGACCTCAGCCTATATATGGTGCAGACTTGGACCCACTAGTTCTGGAGTGACTGCCGGGAAATTTAGCCGGGTTCACTAGTTAGCCTAGTTAGTTCTCTTTAGCATTTTGGTACCGGATTTGTTTCCGGCATATATTTGTGTTGGATATTATTTTTATTTGTTGTTGTTATATTAACTTCATAGTTATGTTAAACTTCTTTTATATCTTCTCGTGCTATAGTAATGTGATTGAGTATTGTGTTGAACTAAGTTGATTATACTCTCATCTTGGAGTTGAGATATTATTGGAGGTTTATGCTTTATAGTGAGATAATTAGATATTATAGTTGACCAAGACAGCGTTCTACCGCCGATGCTGCGGCGTAGGCTGGGCGTTGTTCCCGACTTGCATCCCTACACCGGGTGCGGGTCGTGACACGTTTTTAGTGGTGGCCCATGCAGGTCAGGCTTCGCAAGTTATGCGATATTGTGGTAGTGCGATGACTTAGTTGTACTACTGCATGCCTGCGATAAGATATAGGATATAGGATACTAGGATGAGAGAGGGATACTCAATCACAACTAGGAATTCTAATCTGAATTGAATCGCTACTTTTGATTCCTTCTGAATACTTTTGTCCTTCCTTGATAATATCTTATCTTGTGTCGAATTGATCTCTTTTGTTTCGATCTGTCTTCAGGATGCCGCCGAAGACTAGATCTTATCGATCGGGAGCAGTTTCTGCGAGGTCTGCCACCTCTCAATCTTCTACTCAGGCAGTAGGGTTTGTACCTCCTACGACATCAGTTCACGTAGGAGTCTCGGCTGCCTTTCGGGGTTCTCCTCCACCTGTTCCGAGGACTACTCCAGTTGCTTCGGAGGGACTTCCACCACCTCCATTTTTAGGAGATACCGCGCCGATGGTTGCACTGTTTAGAAAGATGATGGAATTACAGAGGGCACAGATAGAAGCCCAGCACAGGCAGTCAGATATGATGCGGCAGAGTATGGAAAACGCCCATCAGGTAGCTATAACAGTAGTTCAGAGAGAGGCTCCTCCACAGCCACAGGATATTCAGATCAAGCCAGGCAACATTCAAAATTTCAAGAAGCTTGAGCCTCGAGTTTTCAAGGGTACAGAAGGTATAGTCTATGCTGACGATTGGCTTGAAGATATCGAGCGACTCATGAAGGTGTCCCGTCTTGCGGAGGATCTGAAGATTGAGGCGGTAGGACTTCAACTGTTCGACGTTGCCCGTACTTGGTTCAGGAATGAGCCAATTCTTACTGATGCGGGGCAGTCTTGGGAGATATTCAAGGATCTCTTTAAAAAGAAGTTCTTTGCTCGGACGGACAGATTGAAATTAGGAAGGCAATTTGAGAGCCTTACACAAGGAAGCATGTCCGTAGAGGAGTATGCCGCAGAGTTCGGGAGGCTGAGCCGATTTGCGGAGTACTTGGTGAGAGAGCCAGAAGTTCGGGCTATCCGTTTCCGCGAGGGTCTGAATTGGGAAGTAAAGATTCTCATTCCGTCTTTCTACGAGACGTATTCTGAGATACTTTCGGAGGCACGCAAGGTCGAGCGGGAGTGGAACTTGAAGCCGAAGAGGGACCGTGATATGTTTGGGGGTGACAGTAGCAGTGCGGGACCGGCAAAGAGGCCGCGGTTCCAGCAACAGCAGTTTCCAGTACAATTCGGAGCCTATCAACAGCAATATCAGATGCCAGAACCAATTGTTGCTCCAGTACAAGCTCCAGTACAGCAGATACCACAGCAGCCCCAGAGACAGGTGCAACAAGCTCCTCAATGCACCTATTGCAAGAAGACTGGGCACACTTGGGAGATATGCCGGAAGAGACTTGGAGCATGCTTACATTGTGGATCAACGGAGCATATGGTGAAGGATTGTCTCTGGACACTTCAACGTCCAGGCCAGGATGCCGATCGAGGGCAGAGAGGTGGAGTTAGGCGACCTGTAGCACCACAGATTGCTCATCACCCGCAGAGGGAGCTACCTCGGCAGGGCGGAGCATTTGCGATGACGGTCGAGGAGACCAATACTACAGGTGATGGGTTAGAGAGTCTGTTCTTTCTTTCTGTTCCTTTCATCTATTTTGATTGATTGTTTCTTTAATACCTTTTGGATGCTTGTGTTAATAGTTAGTGTAGCTATAGAATACCCTGACAGAGACAACAATAATAAGACAGGTGGAGACCATGACCATGCATGTTATTCTTTGCATAGGACTGTCCTTGGTGATATAAGACCTTATTAGACTATGATTGCTGGGGGTTTGACCTAGAAGGAGTACGATCACCCTTAAATTTCGAGGACGAAATTATTTTAAGGGGGATAGACTTGTCACTACCGTATTTTCTAGAAAAGGATATTTTGGTCATTTTATAATTAATTAAATATTGTGCATGTTAAATATTTATTTATTGTATTATTTATTTATTATTAGCATGTTAGATTTATTTTTAGACTTGTGTTAGTGGACCTAACTAGTTTAGTTTAGACTCATGGACCAACATATATTAATTGTTAGAATTGAGCCCAACTAGAAAGCCCATTAATTAGGAGGATGATTAAATTAATTAAACCATTGGACTAGAAGCTTCCCTCCTTAATTAATTTCTTCATGAGAGGCCCCAAGGGGTATTTTAGATTTTACATAGTAGCTTGAGGGAGGGGGCAAGTGAGGCCTATATAAAGGGGATGAAAACTTTCTATCTTCATTTTTCATTCCAAATCTAGATCTAGAATTTCCCTCAACCAAATTTCATCAAATCCCTACCAAATTTCTACCCAATTACTTCCCAAATCACCATTGAAGACTAGAAGAGCAAGGATCTAGAAGGAGGAAGCAAGGATCTACAAAGAGGAGCAAGGATCTACAAGTTGGAGGCAAATTTTACCAATTTTGGAGATTTTATTGGGAATCCATCTCCCAATAGGTATAATTCAGTTTTTCCCCTTAATTTAGGTTCTAAATCTGAGATTTAATCATGGAAAATCAACCCATATGTAAGTACTACCCATAGGATTTGGTTTTGTGTTCATAGGAGACCTATGGAGAAAGTTATGGTGCTTTTGTGTCAATTTTGGGGGAATTCCGAAAATGACTTTTGTTGTGTATGTCAATTGATCCTATAGATCAATTTGGCATATGTTTATGTGTTTTGGGCTAGTGTCGTGTCCACAATTGGTTACGTGTAGGTCGTATCCCAACAATTTGGTGATACGTGTTGTTTTAGGGGTTTTTTCTCCGACACGGGACTTTGTACATGTCGTATTTTGACACGGACACATAGATCTATATTTGACACTTTATTTTGTTCATAAATATTATATGTGATTTGTTTGTGTCCTTCGGGGTGCAATTGGATGTGTGGTGGACTCGTGTCGCATGCGTATCCTAGATCTAGTGGGATACGGTGTGATACTCTCCAATTGTTGTGTGTATATGTGTATAAGTTGTATACTTATAGGTGTATGTATAGTTATATGTATTTGTGTATAATACATACGTTTATGTATAGATATATTGACATATCTATAAGTATATATATATGTATATATGTGTATAGTATATGAATATATCTATATGGTTATATATTTATGTAAGTATATCTATATGGTTGTGTGTGTGTGTGTGTGTGTGCATAGTATTGTGTGTTTGTGAGAGTGTGTGAGAGAGCTCGGGACCGTGCTTCAACAACAGTTTACAGTGCATCAAAAACACTGGGATGCAAGCACAACACAGTGTAAGAGCACATCTAGATAAAAGAATGCCTGCAGCAATGAACAGCTGCACTAAGCAGCATGTAGCCCAGCCACAAACAATAAGTTTCAGCATTCAACCTCAACTGCACAGCACAGAGAGCTCTGCATTGAGCATCTGCTAGCAGCAAGTATCAGCAGTAGTAGCTGACAGTTCAACAGAGATCAAACTGCATAAAAGAATGCCTGCAGCAGCTACTAGCAGTGGCTGCAACCACTGCAGCATCAGGCAACTTCAGCATCAGTGTGCAGCAGTGGCAATATCAGCAGTGTGTGCAGCATCCAATCTAGTAAACTGAACAATAATAGCAGTAGCAGCTACCCACTGCAGCAAGAGGAAGCTATAGTAGCAAGCAACTGCACAGAAATGCAAGGGAGGCAAAAGAGCAACTGCTCAGCAAATGCAGCAAAACTTCAAAGCACCTGTAGTGGCCAACAGCAAATAGCATTAGCAGCAACCCCCAGAGAACAGTCACAGCAAGAGCCATAGCAGTTCAGCAAAAATACACACAACAAGAGCAATGCACAGCAACAAATACAATAAGAGTAGCCAGCAGCTAGTAACCAACAGCTTATCAGTACAGCAGAAATATCACTCAGCAATGTGCATCTATTTCAGCAGAAAAGAATGCCTGCAGCAGCCAATACAGGCACAACAAAGGCACAGAAAGGAGAGGCAGGTCAGTGAGGTTAGTTAAGATATTGGTTAATAGTCTAGTGTTAGTAGTTAAGTTGGGTAGCTAGTTAATTGATTACTATCTAGTTAGTTTAATTGATAGTTTAGTGTAGTAGTTTAGTTTACTAGTTAGATTAATAGTTTAGTTAAGTTAGTTACTTGTTATATATAGATATATGTACACATATTGCTATCTAGATAATTATATATACATGTTAGTATAAGTAGTAGATAGAAATATTAATACTTGTTAGAATAGTTTAGTTTGTTAGTATGGTCTAATGTATATGGGTATTGGTAGTAAGTTATTATGTAGTATAGGTGTCTAATTGTCAATATGTATTTGATGACAAGTATGATATTGATATATAAAATATGTTGGCATTAATAGGTAGTTGTGTATTAGTAAATATTAATAATTATAGCTAGTTGTTGTATTAGATAAATATATATTAGCCTATAGTTAGAGATTGGGTAGATAATATATATACCAGAGTGACATTACCTTGAGATACCAAGGTAAATGCCAAGATAATTGGAGATACCCAAGGTATTGGGTTTGGGTATCAAGTTAGAGGTTTAGTATTGCGATACCAAGTTGGTTGAAACCAAGGTATCCATTTAGCATTGGTAATTAGGATTTTATATATATAATATTGTTTGATATGTACATATGTGTTATATTTTTCCCTTGTTTGCGTATCCTGAGATACGGTATCTTAGTATCCTAATATGTAGCTTGTTTGGCCTAGATTCATAGTGTATGAGTCCAATATCTTTGAGTTAGACTCATGCAACCTAGAAATAGGTAGTTGACCATAATTTGACTATAGTTGACCATAGTTGACTTAGAGTTGACCTAGTTTGACTTTTGACTTAGAAATGACTTTATGACCTAGAATTTGACTAGTTTAATTTATTTCTCTTCACAAAAACTTGTATTAATGCAATATTTTATATATAGGTCTGTGATACCAGTTCGGACATCATTTTTCATCATTTGCTCTGGACCACAGGCGAGTACATTCTCTGATAGTTTCCATTATTGATTACCACTATAATTCAAGTATTTAGAAATGTTACTTATGATTCTTGACACGATGGTACACGGATTGGTATTGTTATTGGATCGTCAGTCATAGGATGTTACCTTGATTATGGAGATGGTATCGGATACTGTCCTTGTTGGTATTGGATAACATTGAATATTATAGATTAAATATTGGATACATTGGCTAGTGACGTGTCATGATTCGATCCATCATATCAGTCGGGGCAGGGGAAATACCAATTAAATATGTGATCAAGAAACTATCGGCTAGTAGTGTAATCATTGGCTACTAACTAATCATGCAATTCACGTATGGTTGAGTTAGCTCCTTAGTGTAATCATTGAATCTCCCAGGCCGATCACATATTTAGTTAGTATCTCAAATCACATAGTTATTATAGATTCCATTATTCAGTTCATTGATTACCTTGTTCTATTCTGACATTATAGTTCATTCCTTTATTCTTGTACGCATTGATTATATTCTGTTGTTAGTATTGCCTATTCTCTCATTATTCTTGATTATCAGTTATATCCTCGTCGTAGATAGCATCTTCTATTGTACTGCTTTATAGTTTTTGTCAATTAATTGGAACTGCTATTGGGTTATACTTTGCTCCATTCCTGACTGAAAAAACATTTTTCAGAGGATCCGGAAGATTGGTGTCCGACATACTATGGACCTCAGCCTATATATGGTGCAGACTTGGACCCACTAGTTCTGGAGTGACTGCCGGGAAATTTAGCCGGGTTCACTAGTTAGCCTAGTTAGTTCTCTTTAGCATTTTGGTACCGGATTTGTTTCCGGCATATATTTGTGTTGGATATTATTTTTATTTGTTGTTGTTATATTAACTTCATAGTTATATTAAACTTCTTTTATATCTTCTCGTGCTATAGTAATGTGATTGAGTATTGTGTTGAACTAAGTTGATTATACTCTCATCTTGGAGTTGAGATATTATTGGAGGTTTATGCTTTATAGTGAGATAATTAGATATTATAGTTGACCAAGACAGCGTTCTACCGCCGATGCTGCGGCGTAGGCTGGGCGTTGTTCCCGACTTGCATCCCTACACCGGGTGCGGGTCGTGACAAACTTCTATAATTAACATATTTTACTTCACTCCCAAAGGCGGACATATGGTTCTATATCTCTATTGATGTATATGTATTTTTCCTCAAACTTTTTACAGACCGATACACAAATCTGTGATACATTTCTTCCATGACCAATCTTGATATTTCCTAACCTATGACATAATATTAACACTCAATCTTCCACTTTCTGATACTCATGAACTTCCACACTGACACTTACCACCCACTGTGCATCCTGCACACAATTTTTAGACACTCTTCCACCTATTGCTTCCAACACATCTCTAGTCTCAATATCAGGTGATATACCCATCACTAGTCATATACTGGTGCACTCTTATCAATGCTCTACTATACCTTAACATAAGTCCTACTACTTTAGTATAATGTATTATTATTCCCTCATACTTTCCTATATACTTATGGGTACCATTCTACTATGGCATGCTTACTAATATCCTTTATGCATATATATTTCTCTACTCTTGACACACACAAGTAGCAACCACCAAATTGAATATCATGCTCTATTATATTTCAACACAATTTCCTTGATACTTAAATGTTTACATGGCTCACCCAACTACATGAATTCATGATTATCCAGAACTGGCATGCTGATACTGATACTAACTCATGGAACCACTACTGATACTCTCTACTCTCCTCTCTACCATTAGTACCCATACTATCTATAATGATACCTATCATAGAACTATTGCTACAAAGTACTACGCTATGGGTTATCCCTAGATTTATGTCTATTGCTCACATGCCTAACCAAGAACCACTTACAGACTCACAAGTCACACTCTCAATAGTCAATACTGATACTCAAGATACAGACCTAATATAATTCACCAATTATTACACTAACAAGGACTCTAATGGAAATAAGCTCTATAAAGAATTGGACTAAAGAACTGAAGGTATCCCTACTGCTAAGCTAAAGAATGATGGAACAAAGTCCTATAATAGCAGAAATGAATAAGTATTGAGATGATACTTTAAGAACCAATTTAAGATACAATATGATAATCATACACGTCTGTCCAAAATTATGACACTCAGAATCCTCGCCACGCTAGTAAGCATAACTGCGATAAACGATAGATCCCATAACTTAGGTATGCACCTCTATAATCATGTCGTCTAGAATCCTCGTTGTGCCAACTAGTATAGCTGCGAGAAATTCTAAATTTTATAACTAAGATATGTACATCCGAAGTCAGGTCCCTACGTTTTTGCTACTTCAGCTAATATGGCTACGATAAACTCTATGCTCCATAACCAAAGCAGATGTTTCGCCTTTCTTACTGTCCCCATATGTCATCAGATGATACCGTAATTTAGTCTGTAAAATTTCTCTCGATATAAAATCAAACTCAATAACGAACACCAAGAATTTAAATCAACCGATCACCAAGAATCAAATTCAACAATCGATCACAAAGAATCAAATTCAACAACAATAAGTGAAAGCGGACGGAAACAAGGGAAAAGATTTTGAATTAAAAATTATAATAAGATTCTCAAGGGTCGTCCCAGGAATCTCTCAAGAAATTTGTGATTGAGTATCCTCACATCCTAATATCTTATATCCTACATCCTATATCCTATCGCAGGCTCGTAGTAGTACAACTAAGTCGTCGCACTACTACGACATCGTATAACTTGCGAAGCCTGACCTGCATGGGCCACCACTAAAAATTGTGTCACGACCCGTACCCGGTATAGGGATGCAAGTCGAAAATAATGCCCAGCCTATGCCGCAGCATCGACGGTAGAACTCTGTCTTGGTCTACTATACTATCTAAAATCTCACAATAATATAAAGTTTGACAACAATAGCTCACACAAAAACTCAATCATAATTTAAAGCACGAGAAGATATAAAGGAAGTCTAACTATACATCAAAAAAATATAAATCATCAACAATAGAAACAAAAATCAATAACTCAAATAGAAGCCGAAAACAAATCTGTTACCAAAAATGCCAAAGAGAACTAATTATGCTACCTAGTGAATCCGGCTAAAACTCCCGGTAGTCACTCCAGAACTAGTGGGTCCAAGTCTGCACCATCTATAAGTCAAAGTCCAAAGTATGTCGGACACCAATCTCTCGGATCCTCTGAAAAATATTTTTTGGTCAGGAATGGAGCGAAGTACATACCTCTAAAAGCAGTTCCAATAACATAATCGAGCATATAAACAGATATAGAAATGAAATACAAGATCACTAAACATATGAATGATGAACAAGATATATACAGGTAATGTACGAGAATATATAGATCAATAATATGAATATCATAATATGATGAAGTAAATTGCAATCTAAACTATCTAATGTGCCTTAGAATACGAGTTCATTATGTGATCGGGTTGGGTGAACATGATCAGGTAAGACAGATTATAAGTGAAGTATGTAATCAAAATATACACGATTTGTAACAATGGCTTTGATCACATAATCAACTCCTACTCTCCCAGCCCCAACTAATACCGATGGATCCAATCATGATACACTACGAACACAAAAATATAACCACTGTCACGAGTAGTGGGTGTACACGAATATCATAACCACCGAACACGAGCGGTGGGTGTACACGAATAAGCACACTGAACACGAGCAGTGTGTGAACACGAAGTAACATCAATACCCAGTATACACGATGAGATACAATGTACACGAGTACCCGCTGAACACGGTAGGGAATAATATCTCATGACGGGATTCATATAGCACCAGTCCGTGAAATCACTGTGTCGGAATCAATGTATATAATTCTAGAACATGCATATATACAATATTATAAATTGAAAATAATCAGAGAAATGTACTCGTCTGTGGTCCAGAGCAATGAATGTCAAACTGTCCGAACTGGTGTCACACAAACCTATATATGGAATATTACATTAATACAAGATTCTGGAAAGAAAAGAAGTTAAACTAGTCAACTTCTAGGTCAACAAGTCAATTCTAAGTCAAAAGTTAAACTAGGTCAACTCTAAGTCAACTATGGTCAACTATAGTCAAACTATGGTCAACTACCCATTTCTAGGTTGCATGAGTCTAACTCAAAGATATTGGGCTCACACACTATGAATCTAGGCCATACAAGCTATATCTTAGGATACTAAGATACCGTATCTCAGGATACGCAAACAAGGGATAAATATAACACATATGTACATATTAAACAATATTATATATATAAAATCCTAATTACCAATGCTAAATGGATACCTTGGTTTCGAACCAACTTGGTATCGCAATACTAAACCTCTATCTTGATACCCAAATCCAATACCTTGGGTATCCTTAATACATTGGCATTTACCTTAGTTTCTCAAGGTAATGTCACTCTAGTATATATATATATTAACTATCCAACTATAACTATAAACTACCATATATTTAGTATTTATACAATACTATATACCTTATTTTAGTCACCTTAATACCAACCCATAATTAGTTTATAACTATCCTATTACTATGCCAATACCTACTAATCTACCTTGGTATCTCTTGATACTTACCTTGGTATCTCAAGGTAATGCCAAAATCTTCATATATATATACTAACTATTCATCAATAACTATATGTATACATATATCAATCCAATATAACTTCTAGTATGTACTAAATAGAATAAATACTAACTACCAACTATACACTAAATACTAATACATATATACGTACATACATACATACCTATAATATATATAACTAAAGATACTCATAACAATAGATAACTAAAATATACTAACTATTCCAATAATATTATATGCTACAACTAAATATATTATACATATAGTATACTAAAGCACAATTAGAAAATTAGGAACATATATACGTATATATTAATTATCATATATATATATATATATATATATATATATATAAAACTGCCAAACTGTCGCTGAAGATTCTGCTCACTATCGCTGAAGCTGCTGTTGATATTGATACACTGATGTTTTAGTGACAGTTTTCTGCAACTGTCGCTAAAACTGTCACTAAAACTCCTGATACGCTGCTAATACTACTGCTGTTTCAGCGACAGTTTTCTGCAACTATCGCTGGCTGTTGTCGCTGAAAATCCTGTTCTCCTCTCTCTCTTATGTTTATATATACAATGCATATATAAATATAACCTATATAAATATATATATATATATATATATATATATATATATATATATATATATATATATATAACACCCATAAATAGATACAAAAATACATACAACTATAATATATAACACTATGACAAATAACATATATATAACATACATACAACTCCACATATATATGTACATATTAAATACATATGACAATAGTATAGTAATATATACATATATAACAACACATATATGTATACGTATATAAAATCATACACTATATAAATACATAACAATATATAATATAACTATATATATAACCACATATAAATATATCTACTATATTATATATACATATACTACCACTTATAAATATATATCTACATGTAGAAAAATAGCTACATAATAATATACACATATAGTATATATACATAGATGCATAGATCTAAGACATAATATTACATAAATATATATATACACAATATTATATATATATGCATATATATAATTATATTTTTTCATGAAATAAGAACACAAAAGAATTAGATCTATAATTAAATTGCACATACATGGACCGTATCACCCCGTATCCCAGTAGATCTAGGATACGCATGCGACACGAGTCCACCACACATCCAAACGTACCCCAAAGGACATGAGCAAGTCATATATATTATTTATGAATAATATGAAGAGTCAAATATAAATCTACGTGTCCGTGTCAAAATGTGACATGCTCAAAGTCCCGTGTCGGAGGGAAAATCCCCAAATCAACACGTATCACCAAATTGAAGGGATACGACCTACACATACCCAATTATGGACACGACACTAGCCCCAAACACACAAACACATGCCAAATTGATCTATAGGATCAATTGACACACACAACAAATGTCAATCTCGAAATTCTCCCAAAATTGACACAAAAAACACCATAACTTTCTCAATAGGTCTCCTATGAACACAAAACCAAATCCTATGTGTAGCCTATGCATATGGATTAATTTTCCATGGTTAAATCTCAGATTTAAAACCTAAATTAAGGGGAAAAACTGAATTGTACCTATTGGGAGATGAATTCTCAATGAAATCTCCAAAATTGGTAAAATTGGCCTTCAACTTGTAGATCCTTGCTCCTCTTTGTAGATTCATGCTTCTTCCTTGTAGATCTATGCTTCCTTCTTGTAGATCCATGCTCTAATATCCTCCAATGGTGATTTGGAAAATAATTGGACGAAAATTTGGTAGGGATTTGGTTGAGGAAATTTTCTAGATCTAGATTTGGAATAAAAAATGAAGAGAGAGAAAGTTTTTATCCCCTTTATATAGGCCTCATTGGCCCCCTCCCTCAAGATACTATGTAAAGTCTAAAATATCCCTTGGGGCCTCTCATGAAGAAATTAATTAAGGAGGAAAGCTTCTAGTCTAATGGGTTTAACATAATTAATCATCCTCCTAATAATTGGGCTTCTAATTATTGGGCTCAATTCTAACTAGAATTAAATGTTGGTCCATGAGTCTAAACTAAACCAGTTGGTCCACTAACACAAGTCCAAAAATAAATCTAACATGTTAATAATAAATAAATAATACAATAAATAAAAATTTAACATGCACAATATTTAATTAATTACCAAATGACTAAAATACCCTTTCCTAGAAAATATGGTAGTGACATACGGTCAACTCTAGGTCAAACTAGGGTGCCCCTAAAATTCTAGGTCAAAACTAGCTCATTAAGCTAGTAAACCCACAAACTCGCCTCCTTGAGATACCGGGATACCCTCGGTATCCGATACCTCAACCTACGCTATATACCCCGCCTATACCCTCTAATATATATCCTAGCACATATATATATATATATATATATATATATATATATATATATATATATATATATATAACCAACTCTAACCTCATTCCTAGGTAAAAACCAAATACCTCGCCCCGATACCCAATACCTTGAGTATCTCAAGGTATTGAGATACTCAAGCCTTACCCCTCACTAACACTAGCTAACTAGCTAACTATATATATATATATATATATATATATATATATATATATATATATATATATATATATATATATATAACCTAGTATTTAGGCTATACCCCGATATCTCATCTCTGATACGTCACTACCTTCAATACCTTGATATCTCAAGGTATTAAGATCCAATACCCTTCTCTCCGCATCTCACTATATATATATATATATATATATATATATATATATATATATATATATATATATATATATATATATATATATATAAGGGGGGAGCTATAGACGCTTCTGCTGCTGATACTGCGAACTGCTGCTGCTGCTACTGCGAGCTGTTGCTGCTGCTGCCTAATGCTGTTGCTGCTCCTACTGCTAATGCTGCTGCTGCTGCTCTCTCTTCCTCTCTCCCTCTATCACTCAATCTCACTCTCCCTCTTATCTCTCATCTCATCTCTATCTCACTCTTTAATCTCTCTCGCTCATCATGTCATGTCCCAATCTCCCGCAAGCTCAATAGTCCCCGCTGAACGTGAATCACCACGTTGCAGCTCTCCCGCAGGACAATCGTTCTCATCGGGACGTGATGCCGTACGGGCCTGGAGTTGCGCTCGTACAAGGCGATGTTGTCAAACATCAAAGTTATCATCGAAACGACCAAGTTGCAACGAAAGTCAAGTATTGTGTACCAAGCACACATCAGAGTAAAATACAGCGAAGCTCTCGATAGGGTCCAAATGAAATGCCACAAAGGCAATTGCCTCAAAGGCGATAAAATACTCTTGCTCTTTTCTCTAGCCCACAAATGTACTTACAATTCATACATCATGTCTCGTATATCCAAGCAACGCTATTACACATGCGTACCTGAAATAATGCCCACAAACGTGGGTCAGTACACAGCCGTACTGGTGAGCGGGATAACCCACTCGTCTAAGCCGACACTAAGTAAAATAGTGAATGCAAACAGTTATATGGTGATCTTTTTAGTTGAATCCTAGATTCATTTTATGGCATAGGGATGGCATGTTAAGGAAAGCTGTAAAGCAGTTTAAGCATGCAAGCATTCAACTCAATCCAATCGACAAGCAATATAACCCAACCGAAGGAAACTAGCATGCAACCCGTCCTACTCAAGCCCAAGCAACAAGATAATATATCGAACCATCATCCAAGCCTCAAAATCCATCCTCAACCAAAACTTACAATCCAAATCCCAAGGTGCACACTCTTGCCGAGGCAAGGTGGCCGTGCATACACGAAGCCAAACCAACAAAAGAAAAGCAAGCCAACACTAATCTATATGAAGTCACTGGCAAAGCCATAAAGGACATTGATCGAACCAAGATCAATAGGGCAGTCCTACCCGATCCAGGACTGGGCAGCTACTCCCTCCTGGTGGTATCGGACTACCAGCACCGCATCCAAGATGTGATGCCCATGTCTCCTCCATGGCCGAACGGTCCCGGTGCCCCGGAGTCTACCCCGTTCGAGGAAACGAAATCCTGTGCAACATAGGTTGTCCGTGACATATAGACACCAAGTAGGTATGACAAGAGAATCGAACATTCTTGCCCCACCAAGCAATCCTAGACTCGTTCAACCAATCATCCAACCAAAACATCCATAAACCATTCATCAACATATAGCCCAAGGCACCAAATCTTAAGTTATTCCCATAGGCACAATGCCTCTTCTCAACACAGTATTCCAATTGGTGCAACACCCCACGCTCAGAGAAATCCCGTGGCACAATGCCCCAACAGTGGCACAATGCCCTCGTCGATGCAGTTGTTCGGTTTCGAACCATAACTGCTCGCTTTGCAAGACAAAGCGACCAAGTGATACTCGTGCACGGATGCACGCTCGCTCGCCCATATTCCCGATATTTCCAATCGCCTCAATGTATCATTCCAGCTATCCAAGCATAATCCCAATCATTCAACCAACTGCCTCAAATGATAATCCAACCAACTCTAGCTCCAACTATCCAACACGCAAACCAATTAAGCCATAAACCTATCCAAGCAAACGACGTACACTCTATGCACGCCTCAGTGTAGTGATTACCAAGTTCCAATCCAAGTGTTCAAGTCTATTACGTATTTTCCATATTATTAGGCATGAAGGAGTAGAGGAGAAGGGAAAGAGCCCACTCACAATGTTTGATCCCGTTAAGCATCCTGTCCTGCCGATACAGCCGATCCCTTAAACCCGTGGTCCGATGCAAAGCACGATCTACTCAACTGGTATGACCGTGCGAGCAGGCCGTGCTCTTCAAATCATCCGACCGATCGGACTAAGGAAGACGACATTATCACTCCAATCCAGCTATCTCAGTACTGTTCTGAATGAACACCTGATTCCCATCGAACTCCGCTAGCCATCTGCACATAAAACCAACTCAATCAATACTTCTTCCCAAAATCCAACAAATCAAATATAACCAGCATTTGTTTTATTCAATCCGACTCAGCGTAATGCACCGTACGGTTGCAGGCGTTACATAATATACCACTTAGAAATCAGGTTCGTCCACGAACCGTGCTGGTACTCATTCCTTATCACATGCCGCTATCCAAAAATATGCTCTATGCAACCCACTTTATCCTGACTCAGCATCTCGCTCTGCTGAACGCTCGTACAAATTTCGTATTCCCACATCCTCCTTGCAGCTCAGTACGAATTCCTCGTATCGCTTAGTTTTGGATCGTACACATATTTAAGGCGTCCCTAAAATACATGTATTTCAGCCGAGCTTTGCGATAGCAAATTTGAACAAGTTACAAGGGTATCTTTATGTCCGAGGCATCCATTTGCTTTACTCCGAATTGAACCAATCCTGATTTCCATTCCAACATACTCGCTTGAGAACTTTTCTCAAATATGATGATTTCCCACCGACTCAATCAGTTCGTGTTCCAACTCAATCCATTCAACTATTTCTGAATCTGCACTAGCAACATCTCCATGCTCCGAACGATCATCTCAACTGATACTACCCCAACTAGGCGACTTACCCAAATATCAAACTTTGCTTTTAGATCATCTCAGCCCAACACCTTTTTCTGCCATCTCAATACCTCACTGGGTGAACATCTATATTGAGGTTCGTGTGATCCACGAAGATCTCGCCGCCACGCCAAAGGAATAGTGTCGCCACGATTTCAACGTGGACACACTCGCCATAATTCCTAAGTTGCGCATATGAATAGTTCTTTCGTGCTGCTTCCACTGCCTCAAAGCACAGGATATCACCTTTACCTTCCGATCGAGCATGCTTCCCAGACTAAGTTCCGATGCATCTTGTAAATCTAAAGCACATCTGTCCCTTCCAGTATTCGTAAGGATTTGATTTGAACGAGCCGCTGCTTTAACTTCACAAGCTAGTTTCACAGTCGTCAATTCATATTAATGATATTCCCTTCCAGGGCACGATGAGTCAGAGGTTATGCCATCTACAAAAATCTGCGACTCTGAATCTCATCAGTTGACTTAGGCCAATCCCACCATCTCTTCGGTCTTTCGGCTGCTTCTTCAGCTGAAGGCTATCCCAAGGATCTCTCAAATCCAACACTCAGTCAATAGGCCAATCTCCAAATATTATCGCTCACATCTGCCCTTGACGCACTCCCAAATGTGCCGCCTCAAGGGTCGTTCTATGGGTCTACAATATTCATCTCCGATTTGGCGGTCAAGTCACTAGGGTCAGCTGTCCCGAAGCTACGCTCGATAATTGTAATCATCACGATGGACAGTTACTATGAACCATGCTATATCTTATCTGCAAATCTGAGCCATTCCAACCATTCCATCCGAGCGAACTTTCGAATCCAAAAACTTCATGCACTACCTCTGATGATCTGTCAACCAAATGTCACTTAACCACCTAGAGTCTTGCTATCTATCCAAGCCATAATTCGAGAATTGCGCTCGTTGAAACCGTCTTCCATCAATCCATCGTTCTGCCCTGAATCCATCAAATTTCTGAATTGCCATGTTCGACTTCTCGCACTACCACTTGAAGTGATTCTCGAAACTAAAGACTTGCTCAAATTCTTATCCGTTTGCCGCGTTCCACAATGCACGTCCAACTTGCTCAAACAGCACAGTGATTTGCTCAATTGTTGCTCCCATATTTAGCCATCTTTAAAAGTCTGTCCGCCATAATTCTTTGCCTTCAGTTGTTGCCTTAATCTGTTCACGTCTTCCGGAGAATCCGTCTACTATGTTGCACCATTTTGCCCAAAATTCCACTTCCGCTAAACCTGAGTCGACTTCTCGAGCAGCAATATCCAAAATCCTTCAAGCCCGTTTAAATCCATCGCAGTCCCTCCAAGTCAGATCGTGTTTCATTATTCAACCAACAGCTCAAATGTGTTGCCCAAAATCGTAGTCCGTGCTTGCTATTATTCGATTCCTCCATCGCTCGTTCAAGCGTATCCCAA